>CM031607.1:98337530-98366191 GCA_018398815.1 Conus ventricosus
CTCCCTCCCATGCCATGTCCCACCATAGCCCTCCCTCCCATGCCATGTCCCACCATAGCCCTCCCTCCCATGCCATGTCCCACCATAGCCCTCCCTCCCATGCCATGTCCCACCATAGCCCTCCCTCCCATGCCATGTCCCACCACAGCCCTCCCTCTCATGCCATGTCCACACATAGCCCTCCCTCTCATGCCATGTCCCACCAAGCCCTCCCTCTCATGCCATGTCCCACCATACGCCCCCATGCCATGTCCCACCAGAGCTCTGGCACTGGCTATCCACAGGGAGCAGTCAATGTCAAGTCATGAGGCAACCTACCAGTAGGAGACACTGTACTGTTGTGGAGTCCCTTTGATGTGTTCAGTGGCGCCTGTTCTGATCCAACATATGCAGGAAATCACCTTACTAAGCCCCCCCCCCCCCATGATGACAACAATCGCTTAGTTGTGGAACCAGCGTTAGTGAGCTCTCCCTCCAGAGGGCACCCTACGTCCTCCCATTGACAGCCCTAAGAACTTGTTGAACACCAAAGACCTGAGAGAACTGTGCCAAATGTATAGATGCAGAAAGGAAATCAAAACTGAGTTAGCATAATAACAGGGTATGAAGGGCCACAGATTTGAAACCTTTTGTTTTAAATTGCAGATTAAAGAGGATGAGGATCAGAAATGATGCTAGGATTTCCATTTTGACTGCACGACAGATGTACTCTGTTTTCTTTCATATCATATTCCGCATCCACCAGGTCTGAAAATCACAGGACACCTGCAGTGTTGGTCCAGTAACACTCTCAGCCAGGAATTCATGATATTAATCATGAGACCAAGATGGCTGGTCTAATAGTAGTATATGGTTTACTTTTTTGTGTTGTTGATACAGGTTTGTATCTTCCATCTGCTTTCATCATTAAGTATGCTTCAGTACTTTATGGTGTAGTCTTTAAAATCAATTTACACATCAGTCATTGATATATATGCTGTCATGACTGGCCAGATTTAAGCCATACATGATCTTCCAATCTTATCACCTTCAGACCAGTCAATCAAACTCTTCATTCTTCAGTTTTCAAAAGTTTATATTAGTTCTCAACATTTTCATTGGATGAACTCAAGCCCTTGTAATGCATTCAATCAACACTTCGACATCGCTGTTTGCAAACCTAAAGAAAACTGAGTGGGGAAAAGGGGCTATCACTCAATCAATGTTGTGCTTTCAACTGCATCAACGCTGTTTGTAAAACTACAGAAAACTGAGTCAGGAAAAGGGGCTATCACTCAATCAATGTGCTTCCAACTGCATCAAAACAACTCATCAAGTGCTGTACCTGCCCTGCATATGAATTCTTTAGTAATTCATGAACAGGAATGGAGAATCTAACCATCTCTGTAATTATGTCTCTGTGGTTACTTTCCGTAACCTCTAGAATACTGGATCTGTCGTACAATTAATGCCTCCAGCTCCTTTCTCGATCTAGTCACCCATCTGCGTGTGTGGATAGTGTAACATCCGTGGGCAATCTGCCTGCTGTTAAAATTAACTTTACAACTATTTACCAAACACACACACACCTGGGAAACAAAATGGCTATGTAAGCATTTGCTCTCACTAACTTTACCTTGCCTTGGTATCTGTTGTTGGCCAAATCTACCACACACTCCACTCGAGAGCCACGCATGGTTCGAAAAAACCAAATGCGTGGTATAGGCTAACAGAAAACAACTACTTTTATGAGATGCCACGGACAACCAATGTAACGTGCAAAAAAGAAAACAGCAAAACTAGTAAAACTTCACGAACCAGACTGAAGAATGAGCCACTGAACAGTTGAGAGACGGTCAAATTGTCGTTTTATGTGTCACCTACCGCACTACGCCTGTGGCAGCGCCATCTTTTGTTAGCTGTAGCAACCAAGGAAATTAGTAACTTTAGCTCGTTTACGCTGTTTTCGAACTTACTTTTCAGACAAATCTGAGTGAACACTGGTATGCTATGTGATGCAAAAGTTGATCTTGTATTGCAAATTATTTGCCAAAAGAAGAGATCATTTAGCCGGTAATATTAGGATTCAGTATTTGACGACTTGTTTCTTCCGAAACTATACGTACAATCGAAGTAGGAAGAGGACTTTTTATGTCGGTGCGAGCGAGGCAACGTGTAAAAGATGTCTGCTAGAATGGCGTGTCTTACAAACATTGTTGCAGTTTTAGCCGTATGTTTCTTCGTAATCGTGTCTGCAGGGACGAAGCCTGCCACTCCTATGCTGGCGGTTCGGTTTATCCACAGGAAACTCGCAGGACCACAGGGCACACAATCCAGTGGAGCCAAGTTGTCAGTAAGTTGTACTTGGAGCGCCAGATTGGCCACGTCTTGTTCACTGTCCCAGTGGAATCTAAACCAGAGCACCGCTGCGGTGCATGTCTCTTCTTTCTTCTTTCTTTGAGTGTCCACCTTCATCGAGTTGAAGATTCTGACACTTGCGTGTGTATGACCGTTTTTTATCCCGCCATTAAGGCAGCCATACTCCAACTTCGGGAAGGTGCATGCTATGTGTAGCGTGTCATCCATACCAACGGCCAAACTGGCCTTCTCTTCCGAAAGTTGGTGATGGGATTTTACGTGTGTGCAAGATGTTGTGCATGCGTTCACACACGGAACCTCGGTTTATAGTCTCATTCGAAGGACTGTATGGGAAATGGAGTCAGAACCAATGTTAACTCCGAGGGAAAAATCCCCCTGTAAACCGAAATTCGAACCCGTAACCCCAGGATCACGAGTCGGGCGCTCTACCAACTGAGCTATTCCGGCTCGGTGCAGCTTGATGAAAAGTCTGGTTAGCGATGCATTACCACACATATTGTCAGACTGTTAGCTTATGTGCATGTCAGATGGATCCTGTACAACATGGTGATTAAATGTTTAAATGATTGTATGATGAGTGCAGACGATGATATTCCAGTTGATGTTAGTTGTCCAAAAGGTATTCAACAAAGTTCCGCACATAAGATAGTTGCACAGATTGAAGGGTTGTGACATTCAGGATAAACTTTTTTTTTTTTTTAAAGACGCAGACCCCTCTGAAGTGCCACGGACAATATGGTCACAGAATACTCAGCTTACTGATTGTGGAGACCTGTCCGTCAGTGCTGAAGGGGATCCAGAAAAAACTTGTAGAAAGATGAAAGACTGATTGCCTCACCACCAGTAGAACCAAATATGTATGCGGAAACTGAAACTAACTTAAAAGAAAAAGTACTATTCCACCAAATGAAAAGACAAACAAATCAAAGACAGAACACAGCAAGTGTCGGCCGATTTGGTCTTCTTCAGGCAAGACAAACAACATTCAAGACAGTGAAAGAACAATGGATTATCACCGCAAAAAGGATGGCAATGAAAATGAGGCAGCATTGGATCAATTGGAGCAATGGAAAAAGCAGGGACGACAGAAATGCTTGAAAAAAAAATAGAAGAGGAGGTGGAGAAGAAACTGGTTGAGAGGTTTGAAGAGAAAGACGAGAAAGAAAAAAGAGAGTCAAACCTTATAATTTTTAATTTACCAGAGAGTGATAAAACAAACAAAATGACAAAATGGCAGACGAGGTTAACAAATTGAATAAAATAGTGGACCAGATCTGCCCAGAACTGAAGGGTGAGAAAGATAAGTTCATAGACCCTGTCAGACTTGGGCCGGTAGGAGGAAGCAGGCCGCGCCTCCTGAGAGTGAAGGTATACAAAAAAGAAATAAAACAAGAAATCCTGAAGAATGCTTACAAAATCAATAAGGGGAAGACTGAACAAAAGGATAAAATGTACATAAATCCTGATTACACACCAAGAGAGAGAGAGCACATGAAACAGTTAAGAGAGGAGATGAAACAGAGAGTTGAAAATGGGGAAACAAACTTACAGATCAGAAATGGGAAAATTGTGAAAAGATCACCCAGACTTGGTCAGGGTGAGTCATCCGGAAATTGAGACAAGAAGGAATCCTGCAAGAAAAATGTAAATATTGTAAAGAATAAATCTACAGTTGTTTCAAATCAAAATTTTCCAATACAAGTTTTATGTACTAACATTGATGGATTATTAAATAAAAAAGGTGAGTTTCTCTGTTTAATTGATGATAAGAATCCTGATATTATCCATTACTGAGGCTATTCCCAAAAATTTGAAAGATTTCAATATTTCAGAATTTGCTATTCCTGGTTATGATTTGTTTATAAGTAATAATTCTAAAAGAGGTGTAAAAGATGATTGTAGTCACCTTCCTCGGAGTCATAGGATGACGGCTACTGTATCTGAAATATGGACACACTACCACAGGGTTACTATCTATCTCCCTCCCCCAGGGGTAAGTTTTAACGGGTACGATTAAAACTGAAACAAAATCTATGCTTGTCCAACCTTCTTATAACTTCTATGAAAACTGAATATATAACTCTGTGCCAAACAAAAACACATTAATAATACTGTCCACTGTCTCTCCCCCTTCCCTAGGGGCAAGTGTAATGGGCGCAGAAAGACTAAAAGATTAATGTCACTGTCGCCCAGTGTTCCAGCGTCTTGGAAAATGTTATTCTGCGAGAGGCACCCCACGCCTGGAGATACCAGGTGCAGAGAGCTCCTTCATGCCTGGCTGGTTGAAGGGTAATAGTCGGGCGAGGGCCCGGGGTACTCGTCTCTTTGTCGGTGAAGATGGTGCCACACCAGAGTCCTTAGGGGTCAGGCTGCCATCTGTTGGGGATGTCCCAGTCCAAGGCTGCAGGGTGTGTGGATCGGAGAGGCTGGGACAGGTGAGGCCGGAGCAGGTGTCGGTGGCTGCCGTGTGTCGGATGTTGGCAGGGCGTCCGGAGCGGAGGCCACACGTGGAGGTGCCACTGGCGGTGGCAATGGGTGCTCGGGGATGTGGGTCGGACGTCAGGTGAGGTGACTGGTGGGGTGTAAGGGTGTGGGGAATGGATGCACGTTGTGGTGAAACGGGATGAACTTCCGCAGTGTTGGCGATTCCGGATGGTGACTCGCCCTGACCCATCAACACGGATAACGTACTGATGGTGTTGGCGAACTTCCACCACAATGCCAGTGCGTTCCCACCGTCTAGGGTAGTTGCCACGCAGGTTTTGCAGGTATACGTGATCGCCTACCATGAGAGGAGGGAGGCGATGTGTATGTTCACTCCAGCGTTCATGCTCCTGAGAGTGTCTCTTCGCCAGGGCAGCTTCCCTCTGGGTCATGAGGTCCCTCCAGGCTTCATGGGTGTGTATCTGCCCAGCGGGATGGGATTGCATCACGCTGGGTCTGCCAAAAAGAAACCATTGCGGGGGATGTCCTGGTCTCGGGATCGATAGTGTTCCTGTAAATAAGAATGGCCCTTTGGAATTTGTCCACATCCAAAGAACCAGTTGGGCCGATGTTGTCCACAAGCATGCGTTTTACAGTTTTCACAGCCAACTCAGCCCGGCAGTTAGCATGAGGAAAGCCAACAGAAGTGATCCTGTGATGGACTCCCCAGGACTTCAGGAACTCCTGTGTTTTGCCTGAAGTGAAACTGGGGTCCTCCGTCGCTGGTGAGTTCCTCTGGGATGCCAAAAGTGGCAAATGTTTCTCGAAGGCGTCGGATGAGGCCATCAGCTCCCGATTCGGACCTGTAGACCATTGGCCAATGGGAGTACCTGTCCACAATGACAACGTAGTCTGTGTTGTTGTATGTGAAGTAGTCACTGCAAACCATCTGGAATGGGTAATCTGGTAGCCTGTTGTCTGATGGTGGCTGCATGGGGTTGGATTTTGCCATGCGGTGACAGTGGGTGCACTCCTCTCGGACACGGGTGATATCAACAGTGATGTTCGGCCAATAAACAGAGTCCTGTGCTCGGGTACACATGATGTTGACGCCCTGGTGTGCCGCATGGAGGGACTGCAGGATGGTAGGGCGGAGAGAGGTGGAATGACGACCCTCTGGCCCATCAGAACAACACTGTCAACAACACAGAGGCTGCTACTGAACCTGTGGAAGGGGCGCAGAGTAGCTGGGACCTGTCTGCAGTTGGATGGAAAGCCCTCTTCAATGAGCTGGACGAGCTGCCGGAAGGTGGGGTCGGAAGCTGTGGCCTCCTGCACCATGTCCCATGTAACAACTTGGCGACTGTCCAGGGCACACAGGGCGACAGCTGCAGCTGTGATTGTGGAGGGGTCATTTGCTTCTATCCATGCTGTCGCCGTCTGAGGTGTTTCAGGGCTTCCTGGTGAAAGGAAACCGAGTTCAGCTCCGAAGGGTCACTGCCCAAGCCGGGTGCCTCAGACTGATCAGCTGGGTGTCTGGAAGCGGCATCGGGGCCCAGGTTCTTCTTGCCTGACACGTACACCACTTCAAATCGGTATGGTAGGGTTTTTCTCTTTAAGGTTTAAGAGACGTCTGTTGTGGATGTCTGCAAGAGAATCGATCATTCAAGATTTGTAGAAGCGGTTTGTGGTCCGTGGCAACAAAGAGGTCAGTGCACCCTAAGATGTAGTAACGTGTCTGGTGGAGGGCATATGCGACTGCTAGCGCTCGCCTTCAATGGGTGCATAGCGCTCTCAGCAGGTGTGGTGAATCTGCTGCCGACCAGACACAACTTCCATCCATCACGACAGCATTTCGGGGTGGTAGGCGCACAAGAGCAGTGTTTTTGGAGTAGGAAGAAGCCAATGCCATCATTGGACCAGTCTGTGGCGAGGCAGGTGGGGCGTGAGGGGTCAAAGAGTCTCACTCCTTCCTTCATCTCGTTGATGATGACCTCCTTGGACTTCTGGAAGAGCCGATCCAGTTCCTCCGTCCATCGAAATGGGGTTGAAGGCCTCAGCAAGTGGCGAAAGGGTTTCATCTGTTTCGCCATCGAGAAGGCATAAGCTCCTTGGTTCACCAAGCCAAACCACCCTCTGGCGCCTGAAATGTCTGAGGGGGTGGGGTAGTTGCGAATGGCGTCAAGGAACTTGGGGCTTGGGCAGATGTTTGTGGAGGTGATAGTGAGCCCTGCAAATTGCACAGTGTCTTGGGCAAACTGAAATTTCTTGGGATTGAGTGTGATCCCATTGCGAGCACACAGGTCTAGCCAGCTGCAAGCTTGGATGAAAGCAGACTCAATGTCCGGTGACCACATGCAGGTATCATCCACACATTTGACCTTGTCAGGGAAGTCGGCTATGATGGCATCAAAACGCTGCGTGTAGCCATCGCCGCTGGCAAGGAAGCCTTGGGGTGCAACTTTGTAACGGAAACGACCCCATGGAGTGATGAAGGTGGTGATATGGCGGTCCTCTGCCCGAATGGGGATTGAGTGGTACCCATTCCATGCATCTGTGACAGTCTTTATGGTGCCTTGTGGGACGCGGTCGGCGAGATTAAATGGGGTAGGAACATGATGAGTTTGCCGAACAGACTGACGGTTTGGGGTTGGAGGTCCACTGTGCGCCGTGGAGAGCCATCCGCTTTGGCAGTCACAACCATCCGTGAGCACCAAGTAACAGGGGTATTGGGGTCAACACGTTCAAGGACGCCTAAGCGCACATCTCGTTCCAGGTCTGCCTTCACCTGGTCTTGCCAATGGATGGGGACAAGAGCAGGTTTGTGGATGGCGACAGGCTTGGCATCGGGATTGACGTGGAGCTCCAAGGGTTCACCTGACATGAGGGGAAGGGGCTGATGTTCACAAGTGTTGAAGGTCGTTGCAGCATAATAATCCAGGAGCCACTGTTTTAAGGGCCTCTACATCGTCTTTCGTGGCGGATAGGCCGGGGGGAGCTGTGTGGGCTTGGTGGTGGTGTACTACTGCGCTTTGGGCAGGAGCATGTTGTCTCAACTGTCTCTGATGAGGTTGCCATGCAGCGTGGGCTTGGCTCTGGAACAGGGAATGTAGGAGTATAACGCCAAGCGCAGACAATGCTTCCCTACAGAGGAATGCCTTGGAGATCTGTTTGGAGACATGACATAATTGTTTTGAGACGACAGCAGAGCCCGTCACATCGCAAGCTGTGATGGAGACAACAATAGCACCCAGGACTCCTAGATCCTGATCATTAGCACCCTTCATCTTGAGTGTCACAGGATCAGGTCACTGTCCTCAATGCCTAGTATGCGGGCAACTGACAAGGGGATGACAGTACTCTGGCAACCCGTATCTGCAACCATGGATATGTTGGCAGACTTGAGTCTATGAGGGTTTGTAAGGGGCTCCCGAACGCAGCATGTCTTCTGGCAGCACGGACATTTGCACCGGCAGCATGGGGTGGGGTTTGGATGGACGGGCTATCCACTGGCCATTGAAGACGTGATGATCTAGACAGATGGGGTTTCGTGATCTCGATGTGTTCAATGTCGTTGTTGAAGAGCTGCAGTTGCTGGAGGCCATGCATAGCTGGTCAAACATGAAGGCGTTGTCATTGAAGTCGGGCCCTTGTGATGGCCTCGAGTCCTTTAGGTGGTGATTTGAAGTCCGGCTTTTCTGCCCCCCACCACGAGGGCACACTCTGGAGGTTCTGTCTCTATGACCCCAGGTGCCACAGCTGGAGCATTTGCTGCAGGATTTAGTGAAGTGACCCTTTTACAGCACATTTGCCGCATATGAATGTCCAGGCCTCACAGAGTTTTGATCTTGTGTGGCGATCATTTTTTGGCCCGTGTCCGGGACCGCCACATGCCCAACATGGTCGGTGGAGTGATGGTCTTGATGAGGTGGCAGCCTGTTCTTTGTCACCAATTGCTGCTATGGCACCTCCAACTGCGCTTCTCGTTGCTTTGCCTTCCTCTTTCTGCGCCACATAGCTGACAATCTCATCCAAAGTCCTATCAGTTTTGGGGTCCCCAAGGAGGTCAGACAAGATTTCAGGATCAGCAATGCCGCGAATGAGGTGGTCTTTGATGATCTCATCGCTATAGTCAAAGACATGGTCGCAGTCCCGTTCTCGACATGGTGCGGTGTACTGGCACAGGGATGCTTGACCTCTGAGTCGGGCGAGGAATGTCCGGATTCCTGTGCCTGGCGACTGGGTCATTTTACTGAGACGTATGCGATGGACTAGAGTGCTCTCATCCTTCACAGCAAGCCGTTTGATTGCGGCCAAGAGTCAGCTTCTGCCATATCTGCGACGTTGCCACGAATATCACGCATGAGGTCAGTGCGCAAATCCGAGTCACAGCAGTAGAACAGCGCTGTGGCAATCATGGCATCACTGATAGCCATGCCAACTTTGTACATACTCCATTGTCGGGTGAAAGCAGACCACTGATCAGGATCACAGCCGGCGGCTATTGAGGGCGGTTCTAGCTTCAGCTTAGGTTGTGGATTTGGTCGGGTTGGGTCTGGGGTGGTGTGCACTGTGGCGTTGTGCATCTGCAGAGCCGTGTTAAGTGCCGCCGCAAAGGCCTCTCCAAGGTCTTGAGATTCCCAGTCACACCCTTCAACTGGACATTGTAAACGTGGCATGTTGGTGATGCAGAGCTAGAGTGAGATCGCAGGTGATGCAGAGCTAGAATGAGATCAAGTCGAGACAGTGGCCGTCATAAAAGATGATTGTAGTCACCTTCCTCGGAGTCATAGGATGACGGCTACTGTATCTGAAATATGGACACACTACCACAGGGTTACTATCTAAGGTGCCTTTTTATATGTTAAGAGATATTTATGTGCTTACGAATGTAAGGAACTAAATGATGTGGATTTTGAAGAAAGTGTCTGGATTCAATTTAAAAGTAAAGAAAATTTGACTGTTTTATTTGGAAACATATACAGAAATCCTGCTTCATCACAAGAAAATGATGAAAAACTATTTAAACTTATGAAAATGGAAACAATACAGTCTTATGATGTTGTGTGTATTACGGGTGATTTTAATTATCCCGATATTGATTGGAAAGGTACATGGTCAAATGAGAGAGATGAACACTTTATAGAGTGTCTAAGGGATGTATATCTTACTCAAGTGGTAAAAAATCCGACAAGGAAAAGACTAAATCAGAAAGAGAATATATTAGACTTAGTTTTGGTTAAAGACGAAAGAATGATTTCAGATATTGAACATAGTGCCCCAGTTGCAAAACGTGATCACGAGGTTTTATCATTTTATCTGTACATAGAGGGAAAAAAAGAATCCAAAAAGGGCGAATATATAGATATGATTTCAAAAAGGGTAACTATGAAAATTTAAGAAAATATTTGGTATGATAAATTGGTGTGAAAGTACCCTCTTGGATGTGGATGAGTGTTGGAAAATGATCAAGAACACTATTCATAAGTGTATTGATAAATATATTCCAAAAAAAGAGTGTTCAACACATATATTGAAAAAAACCAATATGGTTGGATAAGAAGGCTTGGAGGAAAGTTACAAAAAAACAAAATGCAATATAAAAGATTTATGTGCACTAAACAAGGTAGTGAATATATGAAGTATATAAGGAAGAGGAATAAATGTGAAAAAAGAAAAAGAAAAGAAAGGATCGAATTCGAAAAAAAAGTTGCATCAAATTGTAAAGATCATCCTAAAAAGTTTTGGAAATATGTACAATCACAGACCAAGACAAATATTGGCATGTGTTCATCAATGATTGATTCAGTGACTGACAGTTCTGGCTTGTGGAAAAGAGGAACTCAAGTCTTGTATAAGTACGATAAAGTTTTTTTTATGATTCAGTGACTGACAGTTCTGGCTTCTGGAAAAGAGGACCTCAAGTCTTGTAAGTACGATAAAGTTTTTTTTTCCAGCACAGGTCTTTCCAGAGCAAATCTTTAGGGGATGATGAGATCTGAAAAATAACTGATTTTTTTTTTCTTCAAAAGTTACTATACCCCCATTTCTATGTGATCTAAAACCCTGTATCAGCTAGAAATAACCCCCAGTTATAATACCATTGATCAATGCGATCTGGAACCGAGTGAAGTTGAAAAGGATTTAGAGGTCTTGTGTGTTGCTTCATTGTGACCTCATGTATTTCTCCTTGTGTACTGTAACGTGGTGACAGCCCTGATGTGGCCCTTTGCGGTCGGCTGGCTATAAGCAACATTATCTTATCTTATCCTTGTGTACTGCCAGGTGCTTGAAATGGAGTGGGATGGATACAGCTATTGGGGGTCAGAGTAATGCTATGTATGGGATTGAATGGAGTCATGGTAATGCTTTACATGTATGGGATTGAATGGAGTCAGAGTAATGCTATACATGTATGGGATGAATGGAGTCAGAGTAATGTTATATATACTATGAAATTGAATGGAGAGATAATCATGAGGATTATATTCAGAGCATTTCTAGTACCGGGTATTTGAAAGGAGTGGTAATGCCCCTTGTATGGGGAAAGAATGGAGTGAGAGTAATGCTATGGAATGAAGGAGTGAGAGTAATGCAGTAGGATGAAGACAGTAAAGTATGGCTATGCACAACAAGCAATGTATGGCACGTGGGATGAAGGACTCGACACATGCACGGCTTCGCACAAATGGACCAAAAAATAATGCAACTGACGGTTGAATGGAGAAAACCAGAGTAATGGGATTGAATTGCTAAGAGTATTATGCCCATTATCAATTGTGCGTAAGAGTAATGCTGAAGTGATGGCCCCTACAGCCGCCGCCATTATGAATGGCGGTTAAAGATAAAGCTGTGTATGGTTGAAAATGAGTAAGTGTAATTCAATGTATTTCTGCAGTACGAGAGTGCACTTAGTTATGAAATGATGTGTTGGATTGAGAGGAGTCCCGAGTAATGTACATACATTGTATGTATGGGCATGAATTGACAAAGAGAATTGAAATAGGATGGATACAGCTTGTTGATTCAAGCAAAGAGTAATGCATTGTTATGGTTATTCAACAAAAAGGAACTCTATGATGGATTGAATTGATACACAGCTAATGTGTGTTGGATTGAATGGAGTAAAAAAATCTATGAAACTGGTTCAGATGTTAATGCTTGTATAGGAGATGATGCAAAAGAAATTTTCTGGTTATTTTAGGGAATGGGTCAGACTAATGCAAATGAAATTGAACAGTCAAAAGCATATGATGACGGAGTCCCATGAAGAATGCTAGATGGTTAAGAAGTCAAGAAGTGTATTTGGATTTATTCTTGGTAAATCACAATTGGTATGGATTGAACGAGATCAGCAACGAACTCATTATGGAATTTAATACAATCCCAAACCCATGCTTTAAAAGATTCTGGATGATAATGACTGTTAGAACCTGAATGAGCAGGGGTAATGCCCATCCACGGATTTTAATGGATATAGGCAATGCATGTTTGGATTGAAGAAAGATAACCGCCTATGAGTGGTTTGAAGGAGGGTTGTGCGTATGCGCGGATTGAACGGGTCCCCGAGTAAGCTATTATGGATATGTGCAGGAGGCAGGGTTTTTAATGTGCTGCATTTGGGAATTCGAAAGCATTCAGAGTAATGCCTGTATGATTGGGAATGGTTGTTCAAGTCTGCTATTTTTCATGATTAATGGAGGAAGAAGTATTAACTGCTTGTATGATTGAATCAGTCGAGTAAATGCATTGGTGGTGCTTTGAATGAGGAAGAGAATGCTATGTTTCGGATTGAATGGCAAATAAAAACCTTTCCCATTGTTCAATGAGCAAGTACTGCTATTTGATTGAAATGTTAGTGCAGAGTGTGCTACGTATAAGATGTATGGAGAAATGAGTCTAATCAATGCTGAAACATCGAAATGCGCACCACACAAAAAGACGGCAAAAGCCTGACCACCCACCCACCACGCACGTCCCCCCCCACCCCCACCCCACGCACGCACGTCCCCCCACCCCCACCCCGCCCCCACGGCACGCCCGTCCCCCCACCCCCGCCCCCACCCCACGCATGACACTCAAGTCATCCACAAGTTTAACTGAAGTTGCCCCCAAGCCACTTCCCAAGTCTCCTCAAGTTTTTTACTTAAGTCATTCTTAAGTTGTCCTTAAGTCATCCCCAAGTCACCCCAAGTTACTTCAAGTTCCCTTTAATAAGTTCTTAATTAAGTTCTTGATTAAGTCACCTCAAGATCATAACTAAGTCATCCTCTAAGAACAACCAAGTTCTTATAATTATCAAAAAAATACAATCTATGTTTTTATCTTAAATAGTAAATGCCTAAGATAGTACACACACGCCTCAAAAACGCGTCATCGTTGAGGATGTCTTGCTCAGCGTTCTCTGCATAAATCTTAAGGAAGGTTTTACAAACCCCAAAGCAACCGCATTGATTACAATTCTGGTCATGGAAATGTCTTTTATAGACTCCAAAGTCTTTATTTATTGACTTCATCATTTTATAATACGCCATGATCTATTTTATAAAAAAATTTAAAATTAAGTTCTTAAAATATTATTCCATTATAAATGGAAACAAAATGAAAGCTTGTTATTGGCGGGTTTTGGCGTGCAGTTGTCTTTTTCTGTATTTAACGGTTCAGGTTGTTTTAACTTCTTTCGTTTCTGTTGCCATTGTGTATATATTTTATAGCCATAATAACTGCCCCCAACAGCAGCAAGGGGGCCAAAAATGGCAACAGTTTTAAGTTCAATATTCCATGAAGACTTTGGGGCCCTTGAATCACATGGATTTTATAGCTGGCATTTTAATCAAAATTGTTCTGGCGTTGGCGGTGTTATGTTTTCATGATGAGTCATATTCTGTAACATTAATTTTTTTTGTCTGTTCCACTCTGCTAATTTTTTTTTTTTGCTTCAACACGCCCAGGATTTTTAATGGTCCCCCCACCTGATTCAGCGTTTTCTGCTGATTTTCTAGCTGGTTACTTTCTCCACCCGATTCTGATTCTGATGATTTTCCGACTCCGTTTCATTTTGAAGGGAATAAAATCTATAGATTAAAAGTTATTAATCCCATGATTAATGGCGATAACAATGTTCCAAATCTGTAAATATAGATCACAACCTAGAGACTTAATGACTTTGTTAAAACTGGATCTTGCGTTAAATCATACGTAAGATCTTGTTCAGAATCAATGGGAGCAAATCTACTGACTAGTTTAGTGTACAAACTAAGAAGTTTGCCCCCCACTTTTCACCATTCAGACCCCAGCTGCGCTTCATACCTGTTATGATACTTTAAAATGTCTTGTGGCGACATCTGTTGAATCTGTTCAATGCTGAATTCAGTTCCGAGGAACTGTTTTGTTTTTTTCCCCACGCTGCCAAAGAATACACCTTTCCTTTTTGGGCTAATAGCTTGATCATCAACTTGGCATTCATAAGTTCAGGAAGGTTTAGGCTGCCTTGTAGCTGTAGGAATCATCGCTGTTCATGTTTTTATTAAATTATAATTATTTTATTTTTTAAAATGAGCACCGAAAAAACTATTGCTAACCTTGTATACCCTTCGCTGTATTGGAGGCCTAAGTGTAAGGATACTCAATGCTTGGTAAAAGCTTGTTAAGAATTAAACCAGCAGATTTGGCAAACTAAGACTTTGAGGATTCAGCAAAGCTAATTGCTATCATTGCAGCTTCGTTTGCCACGAAAAATTTTCTAGTTAAGCAAGGAATACTCCGGACAAAATAAATAGTAAGAACAAAAATACATTTATAAAAATGGCTTCACTCGTAATGATGATAAGGCGGCGCTGTGGTTTTAAATGGGGCTCGCTTTTAGTGGAAGTAATTACGCATTTAGTAAACTGCGAGATGAAGGGGAGAGAAAAAGACATAACAAAGCTGTGGAGCAACTAGCAGCAGCACAAGATCGCTATGAAAAGCAGAGAATTGAGCAGTTAGATTTTATTAATAACACACTGAAAAAAACAGGGGCATGCAGCTACAAAATTTAAAGATGTTGATCAAGCAATAAAACAATATTAAACTTGTAACAGGCAAACCAATCGAGACATTACCCCCAAAAATTTAGCGACATTTTATCTCCATCAGAAAAACAAAAGATGCAAGAAATCGGTTTATTGTCTTTGGCATGACCGTTGGTATTTTGTTGCGCTAATATGGCTGAATAAAAATAAAAATCTATTATTCACCAAAAGGATATTGAAGGGAATCACGGCAATTAAAAAGCTAAGCCAGCAGGCGGGAGTCAGTGAACAAACAGCAAAAGAATGGTTATCTAAACAAGCGATTGGCAAATTTATTTACTGGCAACCAAACGAATACAGAGCCCACTTTGTGAATACAATACCGAACGACACCCTCAAATGGAAACTTTTATATTTACCCTCTGATACGAATAGACAAAAAGATTTAAGTACGCACCCAGTCATTGACATAGCTTCAAGATACAAAGATGCGAAAAACCATTAACACAAAAGAGTGCTTCTGCTGTTGCTGTTGCCCTAAAAGCTGATATATCAACGAACCGTTAACTTATCCTCGCATGATTCAAGTTGATGATGGGAAAGAATTTTAAAGGCCAAGTGAATAATTATGTTAAAACACAGAGTTACTATTAGAAGAGGGCATTCCGGGAGTTCACAGATCACAGGCTTTAGTTGAAAACTTTAACAAACAGTTAGCCGAAAGACTTTTCTCCTACCAGTATACAGAGAGCTGGTTGACAATTCTGCAACACAGAATGGGTTAGAAGACTGCCTCAGTTTTGCGCGCAATGAATAATGAAGAATTTAAAGGGCTAAAACCATACAAGCAATCAAAAAAAAAACAAAAATGTTGCTGAAGACTCCAGTACACCCAGCAAACTAAATTTCCATTTGGTTTGAAAGTAAGGTACCTTTATTACCGGGGAAGCAGAAGGGGACACTCGCATCCCGGGCAACCGATCCAATTTGGAGTTGTTGACCCATATGAAAAAAAAGAATTTTTAAAGATGAATCCGCCCGTGTATTATTTACGAGAAACTGACCACCACAAAACAAAACCCGCTCCTCAAAGATCTTTTGTGAAAGAAGAACTGCAGATAATCCCGCCGGGCACAGTTCCGCTTTTAAATTTAAATTTTCGTAAACATATTTTGGTTTAAAAAAGGAAGGCCGAAAGGAAGCGCAGAACGAAACAAGAATGGTAAAGGAAGAGACCTTGAAAATGATACGGGAATCATTTCAGGCGTGTAATGCTATTAAGGAAACATTTTCGAGGATTAATCAATGCATTTCTAAATCATCCAGATCACCTACAATCCAAACCCCCAAAATTGGGAAAAAAAAATATCTTGAAATAATAAAAAAAATTCGAACTCGTCAAGCAAACATGAAGAAAAGATTTAAATGGGAAATTTGGGTGAAGCTATGATTGATCTTATAATAAAAGTTGATGAAAAATATAAAACCCCCTGTTTATGCGTTCTCCAGTGCCCGATTGCATATGAAAACTCTGGAAATTTAAAAAACACCCGTTTTTTTGTTTGTTCTATCTAATGACTTCTTTGTTTCAACAGTTGTGTTGATCTCATGTAGATTAGATCGCAGTTTACGTTGTCATGAGGAAAGTCTTATTGGGCCCAAACAATGCTTCTTTGTAGTTGTCATGTGATATGTTTGACTGCACAACGCTGCGGGGATATTCCCTTTGCTTTCTTAATGATTTTCTCCTGGCTCAAATACTGTACATTTTCGATCTTAACCCCCCATACTCCTTGATCACCTTTCCAGATAATTCATCCTTCATCTTTCCTAAAAACCTTTTGTTAGTAATTGAATGCAAAGGCGAGTCTTTAGGATAATCGGATGTATCATACCACCCCCGCATGCCCTTTAAACCACTTCGGTTCCATGTCTTTATAGATGTCTTCAGTAGGATATCCCATAACAAAACTGTCTGAAACTGTTAAAGTACTCTGGACTCAGGATACGAGGGGTTAAAGAGTCATAAAGAAACTCTAACATCAAAAGCTTTGATAATTCTAAAACAGTTAAACCCAATAAATACAGGGGTTTTTCTAATTTTACTTTCTTTTTTTTCATCATTATGCCAAAAAAAACTGATCATGAAATCTTCTAAAAGTCCTGATAATTAAGGTTTTTGAAGTCAGCTTAATTGCTTCGTTCTCTCTGGGGACCAATCTGACACTTTACGCTTGTGCGGATTCTCCATAGTCTTTCCAAAACACTGTTGTTCATCAGCTTGAAAAAGTCTTTTTCTGAAGCATCTGTGGATTTAGTTCTGAGATCAGTGTTCTCATGATGTATGGTTTCATGAACTGTTCTTTATCAAAAGCAATTATACGATGAACAGTGTTAACTTTAAAACCATGTCTTAAATAAAATTTGTAAAAGTCTGTAATGACAGACATAATTTTTTTGCCGCGAAGTTAGGCACAAGTTTAGGCGGCTCTCTTGGATCCATCTTTAGACTTTCTGCTGCTAATGGGTAGTCATTATGCAGGTCATGGAGTTCATGAGGATATTCTAAGTCAACTTCTAGAATGAACCGCGCTGTGATCAGGCGTTAAACTGTTCAACCACTTTTAAGCCTTTTGAATATTTTTTTGGATCCCCCCCCTGTGTACATCTTGAAGTTACATAATGGAAGCGATTGCGCCCTAAACCCCTCCATAAGATTGTTTGCATCTAATTTCATGAGATAGTTAGACCTTTTACTTGGATCATAGTCGTTCCCAAATATTTGTTGTTTGCTTTAAAAGTAATGATGCGACGCCCCTACTAATTCCTCCACGCAATCCGTTTTCAATTCATCTGAATCATTGGTAATCTTGACAATAAATCAATCTGTAAATCCAGTAAACTTTAAGAAAGCGTCCAGCTCATCCCGGGTGCAGAAATATAATGCGCAGGATCCAAACTGTAATGTTTCATGCAGGTCTTTCTAAAATTTTCAAAGACGTCCGCCAACAAACATACATCTGCCATTAAATAGGAGTCATGATAGTCTCCCATCGTTTTACAATCTAACTTTTGCCAAGCATCTTGAGCATGCTGGTAATCGGTGTTTCGCTGATGTCCTTTCCTCTAAGACTAGAAAAGAACGCGCCTTTAGGTGGAAGTGTATCTTCATCAAACCTTTCCCAACTGTTCAGTACTCATAAGGGTAAACGCCCTTTCTAACAAGAGTTGAGTTTAAAATATTCTTCCCTTATTGGGCAGGACTTTTAAGGACAAGCCAGTGCCTCTAATGAGCCCATCATGTGCTGCATAGAGTCATAAAAAGAAAGTTATTTAAAGTGAAACACATGTACTTTTCTGATGACTGTGCGATGCATGACACCCCAAAGGCATCGTCTAACCCGCTTTCATTATAAGGTGAGAGTCGTAACCTCGCAAGTTAAAGAAAGAATACAGGCAGCTTCCATGTCTTAGGATCAAACTTTAGTTGAAGATTGCATTTGTATGCGCCGCTCCTCTAACTTTCCTAATGTGATCATGGTCTCTTACTGTCGGATTCCTCGCTGAGAGAGGCCTAAACCCCAAAATCCAACAATGTGTGGCTGAGTTCATACTGTTGTTTTGGGGTTCAGGCTCATTATGATTTTAGATAAATTCGATTATTTGAACATCATTACGCACTTGTGCATGCGTTCTAAGAAGTATTCTGCAGCATTAGACCCTCTATATATTCTGGGTTTGAATGGGCGCCATCCGACCTGACAAACAATGAAAGCAAATGAACAAATTGATGATTATCATTAAGACTGTTTTTCGAAGTTTTTGTGGCGCTGGCCCCTTATAAGGAACAATAAGCGACTCGAAGTCTGCGTAAACAACATATGGAGAATGTTGCAGCCGGTTTCCAGTTCTTAAAACTAACTTTAGATCCAGGTGGGGGCGTAATTAGTTCTGTATTACAGCTACAGAACTTTTACAATGTTTCTTATGTTCGCTCGCAGCTTGAACAGATGGCATTCTGTTAAACATTTTCTACAGAATTTTTTGTTTGCCATGATCTTTTGAAGTATGCTGCATTAGCTACTCATTGTTCGTATCAATGTGTAATGGGAGCCCTGCTTGGCGAAAAACATTAGGAGTAAGTCCACATGACTTTTGGCTGGTTCGCCTATTGTTGGACTGTTCCTGACACTTTAATTGGCGCCAAATTTGTTTCCCATCCCATGTTATACATTAAAAAGTTATTGGGTTGTTTTGTCTTCAAACTGATCAATTTGGTCTACACTAACAGGAAAGGATATTCCATTGAAGTTAAGATCTTTGGCGTAAATTTCCGATAGTTTGTCACCTCTCTGCGTGTTTCGCGGACATGATGCAGCCTTGCAAGAACACACCACATGAAACATTTGTTGTCGAATTTTTTATGTTTAAACTGCTCTCTTTAAAACCAATCGAGGTAGCGGAATGTAAGCCTTGCCTACAATCGGCGCATACTTAGGGCCCGTTTTTAAACTAATTTTCTAAAAAACTTCGCCCTTGACCAAACCAGAGCCTCTCATTTTAGCTTTTTCAGCGGCAGCGTCAAACTGTGTAAGCAGTTCGTCTGCCCAACCCGGTGTTTAAGGGCAATTAAAGAGAAAGAAAAGTCTGTTGTTTAGTTGAGACCCGACTTCTAGATTTCTTCATTTATTGTTACATAGTCGATTAAAACAGCTAAACATTACTTTAACTGCGGGTCTATTGTTAGTTTGCCTGGAACTTGGAAAATTGCATGAACAACACTTGCCTGTACTTTGTTGGGTCAAAAGACTTCTAAATCAATATCATTCAGTGCTCTTGATAAACGCTCTCTCTCGAGCATTTTCCTTCAAACAATACGTCTTGTCCTTCATAAATCTTAGCCATGCTGTCTTTCTTTTCTAAGCCCAAAATATTTATTAAATTAAAAAAAATACAAGGCTTAAACCCGAATCAATATCGACGGTCTTTTTGCGCTTGGGCTCATAAACTAAAGTATAAACACCTTTTTGGGGTTGTTAATGTGAGCTGTTAAACAGAGTTTAATGTCTCGTTTTTCTTTTTTTAAGCATTCTTTTTTACTGCTCGGGGTCTGGCTGTTAGAAAAAACTTGTCCTCGGCCTTTCTTTGAAGATCAAACTTTTGTCTTTTGTAGTCATCAAAATCGGCCTGAAAAAAAATTAAATTCTTCATCCGTGATGTTTGAGTCAGCTAGCGCTTTATTTATTGCAGTTTAAAACGAGCTAAGTTTAGCTGTTATTATTGAACCTAGCTGTGTGCTTTTGGAGTTAGTTTTTAATTTTTTGCCAGCCGCACCTACAGCTAATGAACACAGACCGAGAGCTAAAAACAAACCTCCTAGAGGTAAAGCTGCGGGTGCGCCTATGCCCGTTGCTAAGAGACCAACACTCGTTCCTGCTGATAGAGCACTTATAGTCGATGCCCAGTATTAACATAAGTAACAGCTTAAAGGCAGCAGAATACCCTTTGTTTGGTTTTGCTGTATTTTGAAAGGTCTTGCTCTAGTACTTTTCTGCATTTGCGTAATTTTTTGTTATCTAAAGGTTTTTATTGTTAGGGGTTTCTACTATCTTTTCTTTGGCGGCGCTGTAGGCACGTTTGGATAAACCTGAACAGACATGCTTTTTATAAAATAAAAATAATTTAGTATTGTTAATCTTTTAATCTGTTATTTTCAAATATCAGTTTCGGGATCATATATAAAAACAAATGTACATTAAGCGGTTTATCGGCTTCTTCTTCTTTATCAATTTGAAGTTTATTAGTCTCTAAGTCTCCCGCTTCCCTGCAACTGATTATCCCCTGTTGACCCTTTGTCAATCCATAAACCGTATTTCGTTGTTAAATAATCATCAAGCCTAACATTGTGAAGATGTAAATCTTTAGACACAAGGGCTGCTGTTAGACTTCAACCCTCCCACCCCCAACAATTTTCTTATTTCGTCAAAATGATGATAAGGTCTAAACCCGCTAGCGTAGATTTGGTTAGGACTACCATCAATTTTACATTGCACTTTCGCTATTTTAGGGTTAAAAAACTTTTCACTTGCTCTTTTGAACGGGTTTCTTCATCTTCACAACAGCAATAAAATACCTTTAAGCGATCTTGCTGCGACACAAAACTAAAATTCCCTATAGTGTCTGCCCTGCTTCTGGGATATGTTGTATGATGAATCACTCTTTCGTAAATATTGATAATTTTGACTGATATTGTTGCTCAATCAGCCTGCTAAATTAGGGTTGCTAACAAAGTCAAACTCTAACGAGATGTCAGAAAATGCTGTACATTGCTTCGGTGTCTGTTGATCTGATAACACGTTTGTATTCGTTAAAAGTTAGTTCATATGACAGTCTGTCTTTTAATGCCCCCTTTAAAGTATGGCGCATGTGCTTTTAACAACTCAAAAACTAAGGGAATGAAAAGCGATTTCCCATACGCAAACTTTACGGCTACATACTTTTTGCCGTCTTTTGTATCTTCAGCGCCTATTCTATGTTTTAGTGCTTCTTCATTTTTCGATTCCTTGAAACGCAAGATCAGCCCTTTTATTCCCGGTTTGCCCTAGATCAGAATAGGTTAAAAATATGTCTGCATTGTGTAAAGAAAATATTTTTTGCCCCTCAAGTTTATAGAAATTTTCTTAACAATTTCCCGCCCCAAATTCTGGACAACTGTCCTGTTTGTGTCTGTTGTTGAATCGAGTACTATTTTGAAAGTAAACGTGCAGAGCCCCGGGCCCCAATCACTTCATCTGCTCCTAGGTCCCGGGAAAAAATTTACAGTAAGAATTTGATTTGCATCAATAGTAGATGGATTATTTGGAAAAAGAATATTCCGTTTATTTCCCCACGCCAAAGGGTTCTTTCAGTCTTCTATTGCGGGTCAAGAATCGAGCCATATGCATGTAACATTTTTTTATAAAACAAAATAAAAAAATAATTATTAAAGAAAATGGCAGGCATTGAAGATGAAGATTAAAGATGTTTTTGATCGTGGAGACGACATGAGTGATTCCCCTTGGGAGCGGCAATCGCTCGGGCTCTCTTGCATGATGAATTAGCAGAAATCGGGAGTACATTACCAACAAGTCGGTATAAAATTAAAAAGAAAGTAAGGTCAGATCATTAACCAAAGTTTAGGCCAAGAACCCCCCGAATTTATAGACCTAATGATTTGAAGAAAAGATGACCATTTGTTTGTGAGGGCGACCAAGGACAACTTGTTCAGCTTACAACTAAAAAAACCCATCAAAGTTTTTAGCCGTGGGTTCAATTAGAAATAGACTCAGTGTGAAAGATCAAAATCGCCTTGGCCTTGTTAGGCCAAAATTAAGGGGCGGAGGCAGTTGCTAAACTCAAAACACCTGCAAGAACTCCCCAAAAGATAACCAAATGCAAAACATGGAACTTAAAGAATTAAATCAATCAGCAGGTGAATTAATAAAGTAATAGAAGCAGAATCCAGTTTTTACAGAAGAAACAGCGTTAAAGACTATACACGACTCGCCGCTACCCATGCGAGAAATAGCGGCCCTTGATCTACTTTAAGACCATCAGAGGCGAATTAACAAACAATTTAGCAAAACTAGGTTTAACTAGATGAGCATATAAAAAGAAAAAGAAAAAAAATCGTTGAGGCTGATGACGCCAACTTAGGGCCTGATATTAAAGAAAGAATAACCCAAAGACTAAAAAATCTTGAACCCAAAAGAGATCAGCAAGACTAGAAGTGCTAACTACTAACCGAGACCAATTACGAATCAAGTGAATAGAATAAGAGAAACTATCCGGAAAATTTTTATGAAGACACAACACTAGCAGAAAGAATACAACACTGTTTAGAGACAAGGATCACATTAGCAAGGTATAACGGCCTTAGGGTTTGCAATAAGTACACTGGTGATGGCTATTACGGGCGGCGGTGGTCAAAGTTCATTACCTCCCCCGCCATCGCCTCCACCTGATAAATTTTGGTAAAAAAACAGCTTGATCATCTTGCGAGTTTATTAAAAAAATTAGCCGGTAAAGCTATAGACTCTTTACGGGTATATTAGGAGGTATTGTCAGCTGGCTTTGTCTACTGCAAGCAAAGTAGTTGGCTTTTTGGCCGAGCACTTATGGGCATTAGTTCTCTTAATAGTTGGGTTAATTTTTAGTAAGATAAAGACCAAGTAATCCTGGCCTGTTAAAACCAAGAACAAGCGCTGTCTTTCATATTCATGTCATCGCGAACAGAGCGCGAGCTTTGCTGAGTCTTTAATGGCCTTTTGGGGTTTGGAAATTCGGGAATTAGATGACTTATTCTTGGGGGCCACTTGTTTTTTATGCTTGCAATATTACTGGTCAGAATTTATGTTGTTTTGTCCAACCTTCTGTTCATTTCCTGCAACGAGAATTTCATTGTTGTAGTTTATTAAATTTTTCTACCCGGAGTCTGAGGTCAGAAGGTAGCAATGTATAAACCAGTGCCAACAGCAAAGTCTACTTTCGATCTTGCGTATTGTAAAACATTTTGGTACCTTTTAATACTTGAAGGCAAATCAACTGTGAATTAATGGGATCCTCTAAATTTGCTAAGTATTGTTTTTGTGCATCAAAGCCCGTAAAGGATCGTTTTTGCTCGATCTTGCCCTTTTCTTGTGAACCTAGCAAACACCAAACGTAAGTACGAATAGAGTCGTTTATTCGTTCTATTCCCGCTCTAGTTAGGCCCTTAGAAGTGGGCTAAGATAAATGTAGTCCATGTGTTTAAAGCTCTTGCTCTAAGGACCCTAGGTGAACAGTGTGCTGAAAAGAAAGATGTGTAAGGGGTTTCCAGGCATAGTTATACTTTCTGTGCACGCCCCAAAAATAAGGGGTGCCTAGACCATGATTAAGTCCCCAAATTTTGTCTAAAGTCTGTCTTGATGTTAATATTGAATTCGTTACAGATCCTTTCAAAAGCCTTCTGTCTATTCGGTTGCTGAATGGGTTAAACGGTTTGTCATTTGGTAATGGTGCTTGCAGTTCAGTCAAAATACGTCTGAAGGTGTAATAGAAATGAAATCTGTACACTGACCTAACCAAAGGATTAAAGGGTGATTTAAGTGATCAGCTACGACACTCCACACCCAGTTGATGCACAAAACACAGCAAAGTTTAACTGGTTCTGATAAAACTGCATCGATGACTAAACCACACTTTTGCGATGTAGTCTTTTTTAATAGGGGGGTTAAGATATCTGTTTAATGGCGTACTCACCTTTACTTGAAAGGTGTCAGTCTGGGTCACGAAAAGTCGAGGGTGGGCAGTTGTTATATTTTTAAGATTTGTAGTGTGGCCCAACAGAATATTTGCATCAGTATATTTGAATGCACTCATTTTTAATTTGTTTTAAAAAATGTTTGTAACAATAACAATCAAGACCGCCCTTCGTTTTTAGAAATGCATTGATAACAATTGCGGGGCCAAAACGGTCGCGCTCATGAAATATTTTACAAAGTCGTATGGGTTTTAAAATAACTAAAGCCAAGGGGGAAAAATAAGATTAAAAAAATATGAAAGGGAACCCAAAAGACGTTAAACAGTTAACAATACCTGATGGTTATTACGGGTTTTGCTCACTAAAAGAAGCAATGGGGTAACTTAGACATTACTTTAAACTTAACAATGCAAATCTAAAAACAAAATTAACATTCAAACCTGAAGAAGCAAAAAAAACGATTTTGATAGAGAGCTAGCAAAATGCTAGGCTTTACAACTAGCCATCACCCACTCTAGTTTTAGTGTTTCGCCAGATGAAACGACGTTTGAGGGGGGGAAAATCCCCTCAATCTGCATTACAAATTTATTACTCTATGTTCATTAAGGGCGAACAAAGCACTGATGAAACTTATATGATGGAAGGCCCTCAACTGTTTTAAGGCTCTTCGTCAGGGAAAGCTGCATATTGCGATTATGAAATTATACAATTCCTAATTTACAGTTTAAAAAATTAGTTTGTGGGGAGGGTTGGATCATTTAATATAAAATTGCAGACAAAGCAGGAAAAATTTTAAAAAGGATAAACCCGCACATTGTTTTAGAAATAAAATAATACGTTACTAAAAAATAATGTCGCGTGGGCCAGAAGAACCAGGAGTTACATTAGCGCCTGTGAGGTGTAAACTTTTGAATTAAAAGACCTTGCAGACGTTGCGGACTTTGAACAGAACGGTGAGGGTAGGCACTTGTATGGGTTTGAGTACACTAAAGATGGTGATTATAAACGCAAAGAGGTTAGCGACAGCAAAAGTTTCCTAAACTAGAACAGCTGCGCAATCTAGAAGCAAATAATGTGGGGCCCGTATGAATATAAAATAGTTCGAAAGCCTGACCTCAATGGCACTTAGAACATATTAGAATGGGACATAAAATTTGAATTCATAAGCCCAATTTACATATTTAGCCATCAAAAAAGTTTCAGAAAGCATTCAACTCTGGCCCTTTACATGTAAGTCTATGCCAGACGACATAGTCGGAAAGAGATTGAAATAAAGCCGTATGGGAATAAACAGTACATCCTCACAGAAGAGAAACGGTTTTAAGGATCTTCTACAAATTACAGTTCATTCCGCAAAGAAATTAGGGAGACACGTTCACAATGAATTTGAAATTTCTGTCTTAAAAGATAAGGAGAGGGAGGGGTTGTGGGGGTTAGTGACGTCCTTCTAAAGGGAATTCTAATTAGCTGGCAAAAACTTTGACGTTGAAAAACTTTAAAATTACCGTCGTTCATTCTTCACAATGACGAGGATATTAAGGTCATAACAAAAGCAACAAAATCAATATTAGTCTAAATAGAAACAATTTACAGAACTGAATTGGAAATTTAAACTTACACATTTAGGCCTCGTAGGGTTTTATTATACTGAACAAGTTTTAACAGAGAGCATGAAAAAAAATAACTGGATTAGATTAAATTCTGCTATAAAACTATGGAGCAGTTAAACTTTATGACAAAAACTCCCCATTGCTCAATGATTTGTGGGGAGACTGGTTGTGGAAAAACAATATTTTTCCTCGACTGTTACAAAAAAAGTTTTTCGCTATAATTTTAATCATATTGTGGTTTTCTGTCCAACACTTAAATGGGAAAAAATATCATGAAAGAAGGTTTATATGGGCAGATGATGACATATATTTAGTTAATCCTAGCAATAAACTGAGTGGTGTTTAGAACAGTTTTATAGACTGTTGAAGGAACGCAGACCTATTTATTATAGATGACTGTTCGGCAGAAAGAGACATAGTTAAAAAGAAAAACACTTTGTCAAAACTAGCCTTTAGCGGAAGACAAGCTGGAATAAGTGTGGGATTTTATGCCAAAAATATAACTCAGTTTTAAAAGACTTTTGAGAAAAAGTTAAAGACTGTAGTTTTATTTTACATGAAAGACCCGAGTGCATTTATGAATGTTTGCGTGAAAATGATGTTATTGAAAATGACCAGGAAAAACACAGGATTAAGCAAAAACTAAAATCTGAAAAGTTTAGTAAATTAGAATAAAAACGGATAACCCCACACAGTAAAGTTTGTTTGTAGATAATCGTTATTTTTTGGTTATTGAAGTCTTACTTGTCAGAGAACAGGAAAACCCTTTTTTCTGGGCCACTTTTGCCGAAAACTGGTTGAGGGCGAAGGTGGCCCAGAATGAAGGGTTTTTCCCGTTCTCTAATGGAGTAAGACTAATGCTATGTAGATTGAATGGAGTTTAGAGTAATTTCTATGTATGGGAAATTTAATGGAGTAAGAGTAATGCTAGTATGGATTGAATGGAGTGAGAGTAATGCTATGGATTGAATGGAGTAGAGTAATGCTATGTATGGATTGAATGGAGTAAAATCATGTATGCATCAGAGTACTTAATGTATGTATCGGTTTGGATTGAATGGAGTAAGCAATGCTATGTATGGGATTGAATGGAGTAAGAAAAATGCTATGTATGGATTGAATGGAGTAAGACTTAGAGTATGGGATTGAATGGAGTAAGAGTAATGCAAAGTATGGGATTGAATTGAGTAAGAGTATGCTGAAGTAGGATGGATACAGCTGTGTATATGAAGGAGTAAGAGTAATGCTGTGTATGGGATTGAATGAAGTAAGTGTAATGCAATGTATGGATTGAAGGAGTAAGAGTAGGCTACGTTTGTATGTATCATTGTATGGATTGAGTGGAGTCAGAGTAATGCTACCCTGCATTGCTATGTATGGGATTGAATTGAGTAAGAGTAATGCTGAAGTAGGATGGATACAGCTATGTATGGATTGAATGGATTAAGAGTAATGCTATGTATGGAATTGAATGCAGTGAGAGTAATGCTATGTATGGATTGAATGGAGTAAGGTAATGGTGTAGGATGTGATAAGAGTAATGCTATGTATGGATTGAGTGGAGTCAGAGTAATGCTATGTATGGATTGAATGCAATAGAATAATGTTATGTATGGATGAATGAGTCAGACTAATGCTATGTATGGATTGAACGGAGTCAGAGTAATGCTATGTATGGATTGAACGGAGTCAGAATAATGCTATGTATGGATTGAATGGAGTCAGAGTAGTGCTATGTATGGATTGAATGGAGTGAGGGTAATGCTATGTATGGATTGAACGGAGTCAGAGTAATGCTATGTATGGATTGAATGGAGTCAGAGTAATGCTATGTATGGATTGAACGGAGTCAGAGTAATGCTATGTATGGATTGAATGGAGTCAGAGTAATGCTATGCATGGATTGAATGGAGTATGAGTAATGCTATGTGTGGATTGAATGGAGAAGAGTAATGCTATATGTGGATTGAATGGAGGAAGTTAATGCTATGTGTGGATTGAACGGAGTCAGAGTAATGCTATATGGATTGAATGGAGGAAGAGTAATGCTATGTATGGATTGAATGGAGTCAGAGTAATGCCATGTATGGATTGAATGGAGTCAGAGTAATGCTATGCATGGATTGAATGGAGGAAGAGTAATGCTATGTATGGATTGAATGGAGTCAGAGTAATGCTATGTGTGGATTGAATGGAGGAAGAGTAATGCTATGTATGGATTGAATGGAATAAGAGTAATGCTATGTATGGATTGAATGGAGTCAGAGTAATGCTATGTATGGATTGAATAGAGTCAGAGTAATGCTACGTATACAAAGACTGAATGGAGAAAGAGTCAACAATGCTGAAGGGACATGGGAAATGACACACACACAAAAGACGGGACAAAAAAGCGGCTGACAGCAGTTGCTTTGCTGAGCACCAACACAGACACATACAGTGGCTGACAGCAGTTGCTTTGCTGAGCACCAGCACAGACACATACAGAGGCTGACAGCAGTTGCTTTGCTGAGCACCAGCACAGACACATACAGTGGCTGACAGCAGTTGCTTTGCTGAGCACCAGCACAGACACATACAGTGGCTGACAGCAGTTGCTTTGCTGAGCACCAGCACAGACACATACAGTGGCTGACAGCAGTTGCTTTGCTGAGCACCAGCACAGACACATACAGCGGCTGACAGCAGTTGTTTTGCCGAGCACCAGCACAGACACATACAGCGGCTGACAGCAGTTGCTTTGCTGAGCACCAGCACAGACACATACAGTGGCTGACAGCAGTTGCTTTGCTGAGCACCAGCACAGACACATACAGCAGCTGACAGCAGTTGCTTTGCTGAGCACCAGCACAGACACATACAGCGGCTGACAGCAGTTGCTTTGCTGAGCACCAGCACAGACACATACAGAGGCAGGATAAAAAAAAAGAGCCTTTTTTCATGTACACTGTCCAGTGTGGGGGATAAATGGTGATC
>CM031607.1:98366291-98380995 GCA_018398815.1 Conus ventricosus
AAGTCAATAAGTGCTTTTTGTTTCCCTTACTGCTGTGTAGGGTTTGGGGAATGTATTAAAGCACTCGAAAAATATGTATCCAAATCCAACTGTTTAGCTTGTGTCTGACCAGCATTGAGCTTGAAGTTGTAGAAGTCAAGCAGATGATGCATAGTTTTAGTTTTCTTAAGACACCACTCTATCAAAGCCTTTATGGTGGCATAGGTTGTCAGTTGATTTGAAATGTACCATTGAAGAAAGTGGTGAGGAAATTTGGAAGTGGGGAAAAATAAGATGGAGGCCCTATTGAGAAAAAAAGGGGAAAAAAGAGAAGAAAACAAAAAGAAAAATGAGACATGCAAAAATAACTAAGGTTAGAAAATCAAGAAAACGTCCAGTTCCACCTCAAGGAATTTAGACCTTGAATTGTGTGTGATGTGTCTGAATTTCCAGATGACTGGCCATGGACTTTCCTTACTTCAAAGATCCTCTGATCTGGCTTCTTATTGCAAAGATCCTCTGATCTGGCTTCTTATTGCAAAGATCCTCTGATCTGGCTTCTTATTGCAAACATTCCACCAGCTCTCTGGTGAACTTTTTTTGTGCTTTAAATATCCATCTTTTCAGATAAAATATTCTGATGGTTCCAGATCTCAAGATGGGGCTGTTTCTGCTTAATAGCTTTGTCACGATTGGCTTGTTTGTGAATTATTAAGTATAAAGATAACATCCAGGGGATGTGCACAGGGTTACCAGGGACAACAGGACAATGATCATCACAGATGTCCGGCAATTGAAAGACTCTTGAGATGCTTCCAGTAATTCTGTAGCTGTTGTTATGTTTATTAGTTTATGAGCAGACAACATTGCCACAAGCTCCATCTCCTTAATATGGTCTGTAAAAAGCATGCAGAATTTATTTGATTTCGTCTGACTTCTGTAGTGTTCAGAGGCCATTGCTTGCTGTAGCTCAAAGCACCCTTAGCTTTTGAATTTTGAATTTCACACTTCTCAAAGATCTGATGTTGTGACAATGACATAGCTTTTGCTTGGGTTTCTGGTCTGATCCCTATTTCCCGCTGTGTACGCAGAGGGTTTTGAAGTGGCCACTTAAAACTGTAAATCAAGCAAATGGTTCAGACACTGAACTTGCCTTATATGAAAGAGAAATTCTTCTCTGGAGTTTGTAAACCATGTCATGGTAATTTTCTGTCATCATATGTGGGACTGTTTTCCCCCTTGGGGCCATGAATTTGATACATTTTCATCAGCCTACATAGTAATAGTAGCATAAATCTAAAAGTTGCCAAATGCCTTTTTTAAAATAGTGGTTGTTGATATGTAGTGTCAAAGATTTGCTTCCTTGGAATTTTTTTTCTTCTGTTATAATGTGCCATAACCATTTTGTCATCTTTTGTGTGACATTTGTTATGCAGATAATTAAAATAAAAGAAAAAGCTTTAAGATGGTTTCAAAGTAAGGTGACGGAAGGGGGAAAATGAAATAAACATAAGAGAAGATTTTACTGTCACGCCGAACGAAAGAGACCAACAAATTACAAGACAAAACATGACGCGTTTCGATCTCTTTGATCTTCTTCAGGCAAGACAAACAACATCTTCATTGTCTTCATTGTTGTTTGTCTCGCCTGAAGAACACTAAGGAGGTTGAAATGCGTTGTGTTTTATCTTGTGATTTGTTTGTCTCGCCTGAAGAACACTAAGGAGGTTGAAATGCGTTGTGTTTTATCTTGTGATTTGTTTGTCTCTTTCATTTAGCTGAACAGTAATTTATCTTCTGTTCAAATAAAGTTATTTACATGACTTATTCTCTCTCTCTCTCTCTCTCTCTCCCCTCTCTAATCACACACACACACACACACACACACACACACACACACACACCACACACACACACACACTTTAGATTTCATTAAGTTTCTGTATTTTAGCAGTATTGTTGTGTGCCATTTGCATTTTTTTGTCACTGACAGTTTTTTTGAGTTATAAGACTATTGTTCTAATTCTTACATTTGACACTATTTGCATGATTTATCTTGTTTTATAAATGTCGTATACATTTTAGACTTGGTGAGATATTGCATACGGTTAACTCTCCCTCTGGATGGCATTTGCGGCGAAATTGTGTTTCTTGACAAACCATGACGGAGTAGACTCAAAGATATGCAGTGCATGTGAAACATCACAGCAAACATGTTTTACACACCCATGTAGTGGTCTGACATCTGCCCCAAATGGACAGAGTATTATGAGTCATTTGTGTACTAAATGTGAACAAGCTGTGTTTTGATAAAACGGCAAGTAGCATTTAATGAAACATAACCCCTCATATCTCAGCTGTCTGTCTGTTTTAGTATCTCAAATAATATTCTCCAGAAATGGGGAAAGAAATTGAAGAGCAAAACGTTGGACAAAAGAGCAACTCTACTTTTCCACCTGTTGTACACTTTGTTGTTCACACACATGCACACACACACACACACACACACACACACACACACACACACACACACACACACCACACACACACATACACACTGTCAAGGAGCGAGAAACCTCTCACAAAAGGCATTAGACGCTTGGAGGCAAAGGGACGTACGTAGTATACAAATAGATAATAGACCAATTAACCAGGGTACCTTACCCATCGCACACGGCCGAATTGTGTGAAGGAGGCCGAAGTGGTCAGATGACAGATGACACCCAGTAGAGAGTTCGGACCTGCCCGGTGGCGAAAGGGGGAAGGGATGTAACCACTACGACCTCGGCGCTCCAAGTGAGCGCTAAATGCTCAGTCAGCTGAGGTTCTTTTGTAAACAGTCAGTGAAGAGCAGGAGTCTTGGATTCGTTCGGATGGTATTGCCGTGGGTCACTGTGTTGGTTCTATTGTCAGGCTGGCTGAATGCGTGTGGAGGTTGTAGTAGCCCTCTTTAAGATAATTACTGTGTTAAGTGACCACCGAAGTCGGCGGAAATTTCGATGTCCATCTGGTGCTAAGTATTTGTTTGCTAATCAATTAGGTAGGGATGTGTGTAAATGCTGATGTGTGGGAGAATGTAGCGAATGGAGAATTCAGGGTACTTGTGAACTAGGGGTTTGAGAAGCAGCATGGACAAAGGCATGGCCCGAAGGTGGATCCTTTGTTTCCATCCCTATATAAACTGAGGGAGAACAACGTGAAGGAGAATAACACCAGGAGAGGGAGAGAGAGAAGGCAGAGGAGAGAGAGAGAGGAGAGGAGTGAGCAGGACAGAGAAAGGGTCGAGAGAAACGTGGTCTGGGAGATAGAAGAGACAGCTAAGTCTTAGGGTTGAAGACAAGCTGGAAGAGAAGAAAACTAAGTTTGAAGCCCAGAGGTGGGTGAAGACAGACAAACTGAAATTGAACCCAGAGGTGGGTGAAAGAGACGAAGAAGAAGAGTTCTACGTCGAGATCCCAGAGACGACCACGAAAACCCAGTCCTGAAACCTGGAGCCAGTCAACCAAGGGCGTCACCATCAAGCAGTGCTGAAGAAGACTTGAAGAAACTTGTTCAAGAACTGTGGTGTGGTGCGAAAGCATGGTTGTGTGTGTGAAAACCTGGCCAGGTAAGAAGTCATTTCATCATAACCCGGGATTAGGAAGTATTGATCTTTTAATGTGTTGATTTATTCATTGTGTGTGATTGATTGTTCATGATTAATTATAAGTAGCATAGAAATTGTATTTCTTGTTCTCAGTCGTGTTAGGAAAGAAACGAATGCGTGACATCCCATTCCCAGAGAGAGGTGAATGTTTGGTGGGTGCATGAGTGTGCATATGCGTGTATGAGTGCAAAGATAACCTTGGTGTGTTAAGCCTGACTAATAATACATCAACTTAGTGCACTTAAGCAATACCATCACGATTTCCCCGTCCTGGACACACACACACACACATGCACCCACTCACCCCCCCCCCCCCCCCCCCCCCCCCCCCCCCCCCCCCCCCCCCACACACACACACACATGTGTTTGTGTCTCAAGTCAAGTCAAAATTATCTTCATTGAGGGTTGAAGAATAAGCTGTCAAGATTTTTTACATCCTGCCCTCATAAAAAGAAACCAATGTAGCATGTAACGGGGAAAATTAGAAACCAATGTAGCATGTAACGGGGAAAATTAGAAACCAATGTAGCATGTAACGGGGAAAATTAGAAACCAATGTAGCATGTAACGGGGAAAATTAGAAACCAATGTAGCATGTAACGGGGAAAATTAGAAACCAATGTAGCATGTAATGGGGAAAATTAGAAACCAATGTAGCATGTAACGGGGAAAATTAGAAACCAATGTAGCATGTAACGGGGAAAATTAGAAACCAATGTAGCATGTAACGGGGAAAATTAGAAACCAATGTAGCATGTAACGGGGAAAATTAGAAACCAATGTAGCATGTAACGGGGAAAATTAGAAACCAATGTAGCATGTAACGGGGAAAATTAGAAACCAATGTAGCATGTAACGGGGAAAAATTAGAAACCAATGTAGCATGTAACGGGGAAAATTAGAAACCAATGTAGCATGTAACGGGGAAAATTAGAAACCAATGTAGCATGTAACGGGGAAAATTAGAAACCAATGTAGCATGTAACGGGGAAAATTAGAAACCAATGTAGCATGTAACGGGGAAAATTAGAAACCAATGTAGCATGTAACGGGGAAAATTAGAAACCAATGTAGCATGTAACGGGGAAAATTAGAAACCAATGTAGCATGTAACGGGGAAAATTAGAAACCAATGTAGCATGTAACGGGGAAAATTAGAAACCAATGTAGCATGTAACGGGGAAAATTAGAAACCAATGTAGCATGTAACGGGGAAAATTAGAAACCAATGTAGCATGTAACGGGGAAAATTAGAAACCAATGTAGCATGTAACGGGGAAAATTAGAAACCAATGTAGCATGTAACGGGGAAAATTAGAAACCAATGTAGCATGTAACGGGGAAAATTAGAAACCAATGTAGCATGTAACGGGGAAAATTAGAAACCAATGTAGCATGTAACGGGGAAAATTAGAAACCAATGTAGCATGTAACGGGGAAAATTAGAAACCAATGTAGCATGTAACGGGGAAAATTAGAAACCAATGTAGCATGTAACGGGGAAAATTACAAATAACATTTGAGAAGCGCATAACTTAAACCATACACATACATGTACATTGAATTACCCATATTACAACATATGAAATGATAAGAAATAATTCTTGGAACATAATTTCAAATGTAGTTGGAGGAGAGAGAGAGAGAGAGAGAGAGAGAGAGAGAGAGAGAGAGAGAGAGAGAGAGAGAGAGAAAGGGGGGGAGGGGGGGAGGGGGGAGCATGACCTTTAATTGTTGCATAGAGTTTCCATCAGATTCGTTTTTAGTGCTATTTTGAATGCCTAGTTCGAGGGACATGATTTTAAAGAGAAAGACACATTATTCAATGGAATCCTTCCAGAGTGTACAAACTTGATTTATAAAGATTATTTTGGGGTCTGGGAAAAGACAGTTTATGTGTATCACATGTCTGTTTCTATTGGTGACAAACCTTTCGGTGATTTTCTTCCGGGCTGATCCATTCATTACATTGTACATGCATAAGCATTTGCTGAAATGGAGTCTATCTTTAAAAGGAAGAATGTTTAAAGTTGTGTAATCACTCTTTGTCAAGGAACAAGATTTTGAATGAATTAACTTAATGGCCCTTTTATGTAAATGACTTAAATGTTTCAGATAAGTTTTGCTGGCATTATCCCATAAAGTGGATTTTGATAAGAGAAAGGATATGCGCATGAAAAAACATCATCCTGGAATGAAGATTCAGAATTTTTTTTATTTTTGCAAGTTGATATCTTCTTTTGGAAATATGCTTTCCAAGATCAGTGTGTGTTTGTGTGTGTGTGTTTGTGTGTGTGTGTGTGTGTGTGTGTGTGTGTGTGTGTGTGTACTGGTTTATCTATCATTGTAAAATTGGTGTTGAGAATGTCAGAGAATGACCGACTGTGGCTGAGTGTGGTATTTCTCCATTGGATGGCAAGGGAGCATACCAGAAAATGACAGACTGTGGAGGAGTGTGGTATTTCTCCATTGGATGGCAAGGGAGCATACCAGAAAATGACAGACTGTGGAGGAGTGTGGTATTTCTCCATTGGATGGCAAGGGAGCATACCAGAAAATGACAGACTGTGGAGGAGTGTGGTATTTCTCCATTGGATGGCAAGGGAGCATACCAGAAAATGACAGACTGTGGAGGAGTGTGGTATTTCTCCATTTGACGGCAAGGGAGCATACCAGAAAATGACAGACTGTGGAGGAGTGTGGTATTTCTCCATTGGATGGCAAGGGAGCATACCAGAAAATGACAGACTGTGGAGGAGTGTGGTATTTCTCCATTGGATGGCAAGGGAGCATACCAGAAAATGACAGACTGTGGAGAGTGTGGTATTTTCATTGGATGGCAAGGGAGCATACAGAAATGACAGACTGTGGAGGAGTGTGGTATTTCTCCATTGGATGGCAAGGGAGCATACCAGAAAATGACAGACTGTGGAGGAGTGTGGTATTTCTCCATTGGATGGCAAGAGAGCATCAGCACAATCAGCCATGTCTTATGGATGAGTCTGACTCGGGGAACGAAAGACCTGAGCAGGCAACATGAATGGCTCTGTTTTCAAGATGGACTGGGGTGGTCCCCATATGGTGCTGTAGATTAAAAATTTTTTTATTTTGATTGTTTTTTGCTGTACCATCTTCCCTGCCGTCTGGGTGGCACTGCACCCACGCCACTCTTTGAGTCATTTTGACCATTGTTTTTTGCTGTACCATCTTCCCTGCCGTCTGGGTGGCACTGCACCACGCCACTCTTTGAGTCATTTTGACCATTGTTTTTTGCTGTACCATCTTCCCTGCCGTCTGGGTGGCACTGCACCCACGCCACTCTTTGAGTCATTTTGACCATTGTTTTTTGCTGTACCATCTTCCCTGCCGTCTGGGTGGCACTGCACCCACGCCACTCTTTGAGTCATTTTGACCATTGTTTTTTGCTGTACCATCTTCCCTGCCGTCTGGGTGGCACTGCACCCACGCCACTGCCGTCTGGGTGGCACTGCACCCACGCCACTGCCGTCTGGGTGGCACTGCACCCACGCCACTGCCGTCTGGGTGGCACTGCACCCACGCCACTGCCGTCTGGGTGGCACTGCACCCACGCCACTGCCGTCTGGGTGGCACTGCACCCACGCCACTGCCGTCTGGGTGGCACTGCACCCACGCCACTGCCGTCTGGGTGGCACTGCACCCAGCCACTGCCGTCTGGGTGGCACTGCACCCACGCCACTGCCGTCTGGGTGGCACTGCACCCACGCCACTGCCGTCTGGGTGGCACTGCACCCACGCCACTGCCGTCTGGGTGGCACTGCACCCACGCCACTGCCGTCTGGGTGGCACTGCACCCACGCCACTGCCGTCTGGGTGGCACTGCACCCACGCCACTGCCGTCTGGGTGGCACTGCACCCACGCCACTGCCGTCTGGGTGGCACTGCACCCACGCCACTGCCGTCTGGGTGGCACTGCACCCACGCCACTGCCGTCTGGGTGGCACTGCACCACGCCACTGCCGTCTGGGTGGCACTGCACCCACGCCACTGCCGTCTGGGTGGCACTGCACCCACGCCACTGCCGTCTGGGTGGCACTGCACCCACGCCACTGCCGTCTGGGTGGCACTGCACCCACGCCACTGCCGTCTGGGTGGCACTGCACCCACGCCACTGCCGTCTGGGTGGCACTGCACCCACGCCACTGCCGTCTGGGTGGCACTGCACCCACGCCACTGCCGTCTGGGTGGCACTGCACCCACGCCACTGCCGTCTGGGTGGCACTGCACCCACGCCACTCTTTGAGTCATTTTGACCCCCTTCCTCCCCATCCACAGCCACCTGCTGAAGACTTTTACATTCATAATCCCATCCACAGCCACCTGCTGAAGACTTTAATATTCATAATCCCATCCACAGCCACCTGCTGAAGACTTTTACATTCATAATCCCATCCACAGCCACCTGCTGAAGACTTTTACATTCATAATCCCATCCACAGCCACCTGCTGAAGACTTTTACATTCATAATTTTACTCCCAAAGTGTCCATTGCTGTTCTTTCTGTCTCCTTTCTCCTTCCCCCTTTTCTTTTTCTCTCCCTTTTTTTTAATCTTTGCCAAGCCATTGCTGGAATGACGGTGGAATTGTTACCTGCACTTGCTTTCTCATACTTCTAATTAGTGCAGTATATATATATATCATATACAGATTGCGTGTGACACAGTCTGTTATCCCTGAAAAAGACTCTTGAAATGTTGGAATAGATTTTTTTACAATGCTCCTTTTGTCTTTTCACTACACTTATCTCTCTCTGTGTCTCTCTCTCTCTCACTCTCTCTCTCTTTCTCTCTGTATGTGTGTGCGCGTGCGTGCGTGCTTGCATGCGTGCATGTGTGATTGTGTCTGTCTCTCAGTGTGTGTCTCCATGTATGTGTATTTGTGTATTTTATAAATATAAAAAAGGTTTTTAAGTGTGGATACTGGGAGCTCTTTCAGTACAACTAGCTGCTTTCCCTCCCCACCCCTATCCCCACTGGACGTTCAGTGCTGAAAGCTCCTTCCTTCTTTCAGTGGCTTCGACTCTGCCTTTTAAAAATCTGTTGACCTGCTTTAGTGTCGCCCAACACTGTTTCTGCTCTTGTGGACAATTTTTGCATGTTTTTTCTGGAAATCTTTACGCTTTTTTTTGCTGGTCACAATCAATGATAAGCCAGTGTTGTTGGTTGTTACCAGCCTGATCTGTCACCTACGTGGTGAAAATTGTACACATTCACAATCAATGATAAGCCAGTGTTGTTGGTTGTTACAGCCTGATCTGTCACCTACGTGGTGAAAATTGTACACATTCACAATCAATGATAAGCCAGTGTTGTTGGTTGTTACCAGCCTGATCTGTCAACTAGGTGGTGAAAATTGTACACATTCACAATCAATGATAAGCCAGTGTTGTTGGTTGTTACCAGCCTGATCTGTCAACTAGGTGGTGAAAATTGTACACATTCACAATCAATGATAAGCCAGTGTTGTTGGTTGTTACCAGCCTGATCTGTCAACTAGGTGGTGAAATTGTACACATTCACAATCAATGATAAGCCAGTGTTGTTGGTTGTTACCAGCCTGATCTGTCAACTAGGTGGTGAAATTGTACACATTCACAATCAATGATAAGCCAGTGTTGTTGGTTGTTACCAGCCTGATCTGTCAACTAGGTGGTGAAAATTGTACACATTCACAATCAATGATAAGCCAGTGTTGTTGGTTGTTACCAGCCTGATCTGTCACCTACGTGGTGAAAATTGTACACATTCACAATCAGTGAAAATTGTACACATTCACAATCAATGATAAGCCAGTGTTGTTGGTTGTTACCAGCCTGATCTGTCAACTAGATGGTGAAAATTGTACACATTCACAATAAGCCAGTGTTGTTGGTTGTTACCAGCCTGATCTGTCAACTAGATGGTGAAAACTGTACACATAGTCCAGAGTGGATGCTAATGGTTCTGCAGAATCTTTTTACCTATATGGCAGTTTGTTTGTACTGTACCTTCTGTTGTGTTTGTTTGTACCTTCTGTTGTGTTTGTACCTTCTGTTGTGTTTGTTTGTACCTTCTGTTGTATAACTTGAATGTTCTTCATTTATTTTGTATGCTTTTTTTCTTAAACCTGGAAATCATATTAATAATAATGATAATGATAATAATTTTTATTTCTGTAGCACATCTTCCACAAAAATGCTCAACAGCACTTTACATTTCAAGAAAGAGCAAACGGTAAAAAAGAAGTTGTTAAAATCATGCACATTGAAAAAACAAAAACAAAGCCTAGAGATATTAAATATTATTATATTGGGTATCGCACTGACTTGCACAAATCAAATAATATATAAACATGCGCATTAGTACTAATTCACATCAGTTTCAGTCACAGACCTCTACTGTATGTATGTATGTGTGTGTGTGTGCATTGTGCGTGCATATGTGTGCACGCAGGGGTGTGTGCGCGAAGGTGTGCATGTTCGTGTATGCGCACATCTCTGTGTATTTGTACATAACAACCATACAGATGTCACAGTTATTCATATCATTAACATCAATAATTGAATATTATAATGACAATGAAAATATATCACCCAAAAGTTCATTTTTTAACAAGGAAAACTTACCACAGAACATTATATAAATCACACTCACTAAGATCCTTGATTAACACATTGTATATCAACACTAGAACATACACACTGCATTCACAATTGACACATCGTATAGCAACAATAACAATAATTCAAAAGCAAATCACATAAAAAATTACACAAAAGTCTCTTTTGTTCTTAAATCCTCTACAAAATACTTCACACTTTTACACTGACACACACACACACACGCACACGCACGCACACACACACACACACGCACACGCACACGCACACACACACACACACACACACACACACAGGCAGGAGAATAAATCTAATAAGGAAGGACTTGCACATTTCAGTTTCTCAGGATAGATGAGTTTGAAAGAGGCAGGTTTTCAGATGCCATTTTAAAGTTGAGAAGCAGTTTGTTTTCTTAAGAGACAGGGGCAGAGAGTTCCATACATTTAGGCCAAAGACAGAGAAAAACTTTTTACCAAATGTATCAAGAGAGAAGCAAGGAACAGTCTGCAGTGAGGTATCAGAAGGACGGGGTGTTCGAGAAGATTTGTATATCTGCAGGAGATTGGAAAGATAAGATGGTATGTTCTCATGATAAATACACTGGAAGCAGAGACAGGCAAATTTATATTGAATTCTGGCCTCTACAGGAAGCCAGTGAAGAGTTCTGAGAAGAGATTTTGCACTCTTAACGTCTGGGCTTGTGGAGAACAAGGCAAGCCGCATGATCATGTATGTGTTGAAAGTTATTTAGTTGATTGTCGGGGAGATCAGCAAGAAGAGAGTTACAATAGTCTAGTCTGCAGGGTATGAAGGAGACAGCAAGTTTGTTGGCAGCATCAGTGGATAGAAAGGAGCGGACCTTACCTATTCTGCGTAACTGAAGGTACAGAGTACGGCATAGTTGTTTGACATGTGCTTCCATAGACAAGGTTTCGTCTAGGTAGAAACCAAGATTCCTGACAGTTTGTGAGAAGGATACATCACAACCAGAGATAGGCATAGCAGTATGAGTAACTTGATTGATCTTTGAATTAGTGCCAGTAACAATGAGCTCAGTTTTATCATCATTCATTTTCAACTTGTTGTCACTTATCCACTTCGAAACATCCTCTATACAATCTCTCAGACTGCACTCAAGAGAGTCAAAATCTGATGGAGTAGAGGAGTTATGCAGCTGCGAGTCATCTGAGTGACCTCACTGATGATTGACAGTGCTTAGAGGTTGTGTGTTCATAGTAAACAAGACAGGTCCCAAGACAGAACCCTGTGGCACACCACATCTCAGCACTGATGGAGCTGATTTGCGGCTGATAACAGACTGGGTACGGCCAGTTAAGTAGGAGTTGAACCAATCCAGAACCGTTCCAGAGCAGCCAAAAGTGGTATGCAGCCGCGTTGTAAGGATGCTGTGGTCTATTGTGTCAAATGCTGCTGACAAGTCAAGCAGTGACAAGATAGACACATGCCCATTGTCTGAGGCCTGAAGGAGGTCATTGACCACAAGCAATAAAGCAGTTTCTGTACTATGACACTTACGATAGGCTGACTGGAGTGATATTCAAGATGCTGTAGAAGCTGTTTTAGTGCAGTGCGTTCCAATACCTTCGACAAGAATGGTAGATTGGAGACTGGACAATAGTTCTTCAAGCAGATTTGCTTTCTTTAGAAGGGGCTCCCAAGAGCAGGCTTAAAACACTCAGGCACAATACCAGATGATAAGGACTTGTTCATAATGCAGTGACAATGAGGTAGCTTTGTTTAAACAATCAAACAGGATTGAGGCATGAATAGGGTTGAGGTCACAGGACTTCTTTGGCATTTTCTTTAGTATCTCGTTTACATGGATCTCAGACACAGGCTCAATTTCTTCAGACAGTGTGCCATAGAACACAACAGCATCAGTGGGGCATGGTGAATCAGGGTCAAAGCTGCTTCTGATCTATTCAATCTTGCCAGCAAAAAGCTTATTGAATTTACTGGGAAGAGACCCAGGGGGATGTTAGAAGGAAGCACTGGGAAGAGACCCAGGGGGATGTTAGAAGGAAGCACTGGGAAGAGACCCAGGGGGATGTTAGAAGGAAGCACTGGGAAGAGACCCAGGGGGATGTTAGAAGGAAGCACTGGGAAGAGACCCAGGGGGATGTTAGAAGGAAGCACTGGGAAGAGACCCAGGGGGATGATAGAAGGAAGCACAGTGTCTCCTGCGTTGCCCAACAGCTGATCACTGAGGTGGAACAGTTCTCTGGAGCTGTCAACAGCTGATCACTGAGGTGGAACAGTTCTCTGGAGCTGTCAGCACCTGCTATCCTGCCACATATGTCATTTTGCTTTGCTTCACGTATCATGTTTGTAACTATGTTATGTCAGCACCTGCTATCCAACCACATACGTCATTTTGCTTTGTTTCACGTATCATGTTTGTAACTATGTTATGTCAGCACCTGCTATCCTACCACATACATCATTTTGCTTTGCTTCACGTATCATGTTTGTAACTATGTTATGTCAGCACCTGCTATCCTGCCACATATGTCATTTTGCTTTGCTTCACGTATCATGTTTGTAACTATGTTATGTCAGCACCTGCTATCCTACCACATACATCATTTTGCTTTGCTTCACGTATCATGTTTGTAACTATGTTATGTCAGCACCTGCTATCCTGCCACATATGTCATTTTGCTTTGCTTCACGTATCATGTTTGTAACTATGTTATGTCAGCACCTGCTATCCTGCCACATACGTCATTTTGCTTTGTTTCACGTATCATGTTTGTAACTATGTTATGTCAGCACCTGCTATCCTACCACATACGTCATTTTGCTTTGCTTCACGTATCATGTTTGTAACTATGTTATGTCAGCACCTGCTATCCTGCCACATACGTCATTTTGCTTTGTTTCACGTATCATGTTTGTAACTATGTTATGTCAGCACCTGCTATCCTACCACATACGTCATTTTGCTTTGCTTCACGTATCATGTTTGTAACTATGTTATGTCAGCACCTGCTATCCTGCCACATATGTCATTTTGCTTTGCTTCACGTATCATGTTTGTAACTATGTTATGTCAGCACCTGCTATCCTGCCACATATGTCATTTTGCTTTGCTTCACGTATCATGTTTGTAACTACGAGTATGTTATGTCAGCACCTGCTATCCTGCCACATATGTCATTTTGCTTTGTTTCACGTATCATGTTTGTAACTATGTTATGTCAGCACCTGCTATCCTGCCACATATGTCATTTTGCTTTGCTTCACGTATCATGTTTGTAACTATGTTATGTCAGCACCTGCTATCCTGCCACTGTCAACCTCGGGGTATGTCAGTGGAGGAAGGACTAGCGCACAGCCCAAACACACTCACAGCTTGCTTACAATCTCATTCATATAGTATCATGCATTCGTCACATCAAACCACTAGTAAAGTCTATAACTTTACTACACATGATCATAGAAAACATCAATGCGCATGGAATCAAACAAAATAAAAACATTCTCTTCTTCCATGAACTTCACAAAACCATTTATCTAAATCATCATAACTAACCCGGGTATAAAAGATTTTCTACTTTACCTGGCCAGGTGATCTTAAACTATTTACGAATCACTGTCTTTCCTTCTCTTTTTTTTTCTTTTCTTTTCACTGTCACTTTCACAAACACCAGTCACGACACAATTGCTGGCACTGGTCAGCTTGGACGCTGGCACTGGTCAAGTTGGACTGCTGGACTGGTCAGGTTTAGACTGCTGGCACTGGTCAGGTTACTGGCGTTGGCCTGATGAAAGTGGCGCCGCCAGGTACGAAGTCGAACCCCGGTTCAAATCGAACAGTGACTACTATACAGACATTGATCTGTTCTCCTTTCTTCCTGCATTAACGCATTGCACTCTCTCTCTCTTCTAGTCTGCTCTATCAGATGGACATAGTTGCCTTTTACTCTTTTCTTTTTTTTTTTCTTCTTTCTCTTCATCGATTAGCAACTCTCTCTCTCCCTCAACATCTTCTCTTTAGTCCTTCCTCTGCAGACTCTCTATCTGGTGCTAATGCTTCAACTCGGTTCTCTCCCTCCTCCTCTCATCTCTCTGCTTTTCTCTCGAGCAGAGACTACTCTCAGAACCTCTCTCTCTCTCTCCTGTCTCTCTGTTCTGTCCTTTTCTTATCGTGTTCTCACCTGTCAAAGGGCGAGTGCCATTGGCCAGAATTTTCCCGCCTCGTAACGAGATTACCTCCCCTCTGATTCCATTGGACATGTGACTCATGAAAGTCACGCCTACACACCTTACTCTCTGTGGTGGTCAACGGGTCATTTAATTAATTAGCTTGATTTCACCCCCACCACACAATACTCCTCTCTCCTACTCTAGCGGCGATGTTGGCTTAAGTGGACATGGTCTTGTAAACTAGCTGGACTACATCCGTCTGGAGGACTGTT
>CM031607.1:98381995-98403723 GCA_018398815.1 Conus ventricosus
ATATTTTAAGTTTTTCTCCACTAAATGAAACTATGTGAGGTTTAATGAGATAAACATTTTATTATCTAGACTGTTTTGAAGGGTAGAACGCAGACACTATTTATTATAGATGACTGTTCGGCAGGAAGAGACATAGTTAAAAGAGAAACACTTTGTCAAAACTAGCTTTCAGTGGAAGGCATGCTAGGATAAGTGTGTGGATTTTATGCCAAAAAATATAACTCAGTTTTAAAAGACTTTAGAGAACAGTTAAAGACTGTAGTTTTATTTCACATGAAAGACAAAGACTCATTTGAAGAATGTTTGCGCGAAAATGATGTTATTGAAAATGACCAGGAAAAACATAGGATTAAACAAAAACTGAAATCTGAAAAGTTTAGTAAATTAGTATTGAAAACGGATAACCCTACACAGTATGTTTGTTTGTAGGGTCGTTATTTTTTAGTTACTTGTCAGAGAACAGGAATAGGCGGCTTTTAGGCCACTTTCGCCCAAAAACGTGGTGGAGTAGCAAGTGAGTCTGAATCGGGTGTTTATACGTTCTCTATGCTCCTTTTGTCTTTTCACTACACTTATCTCTCTCTGTGTCTCTCTCTCTCTCACTCTCTCTCTCTTTCTCTCTGTATGTGTGTGCGCGTGCGTGCGTGCTTGCATGCGTGCAGTGTGATTGTTGTCAGTCTCTCAGTGTGTGTCTCCATGTATGTGTATTTGTGTATTTTATAAATATAAAAAGGTTTTTAAGTGTGGATACTGGGAGCTCTTTCAGTACAACTAGCTGCTTTCCCTCCCCACCCTATCCCCACTGGACGTTCAGTGCTGAAAGCTCCTTCCTTCTTTCATTGGCTTCGACTCTGCCTTTTAAAAATCTGTTGACCTGCTTTAGTGTCGCCCAACATGTTTCTGCTCTTGTGGACAATTTTTGCATGTTTTTTCTGGAAATCTTTACGCTTTTTTTTGCTGGTCACAATCAATGATAAGCCAGTGTTGTTGGTTGTTACCAGCTGATCTGTCACTACGTGGTGAAAATTGTACACATTCACATCAATGATAAGCGTGTTGTTGGTTGTTACCAGCCTGATCTGTCACCTACGTGGTGAAAATTGTACACATTCACAATCAATGATAAGCCAGTGTTGTTGGTTGTTACCAGCCTGATCTGTCAACTAGGTGGTGAAAATTGTACACATTCACAATCAATGATAAGCCAGTGTTGTTGGTTGTTACCAGCCTGATCTGTCAACTAGGTGGTGAAATTGTACACATTCACAATCAATGATAAGCCAGTGTTGTTGGTTGTTACCAGCCTGATCTGTCAACTAGGTGGTGAAAATTGTACACATTCACAATCAATGATAAGCCAGTGTTGTTGGTTGTTACCAGCCTGATCTGTCAACTAGGTGGTGAAAATTGTACACATTCACAATCATGATAAGCCAGTGTTGTTGGTTGTTACAGCCTGATCTGTCAACTAGGTGGTGAAAATTGTACACATTCACAATCAATGATAAGCCAGTGTTGTTGGTTGTTACCAGCCTGATCTGTCACCTACGTGGTTGAAAATTGTACACATTCACAATCAGTGAAAATTGTACACATTCACAATCAATGATAAGCCAGTGTTGTTGGTTGTTACCATGCCTGATCTGTCACTAGATGTGTGAAAATTGTACACATTCACAATAAGCCAGTGTTGTTGGTTGTTACCAGCCTGATCTGTCAACTAGATGGTGAAAACTGTACACATAGTCCAGAGTGGATGCTAATGGTTCTGCAGAATCTTTTTACCTATATGGCAGTTTGTTTGTACTGTACCTTCTGTTGTGTTTGTTTGTACCTTCTGTTGTGTTTGTACCTTCTGTTGTGTTTGTTTGTACCTTCTGTTGTATAACTTGAATGTTCTTCATTTATTTTGTATGCTTTTTTTTCTTAAACCTGGAAATCATATTAATAATAATGATAATGATAATAATTTTTATTTCTGTAGCACATCTTCCACAAAAATGCTCAACAGCACTTTACATTTCAAGAAAGAGCAAACGGTAAAAAGAAGTTGTTAAAATCATGCACATTGAAAAAACAAAAACAAAGCCTAGAGATATTAAATATTATTATATTGGGTATCGCACTGACTTGCACAAATCAAATAATATATAAACATGCGCATTAGTACTAATTCACATCAGTTTCAGTCACAGACCTCTACTGTATGTATGTATGTGTGTGTGTGTGCATTGTGCGTGCATATGTGTGCACGCAGGGGTGTGTGCGCGAAGGTGTGCATGTTCGTGTATGCGCACATCTCTGTGTATTTGTACATAACAACCATACAGATGTCACAGTTATTCATATCATTAACATCAATAATTGAATATTATAATGACAATGAAAATATATCACCCAAAAGTTCATTTTTTAACAAGGAAAACTTACCACAGAACATTATATAAATCACACTCACTAAGATCCTTGATTAACACATTGTATATCAACACTAGAACATACACACTGCATTCACAATTGACACATCGTATAGCAACAATAACAATAATTCAAAAGCAAATCACATAAAAAATTACACAAAAGTCTCTTTTGTTCTTAAATCCTCTACAAAATACTTCACACTTTTACACTGACACACACACACACACCGCACACGCACGCACACACACACACACACGCACACGCACACGCACACACACACACACACACACCACACACAGGCAGGAGAATAAATCTAATAAGGAAGGACTTGCACATTTCAGTTTCTCAGGATAGATGAGTTTGAAAGAGGCAGGTTTTCAGATGCCATTTTAAAGTTGAGAAGCAGTTTGTTTTCTTAAGAGACAGGGGCAGAGAGTTCCATACATTTAGGCCAAAGACAGAGAAAAACTTTTTACCAAATGTATCAAGAGAGAAGCAAGGAACAGTCTGCAGTGAGGTATCAGAAGGACGGGGTGTTCGAGAAGATTTGTATATCTGCAGGAGATTGGAAAGATAAGATGGTATGTTCTCATGATAAATACACTGGAAGCAGAGACAGGCAAATTTATATTGAATTCTGGCCTCTACAGGAAGCCAGTGAAGAGTTCTGAGAAGAGATTTTGCACTCTTAACGTCTGGGCTTGTGGAGAACAAGGCAAGCCGCATGATCATGTATGTGTTGAAAGTTATTTAGTTGATTGTCGGGGAGATCAGCAAGAAGAGAGTTACAATAGTCTAGTCTGCAGGGTATGAAGGAGACAGCAAGTTTGTTGGCAGCATCAGTGGATAGAAAGGAGCGGACCTTACCTATTCTGCGTAACTGAAGGTACAGAGTACGGCATAGTTGTTTGACATGTGCTTCCATAGACAAGGTTTCGTCTAGGTAGAAACCAAGATTCCTGACAGTTTGTGAGAAGGATACATCACAACCAGAGATAGGCATAGCAGTATGAGTAACTTGATTGATCTTTGAATTAGTGCCAGTAACAATGAGCTCAGTTTTATCATCATTCATTTTCAACTTGTTGTCACTTATCCACTTCGAAACATCCTCTATACAATCTCTCAGACTGCACTCAAGAGAGTCAAAATCTGATGGAGTAGAGGAGTTATGCAGCTGCGAGTCATCTGAGTGACCTCACTGATGATTGACAGTGCTTAGAGGTTGTGTGTTCATAGTAAACAAGACAGGTCCCAAGACAGAACCCTGTGGCACACCACATCTCAGCACTGATGGAGCTGATTTGCGGCTGATAACAGACTGGGTACGGCCAGTTAAGTAGGAGTTGAACCAATCCAGAACCGTTCCAGAGCAGCCAAAAAATGGTATGCAGCCGCGTTGTAAGGATGCTGTGGTCTATTGTGTCAAATGCTGCTGACAAGTCAAGCAGTGACAAGATAGACACATGCCCATTGTCTGAGGCCTGAAGGAGGTCATTGACCACAAGCAATAAAGCAGTTTCTGTACTATGACACTTACGATAGGCTGACTGGAGTGATATTCAAGATGCTGTAGAAGCTGTTTTAGTGCAGTGCGTTCCAATACCTTCGACAAGAATGGTAGATTGGAGACTGGACAATAGTTCTTCAAGCAGATTTGCTTTCTTTAGAAGGGGCTCCCAAGAGCAGGCTTAAAACACTCAGGCACAATACCAGATGATTAAGGACTTGTTCATAATGCAGTGACAATGAGGTAGCTTTGTTTAAACAATCAAACAGGATTGAGGCATGAATAGGGTTGAGGTCACAGGACTTCTTTGGCATTTTCTTTAGTATCTCGTTTACATGGATCTCAGACACAGGCTCAATTTCTTCAGACAGTGTGCCATAGAACACAACAGCATCAGTGGGGCATGGTGAATCAGGGTCAAAGCTGCTTCTGATCTATTCAATCTTGCCAGCAAAAAGCTTATTGAATTTACTGGGAAGAGACCCAGGGGGATGTTAGAAGGAAGCACTGGGAAGAGACCCAGGGGGATGTTAGAAGGAAGCACTGGGAAGAGACCCAGGGGATGTTAGAAGGAAGCACTGGGAAGAGACCCAGGGGGATGTTAGAAGGAAGCACTGGGAAGAGACCCAGGGGGATGTTAGAAGGAAGCACTGGGAAGAGACCCAGGGGGATGATAGAAGGAAGCACAGTGTCTCCTGCGTTGCCAACAGCTGATCACTGAGGTGGAACAGTTCTCTGGAGCTGTCAACAGCTGATCACTGAGGTGGAACAGTTCTCTGGAGCTGTCAGCACCTGCTATCCTGCCACATATGTCATTTTGCTTTGCTTCACGTATCATGTTTGTAACTATGTTATGTCAGCACCTGCTATCCAACCACATACGTCATTTTGCTTTGTTTCACGTATCATGTTTGTAACTATGTTATGTCAGCACCTGCTATCCTACCACATACATCATTTTGCTTTGCTTCACGTATCATGTTTGTAACTATGTTATGTCAGCACCTGCTATCCTGCCACATATGTCATTTTGCTTTGCTTCACGTATCATGTTTGTAACTATGTTATGTCAGCACCTGCTATCCTACCACATACATCATTTTGCTTTGCTTCACGTATCATGTTTGTAACTATGTTATGTCAGCACCTGCTATCCTGCCACATATGTCATTTTGCTTTGCTTCACGTATCATGTTTGTAACTATGTTATGTCAGCACCTGCTATCCTGCCACATACGTCATTTTGCTTTGTTTCACGTATCATGTTTGTAACTATGTTATGTCAGCACCTGCTATCCTACCACATACGTCATTTTGCTTTGCTTCACGTATCATGTTTGTAACTATGTTATGTCAGCACCTGCTATCCTGCCACATACGTCATTTTGCTTTGTTTCACGTATCATGTTTGTAACTATGTTATGTCAGCACCTGCTATCCTACCACATACGTCATTTTGCTTTGCTTCACGTATCATGTTTGTAACTATGTTATGTCAGCACCTGCTATCCTGCCACATATGTCATTTTGCTTTGCTTCACGTATCATGTTTGTAACTATGTTATGTCAGCACCTGCTATCCTGCCACATATGTCATTTTGCTTTGCTTCACGTATCATGTTTGTAACTACGAGTATGTTATGTCAGCACCTGCTATCCTGCCACATATGTCATTTTGCTTTGTTTCACGTATCATGTTTGTAACTATGTTATGTCAGCACCTGCTATCCTGCCACATATGTCATTTTGCTTTGCTTCACGTATCATGTTTGTAACTATGTTATGTCAGCACCTGCTATCCTGCCACTGTCAACCTCGGGGTATGTCAGTGGAGGAAGGACTAGCGCACAGCCCAAACACACTCACAGCTTGCTTACAATCTCATTCATATAGTATCATGCATTCGTCACATCAAACCACTAGTAAAGTCTATAACTTTACTACACATGATCATAGAAAACATCAATGCGCATGGAATCAAACAAAATAAAAACATTCTCTTCTTCCATGAACTTCACAAAACCATTTATCTAAATCATCATAACTAACCCGGGTATAAAAGATTTTCTACTTTACCTGGCCAGGTGATCTTAAACTATTTACGAATCACTGTCTTTCCTTCTCTTTTTTTTTCTTTTCTTTTCACTGTCACTTTCACAAACACCAGTCACGACACAATTGCTGGCACTGGTCAGCTTGGACCGCTGGCACTGGTCAAGTTGGACTGCTGGAACTGGTCAGGTTTAGACTGCTGGCACTGGTCAGGTTACTGGCGTTGGCCTGATGAAAGTGGCGCCGCCAGGTACGAAGTCGAACCCGGTTCAAATCGAACAGTGACTACTATACAGACATTGATCTGTTCTCCTTTCTTCCTGCATTAACGCATTGCACTCTCTCTCTCTTCTAGTCTGCTCTATCAGATGGACATAGTTGCCTTTTACTCTTTTCTTTTTCTTTTTTCTTCTTTCTCTTCATCGATTAGCAACTCTCTCTCTCCCTCAACATCTTCTCTTTAGTCCTTCCTCTGCAGACTCTCTATCTGGTGCTAATGCTTCAACTCGGTTTTTTCCCCTCCCCCTCTCATCTCTTGTTTTTCCCTCTCGAGCAGGGGACTACTCTAAAACCCTCTCTCTCTCTCCTGTCTCCTGTTCTGCCCTTTTTTTTTTTTTTTCCGTGTTCCCCACCTGTCAAAGGGCGATTTGCCATTGGCCCCAAAATTTTTTCCCGCCTCGTAACGGTTCCCTCCCCTCTGTTTCCCCATTGGACTTTTGGACCATAAAAGGGCCCACGCCTACACCCCTTACTCTCGTGGTGGTCAAGGGCTTTTAAATTTTAATTAGCTTGTTTTCACCCCCCCCCCCCCTTCCCCCCATTTTCCCTACTCTAGCCGGCGATGTCTGGCTTCGTGGCCCTGGTCTTTTTAAAACTATTTGGTCAGTCGGGCCCCAAAACCCCGCAAACCGGGGGCCAGCCCTTTGAGCCTTTGGGTTTAAACCCAATTCAGCCCTTTCTCCCGTCCCCGTGGAGGATTGGGGATTGTCTCCTCGCGGTCCCCAAAAATTGGCTGAGCGGAAAATTAAAAGGGGGTGGGCCCCCCGGCGCCCACAAAGGTCTGAGTTGGTTCAACTCCGTGAGTGGCTGGCAAACTGCCCCCGTTTCGGTTTTTCTTTTCTTTTTTTTTGTCCGTGCCCTTTTTCCCCCCTTTTGCAAAAGGCCTTGCTCGGTTTTTCCCTCCCCCCCAACCCCCGGTCCCCAAAAAAAAAAAAACCGGGTTTTGCTGACCCCACAGCTACCGTGAATTTTTTTTAAAAAAAAAATTTTTAACAAGGGTTTTTCCCAAATTAAATTGGGAAAGAAATCCCTCGTAAATCCCAAACCCAATGGGTTATCATTGACGTGCGTTTTTCCCTTATTTAAACTAAATTTTGTAACCTCGGGTGCGAAACCTATGAAATTTCCCCAACCTGCGGATTTGCCATCTCCCCTTTTCAAAAAACTCTTTGAAGAGCAAAATTAAAATATGATCCCAAACCGGGACCTTCATGGGGGAATTCCCACCCCAAACTTATTGCAAAAATGAATCACTACACAAGGCGACTTTTATGCCCCAAAAGCATAACTACTTTCCCTGAACAAGTCTCACAAGAAAGTATGAACAAGTCTACACAAAAAATTTAAAACCTTTACCCAAAATGGGAATAAACCCCATATCCACTCAAACATAACTGTAAACCCCATATTATCAAAAAAAAGCCCCCCGGATAGGGCCCGGACTTCCTCTGGTTGCAGTTTGCTAGACTCCCCGGCTTAAATGGGTCAGTCCTACATTCTGTGCCCGGGGTTTTTGAAAATGCACTCGATACCTGTGGGGCTCCCGTCCCCATTCCCCAAAGCAGCCCCCTGCTGTTTTTCGCTGCGCCCTGCGGGAAATTTTGAGCCGGGTTTGAAAAACCCGTCTCGATCACAACTTTTTTCCCTTTAAAAGTTTTTGTGAAATTTTGCACACCCCCAAACGACACCCCCAAAACACCCCTTCTCAACTTTTGGTACCCTTTTTTTCAACTTCGTAAAATTTCCCTGCTAGCAAAACCTAAAGGGAAACTGCCCCCTTCGTGCCCTGCAAAATACTGCACCAAACCCCCCCCTGATGCATCTGTAGCCCCCAAAAGGGTTTTTAGATAAACCCGGGTTTTGCTTAAAGAGGGGGGGGGAAACCCTAGTGTTTTTCCCACTGTCTGAAAGTGCTTGCTCTGCAGGGGTTCGACCACTCGACCACGGGCCGGTTTCCCTGTTTTCCCCCAAAAATTCACTGGGGGGACTCGTGATTGCGGGGAAATTTTTGGAAAAAAACCCCCTGTAAAAACCCTTTAAAGGGCCTACCCGACTCCTGATTTCCCTTGTTTTGGTCTTTGGTCTTCTGAATTCATCTTTTCTCCACCTTCCCTTTTCTGGCGGTTTTTGGTGGGCCCCCAAAAAAACAAAACTGGGAAAACTCCAGGCTTGGAAAACCCCCCTGGCATTTTGTGGTCGGCTGTGAGATTGGTTTGGGTCCCCTTATGTCCTCCCTTTGTCTCAGTGCAAACGAATGTCATCCATGAAATTCACTACCTTTCCCAAAACCCCGTCAAAAAAACTTCCTATACCCGAGAAAAAACTGCAGGGGCGTTGACCATCCCAAAAAAGGAAGAAACTCGCCACGGGTTATCCCCCTTTAGGAGTGGAGAATGCTGTGATTCCCTTTTAAAAACCCCCATCAAGGCTATTTGCCAAAAACCCCTTGTCAGTCTACCCCTGGTGAAATACTTCCCCCTTTCCTTTTTTTGGGTGGGCAAACCTGAGCGAATAGGCCCTCCACGTTTCGGTATGCCTCTGCATCGCCCTTTGGTTTGACACTGCCCGAGTCTATGCAAACAGAATTGATGCTCACCTGATTTTTTCCTCCTGGGCCGAGGGTGCACTATCCGATAAATTTGGCCGGCTAAATCCCCCCAAGGTTTTAACTTTTTTTCCCACCCCTCCCGTCATTTGGGCCTGGTGGCTACGGGGCCCGGGGTTAGGCTTTCACATGAGGGGGTTTTTGCGATGTTAAAACCTCCCCCCGTGGGGTTCTCAAGAGTTGCCCTCCCTGGTTTACAGTCAGGGACCCCCCTTATACTGTTTTTAGGAGCCCCTAACTTCCCCCTGTCTCCTACTGCCCTTCCCCCTTAAATACAGTAAACACATCCCTGTTAAACTTTTCCCCCGGGAAAAACCTCAGGAAAAAAAATCTAAACTTCTTCTGCTGGGTCTCCTTCGCCCCCATCAATGATTGCGGGCCGGGGCCTATGGGTGGTCCCACGCGGGAAATATTTTTGGGGGGAAAATTTGCAGGGAAAAGTTTTGGTTTCCCATTCCACATCGATTCGGTAACCCCTGATCTCCCCTTTTTCCCACTAAATGGGGGAATGGCCCTTTTCCCAAAAGCATCGCAGCTTGTTGTAAATCCGGGGGAACCCGAAAACGGATTTGATCCCCCACCTTGAGGGATTGTTCCTCCCTTCCGCCCTTTGCTTCTTCTAAAACGACCTACCCTCCTGCAAGCTCCCCCTTTGGGCAACCTTACGGGGTCCCCTTTAGCCTATTGCGTAGGCCCAACCCCCTTCCTGTTTAAAAGGGGTTTTAAACCTCTTCTGACCCCTGTTTTCCGGACCATAGTTTTTTTGGAGAATGCACACTGGCCCCCTGACTGTCCCCCCGTACGCAGCCAATGGGGGAAAAAGCCTGTGCTCTCCTGAGGGGTTTCCCCTGTGGCCCCCCTTTGCCGGGGAAATGAAAGGGTTTCCCAATCTGGGTCTTTCCACAGAACTTCTTTAAGATCCCCTTTCCCAACAAAACCATTGAACTTTCCACCAACCCATTCCCTTTTGGGGGGGTTTGGGGGGTAGTGAGCAGTGGTGATCCCTAGCAGCCTTTTGACCCCCCTCACCCACCCCTGAGGTAAACTTTTGATCCCCTGTCACTGAAAATTTGGGACGGAAAACCCACGCGAAAAAAGGTTTGTTACCGGGCCCTTCGCGACCTGTTGCGTATCTACCCCTTTCAGGGGAAATGCTTTGGTATCTGGTCGCATAATCCACGGCGTCAACCATCCCTGTCCCCCCCTTTGGAACAGGGCGAGTTTGGCCCCCCTCGTCGCGGCCCCCCTCCGGGAATGGGTTTTGGAAATTTAAAAGGGGGTTTTTAAAGGAGGCACCTTCCTTTACCCCTTTTTTGGCTGCCTTTGACACACACCCATGAATGCAAAACCGGGTTTAAATGTCTCCCAATTGCTCCGGCCCCAAAAAAAATTTCATCAAAAAATTGGGTCAGCCATTTTCCCGGTCCCGGATGACCCCATGACCCGGACCCCGTGCCCCATTTGACATGACAGTGTCCGGTAACATGCTGGTACCTTTTAACTGAGTTTTTTACCTTACTGTCTTCCCTTGGTAAACACTGGTACAAAAACCCGCCTTTCACCAAAAAATTCTGTCTCACCTCTCTAACCCCTTTTTTCTCCCCACCTCTTGCCAAACCCCCAAAAACTTCCAAAGGCGAAGGGTTTTGGTTCCGGCGCTCCCCCTAAACTAACCCGGCGCCATCTATCCCTTGAATTCTTGTTTGGAACGACAAGGGTTTTATAAACCTTTTTTCCTTTCCCTTCTTGCTCCTTTGTTTGAACTGCCCCCCTGTAGCAGTCAAAACCCCCAAAACCCCGGAAACCCCTTGCCCTGGAATTTTTCCAATGATCAAATCATAAAGGGGTTTCCCCCATCACCAGCCCCGACCCCTCGCCTGAAAAGTAAGGGGTCCGTATTTCTATTTAGCAAAGGGGAAAACTCCCTCACAGTGCATCGTTTTAGAGAAAAGGGTCTGGTTTTGGGCCCTGTAAAAACCCCCTTTCTCGACAGCGTTGTTCTTACCCCAACCACATGAAAACAACCAGGGGTCCGTAACATTTTCCCCTCTGCTGGCCAACCAAACCCTTCTTCCATGGTAAAAACCATCAGCCTATGCCCCCATCCCTGACACGGGCCTGCTGCCCCGAACTACCCATGGGCCGAAACTCTCCCCTCTTCAAAATTGGACCCCTTTTTGGGGTTCCACTGAAGGTCTTTTCCCCTTTGGCCCCGCCCCTTTTTTCCCCTCTTGAAAGGTGCTGCCTTCGGAAAACCTCATGCCCCAGCCCCTTTCGCCCCATGTCCTTCTTGTGACAAATGAAACCCCTTAAAAGTCCATTTGCCCTCCTTCTGCCCCCACCCGGGGTTTTTGCGGGACTTTGCAAAAAAACCCCCCTAGTTCCCCTTTGCACTCTTTCCCCTTTGGGGCGGGCACCTGTTTCTCCTGCACCTTAGTGCTAAAAAAGTCCCTCCTGTACACCTCTGCAAAACTTCAGCAACCCCCCTGCTGTTCTGGCGGGTTCTCTCTTTAAAAAGTAAAAGTTAATCAGGGCCGAAACCCGGGACAAAATCTGTTCTTTAAAACCGCTTTTTCCCAATTTCAGGAACCCCCTTTTGTCCCACTCAACTTAACCACTTAAAAAAATAGTGATCAAAACCGTGCCCCCAAAACTGAGTGTACGTTTCAAAAGCTTGTAATCTAGCTGATCGAAATTCTTTTAAACCCCCCTCCTCTGTGAGGTCAAATCCCTTCAACGACCCCTTCACAGCACCAAAAATCAGTTTGTTGGTTGCTGGTAAGCAGTGAAAATCTGAAAACCCTTCCCCCGTCAATAGCGGGGAAAAAATGATGCCCACCCCCTTGGGGCCAAACCCCTGCCTAGTAGCAAACGTTTCAAAACGACGATGTATGCATCAATCGAATCTAAACCCTTTCCCCGAAAATTTTGGCAATTTTTGGTGGGGGGCAAAACTGGCCCCGGGGTCACAAAAAACTAAAACTCCCTTTCTCGGGGGTTTCCCCCTCTGCATTCTCACTTTCTCAAACTCAAATTAAACCCTTTAATCTTTCTTTTCCTGCTTTTCCTTTAACCCTTTTCCCGTTTTTGCTATTTCTACTGGGGACACGGCGTTTTTTCCCCCGGGGCTCATCTTTTCCATTTTTTGTTGGTTTTAAACCGAAGTTTGAAACTCTTCCCCCGGGAGTACCCCAAAATTTCCGAGCGCCGTCACAAGTTGTTCAATAGGGGGTTCTTTTGGGTTTCCGCCATTAAAACCCTTTTTTTTTTTTTTTTTGTTGAACAAGTTTTTTTTAATATAGGGACAAAAAACCCTGGTGGTTGGCACAAAAGTGACGTAATAGAAAAATCCTAGAAGAAATATTGTTTGGGGGAAAACCGTAATTTTTTTTTATAAGGCTGGGGTTTCTGACCCAACTATGAAAAGCAAATTTTATAGGCAATTGTGCGAAAAAAGTATCTGGGGCAAAAATGCCAAGCCTGGTGTTAACTATTTGGAAGAAAACCCAAAAGCCTGTATTTAAACCCTTTTTGGGAAAAACCAAACAGAAAGGGGACACTACCTTCCCTTGGAAATTCCCAAAACTTAAACCCCCACCCAGCTTCCTCTCGGGGAAGTTAAACCCATTATAATAAATGGGCCAGAATCCGGGCCCCAAAGGGTCGCCAATAAATTGTAAAACCTCGGGGTATGCAGTGGGGGGAAGGACAGGACACCCCAAAAAACCCCACCCCACAGTTGGGTAAAATTTCCATTAAAGTTCGTCCCTAAAACCATTTGTAAAGTCAAATTTTTACTACACATGTCATAGAAAACCCCAATGCCCCTGGAATAAAACAAAAAAAAAACCCCTTTTTTTTCCCATGAATTTCCCACCCCCCAAATTTACAAAATCATAATAACAAACCCCGGGAAAAAAAAAGATTTTCTACTTTCCCTGGCCAGGTGACCCTTTAAAACTTTTTTCGAATCACGTCTTTCCTTTTTTTTTTTTTTTTCTTTTCTTTTCATTTGTATTTTCCCCAAACCCCAGTAACGACAAAATTTGGGCGGCCACGGCCGTTTGGGGACCGTGGCACGGGTAAAGTTGGATGCTGGACGGGTTTCAGGTTTGCCTGCTGGCACGGTTTCAGGTTCCTGGCGTTGGCTGTGAAAGTGGCGCCGCCGGGTTTCGAAGTCGAACCCGGTTCAAAATTCGCCCGTGACAAATATACAGAATTGATCTTTTTCCCTTTCTTCCTGCATTCGCATTCCACTCTCTTTTTTCTTCTTTTCTGCTCTATCAGTTTGGAATAGTTCCCTTTTACTCTTTTTTTTTTCTTTTTTTTTCTTTTCTTCATCGTTGAAACCTCTCTCTCTCCCTAAACCTCTTCTCTTTAGCCCTTCCCTTCGCAGCTCTCTATCTGGTGTTTAATGTTCAATGGGTTTTCCTCTCCCCCCTCCCTCATCTCTCTGCTTTTCTCTCGGGCAGAAAATTCCTCTCAAAACCCTTTTTCTCTCCTCTCCTGTCTCTCTTTTTCTGTCCTTTTTTTTAAATCGTGTCCCCACCTGTCAAGGGCGAGTGCCATTGGCCAGTTTTTCCCGTTTCTCCCGAGATTCCCCCCTTGATTCCATTGGGCTTTGGCCTCATGAAAGTCACCCCCTACACACCTTTTTCTCTGTGGTGGTCAACGGGTCTTTTAAATTTTAATTTAGCTTGATTTCCCCCCACCCACAATCCCTCCTCTTCCCAACTTAGCCGGCAAAATTGTCGGGCCCTTAAAGTGGACACTGGTCTGAAAAACTCCCGGGATCCGTCTGGCCCAGCCCCGCGACCCGGGTCTGGCCAGCCCTATTTGAGACTTTGGTTTCGGGAAATCCCCCTTTTGGCCCGTCTTGTGGGGGGATTAGGTTTGGTCTCCTCGTGGTCCCCAATTGGTGACGCGACACTTAAAGGCGTGGCCCGGCGCCCCCAATGTCTGAGTTGGCTTAACTCGACTGAGTGGTTTGGCGAATTTGCCCAAACTTTTCCCGGTTTTTCTTTTTTTTTTTTTTGTCCGTGCCCAATTTCCCCCCTTGAAAAAAAGGATGCCCCGCATTGTCTAAAAAACAACGGTACAACAAAAAAAAAAACCCCCCGTTTGCGCCCAACCCCCGCTAAAACTTTGAAAATTTTTTTTTAAAAAAAACTTGTTTAACAAGGGTTTTTAACCAAATTAATTAGGATGTATCCTCGTAAATCCACCCCCCCTTTGGGGAAACTTGACGTGCGCTTTTGCTTAAATTTTAAATCATTTTCTGATAAAATTTTGGCGCCCATGCAATTCCCCTTCCCCGGGTTTTCCCTTTTTCCTCTTCCAACTACTTTGAAGAGCCCCCAAATTATGATCACGGGTCCCTGACACTTCACTGAAGAATCTCCCCTCCTCATTATTGCAATAATGGGTCACAAAACCAAAACGGGCCTTTTATGCTCCCAAACATAACTACATTTTTCGGGAAAAATCTCCCAAAAGAAAGTATAAACAGTCTCACAAGAAATAAGAAAAATAGCCAAAAAGGGGTGAACCCATTCCCCTAACATAAATGTAATCAACACATATTATAAAAAAAGCACCCCGGTGGGCTGACTTCCTCTGAGTTGCAGCTTGCAAAATACACGGCTTTAAAAAGGGCAGCCCCACATTCGTCGCCCCGGGATTTTTTCACTCGATCCCCTTTGGGTGCAGTGCCCTTGCCCAAAGCAGCACCCCGCTGTTTTTCAGCTGCGCCCCCTTTCAGGGGAATTTTTAGTGGTTGATGATTTCCCTTTTCCCCCTCCGAAATTTTCCCATACAAGTATTTGTGAATTTTTTGACGGGCCCCCCCAGCCCAAAAACTCCCTTTTCAAATGTTTTTACCCTTCTTCCACTTCGTCAACTTCCCGCTAGCATACCCAAAGGAAACCCCGACCCCTTCGTGCTCCGGGCCCAAAAATACTGCAAACCAAAACCCCCCCCTGAAGATCGGGACGCAACCCAAAAAAGGTTTTAGGGTTATCCGGTAGCTTCAAAAATGGGGCGGGAAACCCCGTCGTTTTAGCCGCTGCAGTGCTTTCTCTGCAGGTTTTTACCACCCCGACCACTGCCGGTTTCCCCGCTTTGGCCCCAAAACCTGAGGGACTCGTGAAATTTTGCGAAAAAATTTTGGGAAAAAACCCTGTAGGAAAACCCAAAAAAGCCTAGCAGGGCTCCTGACTTCTGTTTTGGTTCTTTTTTGGTTTTCTTGAATTTATCATCTTCTCCACCCCTTTCCCCTTTTTTGGTGCTTTGTGTCGCCCCCAACAACAAAAAAAAGGGGAAATCCAGGGTTGGAAAAAACCCAACCCGGCACTTTGTTTTTCTGGGTGTGAGATTGGTTGTTTTCATATGCTCCCCCCATGTCTCGTGCTATCAGAAAAGTCATCCATGAAATTCATACGCCTTCCAAAACCCCTCAATTCCTTTCCCCATAAACCGAAAAGAAAATGCCGGGCGTTGACCATACCCAAAAAGGAAATCCCCGCCACTGGTAAAGCCCCCTAGGAGGGAGGGAAACGGGGACTTCCTTTTAATCCTCCCTCAAGGCTTTTGCCCCCTCCCCCTTTCTCAGGTTATCCCGGGGGAAAAAAATTACTCTTGTTGTGGCGACCCGAGCGAATTTGGTCCTCCACATTCGGTTTGACTTCTGCATGACCTTGGGGACCGTTCAGCGGGCTATGTCAACACAGAATTGAAAGCTCAAACCCGAAAATTTTTTTCCCCACTAGGACGGGGGGTGACATTTCGATGTTTGGAGGGTCAATCACCCCAAGGCTAACAAACTTTTCCCCCTCCTCCCCGATATTGCCTGGTGGCAATTTCGGGGCCGGGGGAGGGGTTTCACATGTACGGGTTTTGCGATTTTAACCCCGTACAGGTTCTAGAGTTTTTTCCCGCCCGGTTTATCAGTCGGGGACGCCCCCATACTGTTTTAAAGGGGCCCCTAATTCCCCCTGTCTCCCCACTGTTGCCCTTCATCAGTGCCCCTCCCTGTATGACTCTTCCCCCGGGAAAACCCCCCAACAAAATTTCCAAAAACTTCTGCTGGGGGCTCCTTCGCCCCCCTTTAATGATTGCGCCCCGGGCCCCTTTTGCTGGGTTCACGCTGAATATATTTGCGGAGAAAAATTTTCATGGAAAAAATTTTGGGGTTTTCCCTTCACTTTGTTCGGTAAACCTTTATCTACTTTTCCTGTGGGGGAATGGTCCCTTTTCCAAACCTCCGCAAGCTTGTTGTGTCCGTGGGAAACCGTAAAGGACTTGTCTCCCAACCTTTAGGGTTGCTTCCTCACCTTCCCTTTTATAAATTTCTTCTTCCCCCAAAACCCCCAGCTCCTGGGAATTTCCCTTGAACCTTAAAGGTCTCCTCTAGCCCCATTGCGTAGGTCCACCACATACGGGTAAGTTGGGTTTAACCTCTTTGACTCCCGTTCTGGGGGCCATAGCTTTTGAGAATGCACATTGGGGCCCCTGAATGTTCCCCCCGTAAGCAGCTCCCAAAGGCGAAAAACCCGTGCTCTCCTGAGGGGCTTCCCTGTAGGCGAACAAAGCCGCTGGAAAAATAACGGTCCCCAAACTTTCCCGGTTTTTTCCTCACCCGGGCTTCTTTAAGATGCCCTTTAAAAACCCCCATTGAAACTTTCCACCAAGCCATTGCCCTTGGGGGGTGGTATGGGGAGTGAGAAGCTGTGTTTATCCCTAGCAGCCTGTTGACCTCCCTCATCACGCCTAGGTGAACGTGATCCCCGTACTGAGAATTTGTGCGGCACACCCACGTGAGGGGAAAAATGTCTAACCCCCCCCCCTTTAGGGAAACCCGTTGCGTTTTTCTACGCCCTTTTGTGCGGGCTGCTTCTGGTATCTTGGGCGCAAACAAACCACAGCGTAAAAACATTTCCTGTGCCCCCTTTGGAAAAAGGGGGGGTTTGGGGCCATCAGATGACGGCCACCCCCCTGAATGGTGTGTCAATTTAAAAGGGGGGGGTTTAAAAGGCACCCTTTCCCCCACCCTTTTTGTGGCTGGGCTTTGACACACATCACATGACATGCAGAACCCCTTTAAGTCTGCCATTGCTCCCGGCCAATGAAAATTTTAAAGATTTCCGGGCAGCCCCCTTTCCCCGGGGCGAGTGACCCGCCCTGAGCGACTCGTGACCCCCTGACTTGGGCGGGTCACGGTTTAAAATGCTGGTACCTCTAAAGAGTTGTTTTCCCTTTCCCGTCTTCCCCCCGGGAAACACTCGGTAAAAAACCCGCCTTTCACCCGAAAATTTTGTCTCACCTCCCCCAAACCCCTGTTTCTCTCCACCCCTTGCCAAAATCCCAAGACTTCACGAGCGAAGGGGGGCTTGTTCCCGCGTGCCCCAAAAATATTTAGGCGGGCACATCTTGCCTGCTTCCTTGCTGGAAGGGCCCAACGGTTTATCAAACCCTTTTCCCCCCCCTTTTTGCTCCGTTTTTTGAATGCTTTCCCCTGGGAGCAGTCCCCAACTCAGGATCCCCTGGATCCCTTTCACCTGGGGAAATTTCCAATAAACCAACATAAAGGGGGGGTTTTCCAACACCAGTGCAGGGGCAACTCGCCCGGGTAGGGGTAGTACTTCTATCTTTGAATGGGGAAATCCTCAAAAGTTTCCATCGATTAAAAAGTACAGGTCTGGGTTTGCCCTGCAAAAACCCCCTTTTTCGACCCGCGGGGTTTTTTTTACCAACCCCAAGAACAACCAGTGTCTGTAACCCCTTTTTACCCTGCTGGCCCAATTTCCCCCCTTTTTTCCACTGGTTTAAAGAACCCCTCAGCCCAGTGGGCCCCCCACCCCGACACTTTGGGCTGGGTCCCGTAAAGCCATAGGCCGTACTCTACCCTCTTCAGATTGGATCCCTTTTTTTTCCACTGCAGGTCGTTTCCCCGGGCCCTTTTCCACCTTTTTGCAAGGCGGGTTTGCCCTTTTGGAACCCCATGCGACAAATCCCCCCCACATGTCCCTTTTTGTGCCAAAGGAAAAAACTTAATGTCCCCTTTTCCCCTTCCCTTTTGCCCACACTGGGTTTTTCAGACTTTTGGCAGAAAACCCCCCCTAGTTCCTTTTCACTCTTTTTCACCCGTGCCCTTTGGCCCCCTGTTTCTCCTGCACCCTTTGTGCCAAACGTGCCTCTTGTACACCTCTGCTTTAAATTTAGCAAAATTTCCCCCGCTGTCTTGGGGTGTCTTTTTTCTTTTAAATTTTATAGTTAAACCCGGGCCCCAAAAACCCGACAAAACTGTTCTTTCATAACCCCCCCCCTTTCAAATTTAGCGAACTCCCCTTTTTTTACCCCTTTAACCCCTAACCAATTTTCCCAAAAAAATGTCTAAAAATGCACCAAACTTTAGTGTTGTTTTCCCCGCTTGTAAACTAGTGATCGAAAAATTCTTCCCGAACCCCTTTCCCCTGTGGGTAAAACCCCCCATCAACGACTCCTTACAGCACCAAAATCCGATTGTTGGTCTGCTGGGGAACGCCGTGAAAAACTGGGGAAAGCCTTACCGTCAATGCGGGTGACAAAATGGGCTGCCCACTCCCCTGGAGGGCCCAACCCCGATTTGTAGCAAACGTTTTAAAAAGACGGGGTATGCTCCAAACGAATTTGTCCCTTTCCCAGAAAATTTTTGGGAAAATTTGGGGCGGGGGGGATAATGCGCACAGGGTCACTGGAAAGGAAATTCCCCTCCTCGGGGTCCCCTCCTGCCTTTCCTTTTTCCAACTTAATTTTTCCCTTTTAAATTTTTGTTTCCTGGTTTCCCTTTAACCTTTTTCCCTTTTTGCTTTTCTCTTCGACCCCGGGGGTCTTTTTCCGCTCCTCATCTTTTTTCCCCTTTTTTTTGGTTTTTTAAGAATGCTTGAACTCTTTCCCGGGGTAGCCTTTAAAAACGGGGCGGGCGCTCACAAATTGTTTGTAGGGGGTTTTTTTTCTTTCCCTCCCCCATTATATCCTCTTTTTTTTTTTTTTTGGGGAACAAGATTTTACTACTACGCAGCCAAAATGGTGGTTACCCACAAAGGTGACGTTTAAAAGCACAATCCCATGAAAGATAATATTAGCTTGGGACAAAGTAAAAAGTTTTTATTTAAAACGCCTAGCGTTTGACCCAAAAATTTTGAGAGCGAAAATTTTAGGCAATCTGTGCGAAATAAGTACTTGGGGCTGAAATGCCCAAACCCATTTTTTACTTTTCTTGGAAGCCCAAAGCCAGCCTTTGTATTTAAAATAAACTTGGAAAACTACAGTAAGCATACCTTGCCTTAGGGTTTCAAAAAATTTAATCCCCCCCCGCTTCCTCTTGAGAAGGGTTTAAAAATTATAATAAAAGGGCCCGAAAATCCTGGCAAGCTGCCAAAAATTTTCAACCTCGGGGGAGGGCAGTGGAGGAAGGCCCAGGGGCCCGCCCAACACACTCAAGCTTGCTTTCAATCTATTCTTTTATCATGCATTGTCACATAAAACCCCTAGTAAAGTCTTAAATTTAATACAAGATCTTTGTAACATCAATGGCATGGAATCAAACAAATAAAAAAAAAATTTTCTTTTTCCTTTAACTTTCCCCAAAAACCCTTTAAATTTAAACCATAACTAACCCGGGGGATAAAAAAATTTTTTCCCTTTTCCTGGCCAGGGGATCTTTTAAAAAATTTTTCGAAAACACTGTCTTTCCTTCTCTTTTTTTTTTTTTTTCCTTTTTTACTGTCCTTTCCAAAAACCCGTCACGGGCCAATTTTGGCACGGGGCCGCTTGGACGCGGCAAATGGTTTAAGTTTGGGTGCTGGCACTGGTTTAGGTTTTTTACTGCTGGCCTGGGCCGGTTAAATGGGGTTGGCCTGATGAAAAGGGGGCGCCGCCCGGTTTCGAAGTCGAACCCCGGTTCAAATCGACAGTGATTTCATACGACCCTTGAAATTTTTCTTTTTTTTCCCGCATTAAAAACATTGCACTTCCCCTCTTCTCTTTAGTCTGCTTATAAAATTTGGGCAAAAGTTGGGTTTTATCTTTTCTTTTTCTTTTTTCTTCTTTCTCTTCATCGATTAGCAACTCTTCTCTCCCTAACATCTTCTCTTTAGCCTTCCACTGCAGACTCTCTATCTGTGCTAATCTTCAACTCGGTTCTTCCCCTCCACCTTTTCATCTCTCTGCTTTTCTCTCGAGCAGAGGATACTTCAGAACCTCTCTCTCTCTCTCCTGTCTTCTCTGTTCGTCCTTTTCTTATCGTGTTCGCACCTGTCAAGGGCGAGTGCATTGGCCAGAATTTTCCTGCCTCGTAACGAGGATTACCTCCCCTCTGGAGTCTTTGGGACATGTGACTCATGAAAGTCACGCTTTACAACCTTACTCTTGTGGTGGTTAAACGGTTTCATTTAATTAATTAGCTTGATTTCACCCCCCACCACACAATACCTCCTCTCTCCCTACTCTAGCCGGCGATGTCTGGCTTAAGTGGACACTGGTCTTGTAAACTACCTGGATCAGTCTGGCCCAGACGCCGCGATCCGTCTGGCCAGACCTATTGAGACGTTGGTCAGCCATTCAGCCCGTCTGCCGTCTCCGTGGAGGAATTAGGATTAGTCTCCTCGCGGTGCCCAAATTGGCTGACGCGACACTTGAAGGCGTCGGCCCGGCGCCCACAATGTCTGAGTTCGGCTTAACTCCGACTGAGCTGGCTGGCGACTGACCACGATTTCGGTTTTTCTTTTCTTTTTTTTTGTCCGTGACAGCCACATACGTCATTTTTCTTTGTTTCACATATCATGTTTGTAACTATGTTATGTCAGCCCCTGCTATCCTGCCACATACGTCATTTTTCTTGTTTCACGTATCATGTTTGTAACTATGTTATGTCAGCACCTGCTATCCTGCCACATAATGTCATTTTGCTTTGCTTCACGTATCATGTTTGTAACTATGTTATGTCAGCACCTGCTATCCTGCCACATATGTCATTTTGCTTTGCTTCACGTATCATGTTTGTAACTATGTTATGTCAGCACCTGCTATCCTGCCACATATGTCATTTTGCTTTGCTTCACGTATCATGTTTGTAACTATGTTATGTCAGCACCTGCTATCCTGCCACATACGTCATTTTGCTTTGCTTCACCGTATCATGTTTGTAACTATGTTATGTCAGCACCTGGTATCCTGCCACATATGTCATTTTGCTTTGCTTCACGTATCATGTTTGTAACTATGTTACGCTGCTCTGGATATTTTGCTCTATGAACAGTTAGACCTGACTCACCGCCATGCACGCTTAGCAGTACGCTGTGGCACTTGAGCATGAATGATACCTTGACTCATCCAGGTGTGGAAGTACGGTCTGATAGTGTGCGGACAGTGAGAGGGGCATGTTGGTCAAGCACCTGTCGCAAGCAAGTGTTATAGGTACATATCATATGTGATCAGATGAATTAGACTGACAGAGTGAATCAAGCACTGTATTCATGAAGATCAGTCTTGAAAACATGCATCTCAAATAGCCTGGAGATTGCGTGAAGCAATTTTCTGTGTTGCTACACCAGGCTTTCTGAGACAGAGTTCAGAAGAAAATAACAAAAATGGTCTGATAATAACATGTCTCCAACAGAAAAATCAAAAACGTCAGAAACACAGTTAGTGATTAACCAGTCTAAAATATGACCTTTGTGTTGAGGAGGCACATTCACCATTTGTTGCAGACCAAGGTTTTCAAGAACGGCGCTTAGTGCCACAGTGCAGGGACCAGACGGATTGTCAAAATGGACATTAACATCACCAACAATAAACAATTTTTCATTATGATTCCAGCAGATC
>CM031607.1:98403823-98419554 GCA_018398815.1 Conus ventricosus
GGGGAAACTGGTCGACGACCATTGATTTCTTGAGTTTGTTTTTTCTGCTAGGTAGGGGACGGTACACACAAAGAAACACGAAAGTCTGACCAAGTTCCAGGCGGACCTCATACACCTCAAAGCTACAAAAATAAAGTCTTTAATTGGAAAGAAAACGTGTTTTTTTTAACTAAGGCTGTTTCTGTATAACACCCCAATGCCATCTCCAGTACTGTCATTCCATGGAAAAGACATCAAGGTGAAGCCTGGCGGCATCACTGCCGCAATATTAGCTCCATCCCCCTGTGGCTGGAGCCACGTTTCAGTAAAAGAAACAAACCACATCATAGTTGCCCTGGATTATGTGGTCACAAACATCATGAGTCGTGTTTTGAAGGGACTGAGTGTTTAAGGTCATTATTTTGAACTGTTTTGAACGTTCTTGATTCAAACTATTATGTCAGTTTTGATTGGGTTCAATTCTGAGTGTGTACGATCGTCATGGTTTACCTGTTTCCGTGCCCGATCATCTGAAGGACAGTGCTGATGGGAAGCATGTCCGTTGAGGGGAGGCCGACTGCTGACGAACACTTCAGTCCCCCTCTGCTTTCCTCCCCCCTCACCGACATCGGCGCTGCGGTCGTTTGAAAATGCTGTCTTGGCATTCCTTTCTTTCCCGCCTTAAAACAGTCGATAATTTAGTACCATGTCATTCATTCTTTCTGTTATTTGTTTCTTTTTATAGAATGTAACTTTTCAGGATGTGAGCTTTTTTCTGACATAAGTTTGGCATCCCGAAAAAATCCCTGTATGGTCATCTGGGCACACGTTAGATTCACAGTGAAAATATTAACGCTAACTGAGGTGCATGTCAACCAGATTCACAGTGAAAACATTAACGCTAACTGAGGTGCATGTCAACCAGATTCACAGTGAAAACATTAACGCTTCACAGTGAAAACATTAACGCTAACTGAGGTGCATGTCAACCAGATTCACAGTGAAAACATTAACGCTTCACAGTGAAAACATTAACGCTAACTGAGGTGCAAGTCAACCAGAGTAAGTGAAGAGTTTGTTTTTCTGTTGCAGATACAATGAGTTTGTTCCCTTGATGCCCTGTGACTTCAAAGAGAGAAATCAACGTCCTAGGGTCAACTTCAGCCCCTGAAACGTTCCCCTGCAGACCGTGGGACACACAAGCAACTTCAGGGGTCTCCAGAAACTGGCATTGGCAAGACCAGCACTGCACAGCACAGCGCTATACAACACACTGCCCATCATCTCTGTCCGCTGCACAGCACAGCGCTATACAACACACTGCCCATCATCTCTGTCCGCTGCACAGCACAGCGCTATACAACACACTGCCCATCATCTCTGTCCGCTGCACAGCACAGCGCTATACAACATACTGCCCAGTGGGGAACTGCCATCATCTCTGACTGTCCACTGCACAGCACAGCGCTATACAACACACTGCCCAGTGGGGAACTGCCATCATCTCTGACTGTCCATTTCGTATTGTGACTCGCAGACTGATGAAGCTACTACACAGATAGCAGACTGATGAAGCTACAACACAGATAGTAGCCCTTCTTGTTCACTGCCAGTCTGCACTGCTTAGTAATGTGACCGTAGATAATCGAAAGACCAGTTCCACAGTGTGTATAACTAGTTGTCAGACTCAGTTGTGCAGGAGATAATTGAAAGACCAGTTCCACAGTGTGCATAACTAGTTGTCAGACTCAGTTGTGCAGGAGATAATCGAAAGACCAGTTCCACAGTGTGTATAACTAGTTGTCAGACTCAGTTGTGCAGGCACTTCTGTGTAATTAGCAGGCTCAGAAGATGAAACTGTTGAAAGTTCCAGAGAAGAGCTTCCGCCATCCTTTTCAGAACCAAGTGGAAAAGGATTCACAGCTGTACTGGCACAAACTATGTGCATGTTCAGTTTCAGACTTTGGTCCTCAGAAGAGGGCGAACCCTGTGAAAGATGCTGCAGTGTTCCGGCACATGAAACCGGAGAGTGATCGCCCCTACAGCTTGCCGTCACCAAGAGAGAGTCGTCAAGCACTGATTGCACCGATTCCGGCTTCAGCACCGAGGACAGTCCCTCAAGAGAGAAGCAGGGTCCACCTGGTCTGGACAAAGTCATGGAGTTAACATATGATAATTCTTATGCTGATGAGCACGAACCGCCAGTTTTAGACAGAATGAACATTGTTGAGGATAGAGCTGAATGTGCCTATGTTAAGCCTTCCTATGTCTGTTCCATGCCTTTCCACAGAAGTAATTCTTCATTAGTGCCACTGGAAAGCGTGGAACCATGTGAGGATGAAGACTCTGACAGTGACTCCGACAGCGGAAACGATTCGGCACATTGTTTTAGTGCACGCACGTTCTGGACTCCTGCATACTGGAAAGAGGCGAAAAAGTCTGCGGACATTCTCCGGTGGAACTTTGAGGGTTTTGAGTCTGCTTGCAGCTCAGAAGTGGATAAGAAGTGTTCAGACACTAGCACATCTCACATGGATTCCAAGGCGCACCTGGAGGACAGTGCGGACCACTCCTCCAGCACAGAGCGGAACTGGTGGTCGACAACACCATCGACAGAAGAACAGACGGTGACAGAGTATCTGGTACAAAGAGGTGTAAGGGTTGTGCGGCGTCCGGGGCAGCCACAGGGAGAAGATAGGGGATAGCTGATAGGGAACAATGATGTTCGCAATTCATTGAGGGGATAGCTGATAGGGAACAATGATGTTCACAATTCATTGAGGGGATAGCTGATAGGGAACAATGATGTTCACAATTCATTGAGGGGATAGCTGATAGGGAACAATGATGTTCGCAATTCATTGAGGGGATAGCTGATAGGGAACAATGATGTTCACAATTCATTGAGGGGATAGCTGATAGGGAGCAATGTTCGCAATTCATTGAGGGGATAGCTGATAGGGAACAATGATGTTCACAATTCATTGAGGGGATAGCTGATAGGGAACAATGATGTTCGCAATTCATTGAGGGGATAGCTGATAGGGAACAATGATGTTCACAATTCATTGAGGGGATAGCTGATAGGGAGCAATGTTCGCAATTCATTGAGGGGATAGCTGATAGGGAACAATGTTCGCAATTCATTGAGGGGATAGCTGATAGGGAACAATGATGTTCACAATTCATTGAGGGGATAGCTGATAGGGAACAATGATGTTCGCAATTCATGGAGGGGATAGCTGATAGGGAACAATGATGTTCGCAATTCATTGAGGGGATAGCTGATAGGGAACAATGATGTTCGCAATTCATTGAGGGGATAGCTGATAGGGAACAATGATGTTCGCAATTCATTGAGGGGATAGCTGATAGGGAACAATGATGTTCGCAATTCATTGAGGGGATAGCTGATAGGGAACAATGATGTTCGCAATTCATTGAGGGGATAGCTGATAGGGAGCAATGTTCGCAATTCATTGAGGGGATAGCTGATAGGGAACAGTGATGTTCGCAATTCATTGAGGGGATAGCTGATAGGGAACAATGATGTTCGCAATTCATTGAGGGGATAGCTGATAGGGAACAGTGATGTTCGCAATTCATTGAGGGGATAGCTGATAGGGAACAATGATGTTCGCAATTCATTGAGGGGATAGCTGATAGGGAACAATGTTCGCAATTCATTGAGGGATAGCTGATAGGGAGCAATGTTCGCAATTCATTGAGGGGATAGCTGATAGGGAACAATGATGTTCGCAATTCATTGAGGGGATAGCTGATAGGGAACAATGATGTTCGCAATTAATTGAGGGGATAGCTGATAGGGAACAGTGATGTTCGCAATTCATTGAGGGGATAGCTGATAGGGAACAATGATTTTCGCAATTCATTGAGGGGATAGCTGATAGGGAACAGTGATGTTCGCAATTCATTGAGGGGATAGCTGATAGGGAACAATGATTTTCGCAATTCATTGAGGGGATAGCTGATAGGGAGCAATGTTCGCAATTCATTGAGGGGATAGCTGATAGGGAACAATGATTTTCGCAATTCATTGAGGGGATAGCTGATAGGGAGCAATGTTTGCAATTCATTGAGGGGATAGCTGATAGGGAACAATGATGTTCGCAATTCATTGAGGGGATAGCTGATAGGGAACAATGATGTTCGCAATTCATTGAGGGGATAGCTGATAGGAAACAATGATGTTCACAATTCATTGAGGGGATAGCTGATAGGGAACAATGATGTTCGCAATTCATTGAGGGGATAGCTGATAGGGAACAATGATTTTCGCAATTCCTTTCTTCGCGTGTGATTAATTTACCTTCGCCGTACGTACCCATGACTAGGAAGTGTTGACTTGTGTTTCTATTCCATATGTTTTTAGTGCATTTTGATTTTTCATTATGTAAATTTTATAAGTGGAGTAGAAACTACATTTCTTGTTCTCAGTCGTGTCGGGAGCGAAGTGAATGCGTGATGCCCCATTCCCAGAGAGAGTGTGGTATGTTTGGTGAGTGCATGGGTGTGTATATGTGTATATGAGTGTATAGACGGTGGTATGTTTGGTGAGTGCATGGGTGCGTATATGTGTATATGAGTGTATAGACGGTGTGTTAAGCCTGACTAACTGCGCTGTGAACGGCAAGGCTTTATTCTTTCTCAAAAGCCAGGGGTCCCTGCAGACCCACTGTGAACAGCAAGACTTTAGTCCTCCTGAAAAGGCATAGGTCCCTGCAGGCCCACTGTGAACAGCAAGACTTTAGTCCTCCTGAAAAGGCATAGGTCCCTGCAGACCCACTGTGAACAGCAAGACTTTAGTCCTCCTGAAAAGGCATAGGTCCCTGCAGACCCACTGTGAACAGCAAGACTTTAGTCCTCCTCAAAAGGCATAGGACTATGATAGGTCCCTGCAAATCTACTGTGAACAGCAAGACTTTAGTCCTCCTCAAAAGGCATAGGTCCCTGCAGACCCACTGTGAACAGCAAGACTTTAGTCCTCCTGAAAAGGCGAAGGTCCCTGCAGACCCACTGTGAACAGCAAGACTTTAGTCCTCCTGAAAAGCCAGGGGTCCCTGCAGACCCACTGTGAACAGCAAGACTTTAGTCCTCCTGAAAAGGCGAAGGTCCCTGCAGACCCACTGTGAACAGCAAGACTTTAGTCCTCCTCAAAAGGCGTAGGTCCCTGCAGATCTACTGTAAACAGCAAGACTTTAGTCCTGAAAAGCCAGGGGTCCCTGCAGACCCACTGTGAACAGCAAGACTTTAGTCCTCCTGAAAAGGCGAAGGTCCCTGCAAACCCACTGTGAACAGCAAGACTTTAGTCCTCCACAAAAGGCATAGGTCCCTGCAGATCTACTGTGAACAGCAAGACTTTAGTCCTGAAAAGCCAGGGGTCCCTGCAGACCCACTGTGAACAGCAAAACTTTAGTCCTCCTGAAAAGGCGAAGGTCCAGGGGCTGCAAACCCACTGTGAACAGCAAGACTTTAGTCCTCCACAAAAGGCATAGGTCCCTGCAAACCCACGATCTATAACTATAGCATGCAAAATTTTTAGCAACGTACGGCGAAGGTTAATAGAAGGTGTACATTTTTGTTTTATGTTTTGTTTTGTTTTCAAAGAATGAAAACTAGTAAAATACTGTGACTAGACTGACCCAATTTTTGTACAGTGCTAGAAAATTGCCTGAGGACAGATGAGTATCATGTCGTGTGCTCAGAGTCAGAGTGACGTTGGTAAGGTGCGCACACAGGTGCCGCTGGGTGTTGTCTGGTAATGGTTGTTTAGTGTACTACGTGACCCGAGAGTCCAGTATTAGAGATTAGAAATCTCCATTCCTCACAGAATGACTGCAAAGGACAGTTGTTTAGTGTACTACGTGACCCCAGAGTCCAGTATTAGAGATTAGAAATCTCCATTCCTCACAGAATGATTGCAAAGGACAGTTGCTTCTGAGGGACAGAGGAGTTTAGAATTTCTTCCTTCATGGAGCTTTTTGTAGTTCAGTGTTGGTCTGTGTTCTGGTTTTGTGTGTGTGTGTGTGTGGGGTGTGTGTGTGTGTGTGTGTGTGTGTGACTGTGTGTGTGTGTGACCACCTTAATCCCCTCCTCCTCCACATACGTACCTTTTTTTCTTTAGATGGAGAAATATGAAATCCTACTTTGTATGAAAGGTTTTATGGTTCCAAGTAAAAACAAGGAACAGCCATGCCAGAATGAGAAGGAGAAAATTAGTGGATACCTGATGATGATTTTTTTTTTAATGCTTTAGGCTCTATAATTTAATGTGTATAGTATTTGTGAATAATTTTAAGAAGATATATTCCAGTGCAAAAATTTGTTCAGTAAATCTCAGTGGTTTTGTGCACAAGACTTGGGTGTGCAACACACACCACTTCTCCCATGTTGACATATCAATGGTTTGTAACTCCAGTAACTGTGTGTGCGTGTGTGTGTGTGTGTGTGTGTGTTGTGTTGGTGTAAGCATGTTTGGGTACTCTGCCTGTGTTATCTCTGGGCAAAGTACGGAAGACTGCTGATAACAATTCTTGGTATCAAAAGCAACATTTGTGTCTTATTTGTTGTTGTTGTTGTTGTCATACCCTGGCTAAAAGACTCCAGGGATCATCCAGACAGCCGAAGCACTTGAACACTGTGGTTCCAATGCGTCAGCTGGGGATGAGCTTCAGTTTCCTCAAAGAGGTGTCTGTGTGTGCGGACTAGTCCGTGTATGCTGCACCACATCTGCCATGTTTTGAGACCACACTGCGCATGGTTAAAGGCTGATGGGTAAACGATTCCATCACTGAGATGAGAGAATTTTAGAAGAGGGTCTCATGGTTATGACTGAACAGATGTCTGACCCAGGCATTAGCCCCACAGGCTGGTTATGACTGAACAGATGTCTGACCCAGGCATTAGCCCCACAGGCTGGTTATGACTGAACAGATGTCTGACCCAGGCATTAGCCCCACAGGCTGGTTATGACTGAACAGATGTCTGACCCAGGCATTAGCCCCACAGGCTGGTTATGACTGACCAGATGTCTGACCCAGGCATTAGCCCCACAGGCTGGTTATGACTGAACAGATGTCTGACCCAGGCATTAGCCCCACAGGCTGGTTATGACTGACCAGATGTCTGACCCAGACATTAGCCCCACAGGCTGGTTATGACTGAGTAGATGTCTGACCCAGGCATTAGCCCCACAGGCTGGTTATGACTGACCAGATGTCTGACCCAGACATTAGCCCCACAGGCTGGTTATGACTGACCAGATGTCTGACCCAGGCATTAGCCCCACAGGCTGGTTATGACTGACCAGATGTCTGACCCAGGCATTAGCCCCACAGGCTGGTTATGACTGACCAGATGTCTGACCCAGGCATTAGCCCCACAGGCTGGTTATGACTGAACAGATGTCTGACCCAGACATTAGCCCCACAGGCTGGTTATGACTGAACAGATGTCTGACCCAGACATTAGCCCCACAGGCTGGTTATGACTGAACAGATGTCTGACCCAGAATAAGGGGGGGACAGTTAGCCCCACAGGCTGGTTATGACTGAACAGATGTCTGACCCAGACATTAGCCCCACAGGCTGGTTATGACTGAACAGATGTCTGACCCAGACATTAGCCCCACAGGCTGGTTATGACTGAACAGATGTCTGACCCAGACATTAGCCCCACAGGCTGGTTACACCTTGGTTCTTTCCCAACCCTGGCTGTGCCATTATCAGTATCGTGTGTGTAGTGGTTAGTGTGCATGCGTGTGTGGGCACGGGCCTATGTGTGTGTGCCAGTGTATGCAGTGTGTGTTTGTGTGTGTGTGTGTGTGTGTGTGTGTGTGTGCGTGTGTGTGTGTGTGTGTGTGCGTGTGTGTGTGTGTGTGTGTGTATGTGTTTACACGCAGGCACTTGTCTCTGTGTTTTTAGTGTGCAGATATGCATGTGTATGCATGTATATGATCTGTGGGCGTGTGTGAGCATGCTCCTGCACGCATGTGTATGCACATGTATGTATTTGTAGAAATTGTACATATGTGAGTATGTGTGTGTGCCTGTGTATATGGGCATATACGCATGTTGGCGTACGTGTGTGTGCGTGCGTGTGTGTGCATGCACATGTGTCTTTAAGCATGTATATGTGTGTGTGTACACAGGTGTGTGCGTATGTATATATGAGCATGTGCACAGCAAAGATATAAAACGCAGTTTTCCTTTTGTAAATTTGATTAGTCCCTCTTACAAAAAAATAAATGTTTGGAAGAAATAAATGTGGATATTTATAATATTTGAGGGGAATTTTCAATAAATGTCAATGCCATTCAGTTGGGTAATTTTGAACAACAATCATCATTCCTTATGATTTTCTCCCAAAATTTTCGCTTAGTGAGAACAAAGTCTATATGTTACAGCAAAGACATGCGAAACAAAGACATGCGGAACAAAGACATGCAATACTGTGGATGAGGAAAAACTAGGGGGAATGTGACATATTGAAAATGAGAAGGATAATACCATAAGAACTTCAGGTTTTCTTTTTTTCCATTTTTCTTTTCTTTTTTACAATGATAATGTAACATTGTATATAACATTTTTAGAAGAGTTTGCATGTCTGTGAAGGAGGTGCTATAGAGCAATGTCTACTTGATTACTTTTTGGGTTTTGAACCTTAAGAACTGAGAACAATGGAATCCTGTAATGATTGTGGAAAGACAACATTCTGTGGGAATTTTTATAAGTTTCATGCAGAATGAACAGAAACCATTCTCTGGAAGTGCATTATCATTTCAGTGGCAACTACAACCAGATCAACAGAAGGTGTTTTTTTTTTGTATTGTCAATTGCGGAAATTGCAATGCATGTCTGAGTTCTGTTATTTGTGCGTTAACGTCCAGATGCTTTGTGGTGCTGGTTGGGCACAGAGAGATTTTTCACTAGGTATGCCTCATGGCATGGTAGCCCTGCTTTTTTCTTTCTTTTTTTTCTTTCTTTTTTTTTTTTATATCCATGAAGATCTGTGATTTCTTTCCCTGCATCAGATGGAAAATGTCAGTATTGCAATTTTATTGGATGAATTGGAATTCTGGTTCCATTTTTCATATCCAGGATTTTTCCCCAGCTTTCTTTGTATCTTTATGTTCTGTAGTATCTTTTGTACAGAACGGCTAGCGGCAATCTTTTTTTTTTTCACAGTGAACAACTATGTTACTGCAACTTGTTTCTGTTTGAATGTCAGCAGGGTGGTTTTTGTTGTTGTTGTTTTATCTTTGACATAGGTTTTTCATCATGAGCAGGATGGCACTAACTGTGCAGAAATCAAAGCAAGGTCTGTGGCTGTTTCAAAGCAAGGTCTGTGGCTGTTTCATTGTGTTTTGAACTGTATGAGATTCTTGTGAATCTTCCATCATGTAAAAGATTAAAGAAATTGTCAACAATGTTTTGGACTAAGCGATTACTAGACACTGTGCTACAATTTTTTTTTTTTTTTCCAGAAGGGTGAATGGGAATGAACAATTACTGCCGGACAATCATTAACCACTCTGTTGGAGCTGAACTTTAAGCAGCCACTTTAATAATGTTAACTGCTTTCCCTGTATTCCCAAACTTCCCTTTCTGTAACTCAACAGCAAGTCGTGAGAAGAATCTGTTGGTATGACTGTTGAAGTCAGTGTGGAATTGTTACTATATGTCGGTGATCGGGAAGTTTTGGGGGAAAGGGGAGAACAATGATATCAAAGGAAATAAAAGTCATGTAGGACAGTAATTTGAGTAAAATATGTAGAATAAGTCTTTGGACTGTACAAGTCTTAAAGTAAAATGGACGACTGAGCGGCTGAGTCTTCTTGAAACCATGCAAGTCCACAGCAAGACTGACTACCAGGAGACACAGTTCACCTACATTTGACTGACACGTGATGAGTGCATGGGGCCATAGACTACCAGGAGACACAGTTCACCTACATTTGACTGACACGTGATGAGTGCATGGGGCCATAGACTACCAGGAGACACAGTTCACCTACATTTGACTGACACGTGATGAGTGCATGGGGCCATAGACTACCAGGAGACACAGTTCACCTAATTTTTGACTGACACGTAATGAGTGCATGGGGCCATAGACTACCAGGAGACACAGTTCACCTACATTTGACTGACACATAATGAGTGCATGGGGCCATAGACTACCAGGAGACACAGTTCACCTACATTTGACTGACACGTGATGAGTGCATGGGGCCATAGACTACCAGGAGACACAGTTCACCTACATTTGACTGACACATAATGAGTGCATGGGGCCATAGACTACCAGGAGACACAGTTCACCTACATTTGACTGACACGTGATGAGTGCATGGGGCCATAGACTGACTACCAGGAGACACAGTTCACCTACATTTGACTGACACGTGATGAGTGCATGGGGCCATAGAATGACTACCAGGAGACACAGTTCACCTACATTTGACTGACACGTAATGAGTGCATGGGGCCATAGACTACCAGGAGACACAGTTCACCTACATTTGACTGACACGTAATGAGTGCATAGGGCTATAGACTGACTACCAGGAGACACAGTTCACCTACATTTGACTGACACGTGATGAGTGCATGGGGCCATAGACTACCAGGAGACACAGTTCACCTACATTTGACTGACACGTAATGAGTGCATGGGGCCATAGACTACCAGGAGACACAGTTCACCTACATTTGACTGACACGTAATGAGTGCATGGGGCCATAGACTACCAGGAGACACAGTTCACCTACATTTGACTGACACGTGATGAGTGCATGGGGCCATAGACTGACTACCAGGAGACACAGTTCACCTACATATGACTGACACGTGATGAGTGCATGGGGCCATAGACTGACAGGTGCAGGTTGAGTGAGAAAGGGATTTGTTAATACAACTCTAACATTTTCACCTGGGGACCAGCAGGAACAGACAGGGATTTATACATACAGCTATAACAATCACACCTGAGGACCAGCAGGAACAGACAGGGATTTATACATACAGCTATAACAATCACACCTGAGGATCAGCAGGAACAGACAGGGATTTATACATACAGCTATAACAATCACACCTGAGGATCAGCAGGAACAGACAGGGATTTATACATACAGCTATAACAATCACACCTGAGGATCAGCAGGAACAGACAGGGATTTATACATACAGCTATAACAATCACACCTGAGGATCAGCAGGAACAGACAGGGATTTATACATACAGCTATAACAATCACACCTGAGGATCAGCAGGAACAGACAGGGATTTATACATACAGCTATAACAATCACACCTGAGGATCAGCAGGAACAGACAGGGATTTAATACAGCTCTAACAACCACACCTGAGGATCAGCAGGAACAGACAGGGATTTAATACAGCTATAACAACCACACCTGAGGATCAGCAGGAACAGACAGGGATTTAATACAGCTCTAACAACCACACCTGAGGATCAGCAGGAACAGACAGGGATTTAATACAGCTATAACAACCACACCTGAGGATCAGCAGGAGAAGACAGGGATTTAATACAGCTATAACAACACACCTGAGGATCAGCAGGAGAAGACCGGGATTTAATACAGCTATAACAACCACACCTGAGGATCAGCAGGAGAAGACAGGGAATTATACATACAGCTCTAACAACCACACCTGAGGATCAGCAGGAACAGACAGGGATTTAATACAGCTACAACAAACCACACCTGAGGATCAGCAGGAACAGACAGGGATTTAATACAGCTATAACAACCACACCTGGGGACCAGCAGGAGAAGACAGGGATCTATACATACAGCTACAACAACCACACCTGAGGATCAGCAGGAACAGATAGGGATTTAATACAGCTATAACAACCACACATGAAAATCAGCAGGAGAAGACAGGGATTTAATACAGCTATAACAACTACACCTGGGGACCAGCAGGAAAAGACAGGGATTTAATACAGCTATAACAACCACACCTGGGGACCAGCAGAAAAGACAGGGATTTAATACAGCTATAACAACCACACCTGGGGGCCAACAGGAACAGACAGGGATTTATACATACAACTCTAACAACCACACCTGAGGATCAGCAGGAACAGACAGGGATTTAAATTAATACAGCTATAACAACCACACCTGAGGATCAGCAGGAACAGACAGGGATTTAATACAGCTCTTAACAACCACACCTGAGGATCAGCAGGAACAGACAGGGATTTAATACAGCTATAACAACCACACCTGAGGATCAGCAGGAGAAGACAGGGATTTAATACAGCTATAACAACCACACCTGAGGATCAGCAGGAGAAGACAGGGATTTAATACAGTTCTAACAACCACACCTGAGGATCAGCAGGAGAAGACAGGGATTTAATACAGTTCTAACAACCACACCTGAGGATCAGCAGGAGAAGACAGGGATTTAATACAGCTATAACAACCACACCTGAGGACCAGCAGGAACAGATAGGGATTTAATACAGCTATAACAACCACACCTGACGATCAGCAGGAACAGACAGGGATTTAATACAGCTATAACAACCACACCTGAGGATCAGCAGGAACAGACAGGGATTTAATACAGCTATAACAACCACACCTGAGGATCAGCAGGAGAAGACAGGGATCTATACATACAGCTACAACAACCACACCTGAGGACCAGCAGGAACAGACAGGGATTTATACATACAGCTCTAACAACCACACCTGAGGACCAGCAGGAACAGACAGGGATTTAATACAGCTATAACAACCACACCTGAGGATCAGCAGGAGAAGACAGGGATCTATACATACAGCTACAACAACCACACCTGAGGATCAGCAGGAACAGACAGGGATTTAATACAGCTATAACAACCACACATGAGGATCAGCAGGAGAAGACAGGGATTTAATACAGCTATAACAACTACACCTGGGGACCAGCAGGAAAAGACAGAGATTTAATACAGCTATAACAACCAGACCTGGGGACCAGCAGAAAAGACAGGTATTTAATACAGCTCTAACAATCACACCTGGGGACCAGCAGAAAAGACAGGGATTTAATACAGCTCTAACAACCACACCTGAGGACCAGCAGGAACAGTGTAGATACCAGACAGGGATTTAATACAGCTCTAACAACCACACCTGAGGATCAGCAGGAAAAGACAGAGATTTAATACAGCTATAACAGCCACACCTGAGGATCAGCAGGAAATGACAGGGATTTATTACAGCTATAACAACCACACCTGAGGACCAGCAGGAGAAGACAGGGATTTAATACAGCTATAACAATCACGCCTGGGGATCAGCAGGAGAAGACAGGGATTTAATAAAGCTATAACAACCACGCCTGAGGACCAGCAGGAAAAGACAGGGATTTAATACAGCTCTAACAACCACACCTGGGGATCAGCAGGAGAAGACAGGGATCTATACATACAGCTACAACAACCACACCTGAGGATCAGCAGGAACAGATAGGGATTTAATACAGCTATAACAACCACACATGAGGATCAGCAGGAGAAGACAGGGATTTAATACAGCTATAACAACTACACCTGGGGACCAGCAGGAAAAGACAGGGATTTAATACAGCTATAACAACCACACCTGGGGACCAGCAGAAAAGACAGGGATTTAATACAGCTATAACAACCACACCTGGGGGCCAACAGGAACAGACAGGGATTTATACATACAGCTCTAACAACCACACCTGAGGATCAGCAGGAACAGACAGGGATTTAATACAGCTATAACAACCACACCTGAGGATCAGCAGGAACAGACAGGGATTTAATACAGCTCTTAACAACCACACCTGAGGATCAGCAGGAACAGACAGGGATTTAATACAGCTATAACAACCACACCTGAGGATCAGCAGGAGAAGACAGGGATTTAATACAGCTATAACAACCACACCTGAGGATCAGCAGGAGAAGACGGGGATTTAATACAGTTCTAACAACCACACCTGAGGATCAGCAGGAGAAGACAGGGATTTAATACAGTTCTAACAACCACACCTGAGGATCAGCAGGAACAGACAGGGATCTATACATACAGCTATAACAACCACACCTGAGGATCAGCAGGAACAGACAGGGATTTAATACAGCTATAACAACCACACCTGAGGATCAGCAGGAACAGATAGGGATTTATTACAGCTATAACAACCACGCCTGAGGACCAGCAGGAGAAGACAGGGATTTAATACAGCTATAACAATCACGCCTGGGGATCAGCAGGAGAAGACAGGGATTTAATAAAGCTATAACAACCACGCCTGAGGACCAGCAGGAAAAGACAGGGATTTAATACAGCTCTAACAACCACACCTGGGGATCAGCAGGAGAAGACAGGGATTTAATACAGCTCTAACAATCACACCTGAGGATCAGCAGGAAAAGACAAGGATTTAATACAGCTCTAACTACCACACCTGGGATCAGCAGGAACAGACAGGGATTTAATACAGCTATAAAACCACACCTGAGGATCAGCAGGAGAAGACAGGGATTTAATACAGCTATAACAACTACACCTGGGGACCAGCAGGAAAAGACAGGATTAAATACAGCTATAACAACCAGACCTGGGGACCAGCAGAAAAGACAGGGATTTAATACAGCTCTAACAATCACACCTGGGGACCAGCAGAAAAGACAGGGATTTAATACAGCTCTAACAACCGCACCTGAGGACCAGCAGGAACAGTGTAGATACCAGACAGGGATTTAATACAGCTCTAACAACCACACCTGAGGATCAGCAGGAAAAGACAGAGATTTAATACAGCTATAACAGCCACACCTGAGGATCAGCAGGAAATGACAGGGATTTATTACAGCTATAACAACCACGCCTGAGGACCAGCAGGAGAAGACAGGGATTTAATACAGCTATAACAACCACGCCTGGGGATCAGCAGGAGAAGACAGGGATTTAATAAAGCTATAACAACCACGCCTGAGGACCAGCAGGAACAGACAGGGATTTAATACAGCTCTAACAACCACACCTGGGGATCAGCAGGAGAAGACAGGGATTTAATACAGCTCTAACAATCACACCTGAGGATCAGCAGGAAAAGACAGGGATTTAATACAGCTCTAACAACCACACCTGGGGATCAGCAGGAAAAGACAGGGATTTAATACAGCTATAACAACCACACCTGAGGATCAGCAGGAATAGTGTAGATACCAGACACGGATTTATGCATACAGCTCTAACAATCACACCTGAGGATCAGCAGGAACAGACAGGGATTTATACATACAGCTCTAACAATCACACCTGAGGACAGGCAGGAACAGACAGGGATCTATACATACAGCTCTAACAATCACACCTGAGGATCAGCAGGAACAGACAGGGATTTATACATACAGCTCTAACAACCACACCTGAGGATCAGCAGGAACAGACAGGGATTTATTACAGCTATAACAACCACACCTGAGGATGAGCAGGAACAGACAGGGATTTATACGTACAGCTATAACAATCACACCTGAGGACCAGCAGGAACAGACAGGGATTTAATACAGCTATAACAACCACACCTGGGGACCAGCAGGAACAGACAGGGATTTAATACAGCTCTAACAACCACAGCTGAGGATCAGCAGGAACAGTGTAGATACCAGACAGGGATTTAATACAGCTATAACAATCACACCTGACGATC
>CM031607.1:98419654-98448523 GCA_018398815.1 Conus ventricosus
AGCAGGAACAGACAGTGATTTAATACAGCTATAACAACCACACCTGAGGATCAGCAGGAGAAGACAGGGATTTAATACAGCTATAACAACCACACCTGAGGACCAGCAGGAACTGACAGGGATTTAATACAGCTATAACACCCACACCTGAGGAACAGACAGGGAATTAATACAGCTATAACACCCACACCTGAGGATCAGCAGGAAAAGTTAGGGATTTAATACAGCTATAACAACCACACCTGGGGACCAGCAGGAACAGACAGGGATTTAATACAGCTATAACAACCACACCTGGGACCAGCAGGAACAGACAGGGATTTAATACAGCTATAACAACCACACATGGGGACCAGCAGGAACAGTGCAGATACCAGACAGGGATTTAATACAATACAGCTATACCAACCACACCTGGGGACCAGCAGGAACAGTGTAGATACCAGACAGAGATTTAATACAGCTATAACAATCACACCTGAGGACCAGCAGGAACAGACAGGGATTTAATACAGCTATAACAACCACACCTGAGGATCAGCAGGAACAGACAGGGATTTAATACAGCTATAACAACCACACCTGGGGACCAGCAGGAAAAGACAGGGATTTAATACAGCTATAACAACCACACCTGGGGACCAGCAGGAACAGACAGGGATTTAATACAGCTATAACAACCACACCTGGGGACCAGCAGGAACAGTGTAGATACCAGACAGGGATTTAATACAGCTATAACAACCACACCTGAGGACCAGCAGGAAAAGACAGAGATTTAATACAGCTATAACAACCACACCTGGGGACCAGCAGGAACAGACAGGGATTTAATACAGCTATAACAACCACACCTCGGACCAGCAGGAACAGTGTAGATACCAGACAGGGATTTAATACAGCTATAACAACCACACCTGAAGACCAGCATGAAAAGACAGGGATTTAATACAGCTATAACAACCACACCTGGGGACCAGCAGGAACAGACAGGGATTTAATACAGCTATAACAACCACACTTGGGGACCAGCAGGAACAGTGTAGATACCAGACAGGGATTTAATACAGCTATAACAACCACACCTGAGGACCAGCAGGAACAGACAGGGATTTAATACAGCTATAACGACCACATCTGAGGACCAGCAGGGACAGACAGGGATTTAATACAGCTCTAACAACCACACCTGGGGACCAGCATGAACAGTGTAGATACCAGACAGGGATCTATACATACAGCTCTAACAACCACACCTGAGGATCAGCAGGAACAGACAGGGATTTATACATACAGCTCTAACAACCACACCTGAGGATCAGCAGGAACAGACAGGGATCTATACATACAGCTCTAACAACCACACCTGAGGACCAGCAGGAACAGATAGGGATTTAATACAGCTATAACAACCACACCTGGGGACCAGCAGGAGAAGACAGGGATTTATGCATACAGCTACAACAACCACACCTGGGGACCAGCAGGAACAGTGCAGATACCATACAGGATTAACACTAGCAGTTGACTGAATGAATCCTCCTTTCCTTAGTATCCTAGGACACAATCATCCCACAGACATAAGCTGACACGCGTTTTAAAGTCGATGTATCACCCCCCAGCATTCATCTTCAGTTTTCTCTTCTTCAGCCGCCTCCTAGTTTCATCTTGCTGTAACTGCCAACCCACCCCCACCCCACCCGTCACCCTCCATCTCCTCCCCGCCTCGTTCACCTCTCCTTCCCCCATCCTCCTTCTTGACTGTCATTTCTTCTAGCTCCCACACTCTGCAATGTCCTGATCTTGATAGTTGATGCTCTGCAATGTCCTGATCTTGATAGTGGATGCTCTGCAATGTCCTGATCTTGATAGTTGATGCTCTGCAATGTCCTGATCTTGGTAGTGGATGCTCTGCAATGTCCTGATCTTGATAGTGGATGCTTTGCAATATCCTGATCTTGATAGTTGATGCTCTGCAATGTCCTGATCTTGATAGTTGATGCTTTGCAATATCCTGATCTTGATAGTTGATGCTTTGCAATATCCTGATCTTGATCGTTGATGTTCTGCAATATCCTGATCTTGATAACTGATGCTCTGCAATGTCCTGATCTTGATCGTTGATGCTTTGCAATATCCTGATCTTGATAACTGATGCTCTGCAATATCCTGATCTTGATAGCTCTGCAATATCCTGATCTTGATAACTGATGCTCTGCAATGTCCTGATCTTGATCGTTGATGCTCTGCAATATCCTGATCTTGATAACTGATGCTCTGCAATATCCTGATCTTGATAACTGATGCTCTGCAATGTCCTGATCTTGATCGTTGATGCTTTGCAATATCCTGATCTTGATAACTGATGCTCTGCAATATCCTGATCTTGATAACTGATGCTCTGCAATGTCCTGATCTTGATCGTTGATGGTTTGCAATATCCTGATCTTGATAACTGATGCTCTGCAATATCCTGATCTTGATCGTAGATGCTTTGCAATGTCCTGATCTTGATAGTTGATGCTTTCAAAGCCAACCAAGAAACTGGGGCACGTGCACCATGAAAGTGAAAGGCTAATCCCAAAGATTGGTTTCTGTCACACAGTGTGGCACAAGTTCTTTAGTCATTCACCAGAATAGACCTTCACCTATTGACAACGTGCGTCATCTGTGTGACGCATTATTTTGACAGAACATGCGTGACATGTTTCGAGCGAATGTGTGATCCAGATTTGTTCTATATTTAGTAATATATTCATACACATCTCCAACTTTGCTTTGCAGAAAGAGCTTTAACAGGTTTGACCATGATAAAGTGTAGCTTGACACAGGTGTCACATATGAGATAATTCAACATTTCTGTTATCGGTGTATAAAGCAGTAGTTTTAAGGTATCACAAAGTAGAACAAAATCATCAGATTGATTTTATCGCTAAAAAGATGAACTGCGTATGCACGGCCGTTACGACGCAGTGGTATCATCATTCTTTGAATGGCTGGAAAGCTCTTCACTTTATTACTCTGCTAAATTTAGTTATGCTCATGCTTGTACTGGCTGAGAAAATGACAGTGTGTGTGTGTGTGTGTCTGCGCGCGCGCACGTATGTGTGTGTTCGTGCTTGTGTGTGTATGTGAGTGTGTGTATGTGTGTGTGCATGTGCGCACGTGTGTGCCTGCATGTACGTGTGCCTGTGTGTGTGAAAAAGTGCGTGTGCATGTGTGTGTGTGTGTGTGTGTGTGTGTGTGTGTGTGTGTGTGTGTGTGTGTGTGTGTGTGTGTGTGTGTACTTTGTAGGTTTGCGTGAGCACACACACGTATCTGCATATATATGTGTACATATACGTGTGTGTATGCGTGTGTCTTTGTATGTGGGCGTGTACACATGTGCGTGTGTGTATGCATTTGTGCATTCATGTGTATGTGCGCACATGTGTGGGTGTGGATGTGCACATGCACGCATGTGTATATATGTGTGTGTGTGTAGAGCAAGCGAAAGTACACGTGCACATTTGTGTGTGTGCGTGCGCACACGCGCGTGCGTGCGCGCGTGTGTGTGTGTGTGTGCGTGTGTGTGTGTGTGTGTGTGTGTGTGTGTGTGTGTGTGTGTGTGTGTACGCGTGCGCCTGTGTGCGCAATGCTGCGTGTGTGTGTGTGTACATGCACATGCGCGCGGGCGCGCGTGTGTATGTGTAATGACTGCGTGCGTGAATGTTCAGAAGATGACTTAGAATCAAGAACAAAACCATCAAATACAACATATACGTGCACACACACACACATATCAATAAGAACAACCGCTCCTCCTCACACACACACACACACACACACACACACACACACACACACACACACACACACACACACACACACACACACACACACACACACACACACACACACACACAGCAGGAGAAGACAGGGATTTAATACAGCTATAACAACCACACCTGGGGACCAGCAGGAACAGTGTAGATACCAGACAGGGATTTAATACAGGACTTTTCAAATTTTATTCTGCGTCGATTCTCAGTCCGTACTGTATGCTTTACGTTCATTTGATTACAAGAAAAAATCCAAACTTATCAAAGAAATCAATCAAATGATTAACATTTAAGTTTAAAGGGAACCAATATCACCTTTTGCTGGGTTCCTTCACACGTTGGATTATATTCAAACGATTGTGCTGATAGAGCCGCAAAAAAAGGTGCAAGGCAAGACAGGGAATCAATAGAAATAAACATCCCATTATCCGTTACAGAAGGGTATCATTTACTAGAGCAAGCATCGTGGAACAAAGTTTCAAAATCTCTCCATAGGAAGGAGAAATTCTCTGGTCTCTTACTGAATTCGGTTAGTTTAACAAACAAAATAGCTGTGAATTATAGCAACAGTTTCAAATTTAGACACATTACTTCACTCTCTTATAGGATAAAGCTTAATGCCTTCAAAACAAAATTCAGCAAGAATGTTAAATGTCTGTGCGGTGAACAAATTTCAAACCAACACATTCTTCTGGAATGCCAGAGATTGAGACCTATTTTACCGGCTATTTCTGAAAGTTCTCTTGACAGTATTCTTGAGAATTTTAGTTTGTTGTTTGATTTTGCGAAGTGTTTACTACGCAGTTCTATGGGACATTTGTTATAGTTTGTGTTAAGATTCAAAATAGTTATTTAAAGTTGGCTTTCCCATACTTTTTTTTATTTTTATTTTTTTATTTTTGTTATTGCAAAGATTGTAAAGATGCTTTTTTTTTTGTTTTGTTTTTTTTTGTATTATGATTGCAAGATGACCCACCCACCTCCTCCTCATGCTCCCCCTCTCCAAATCCTTTCCCTTCGTCTAATATCACTTAATGTGGAAAGACGTTAAATTGAAGACAACAACAACAACAACAACAACAACAACACACACACACACACACACACACACACACACACACACACACACACACACACACACACACACACGCACGCACGCACGCACGTACGCATGCACACACACCACACCACACACACACACACACACACACACACACACACACACACACACACACACACACACACACACACACCAATGCTTGCACACTCATGTCCGTGAGAGAACAGTAATATGCCGCTTCTGGCTCACCCGCTCTCAACCGGCCTTGGCCGGTCTCGTCCGGGCGAATCCAAAAGCGGCATATTACTGTTCTCTACTAAGCATGACTTTAATAACCAAAAAAATAACGACCCTACAAACATACATACTGTGTAGGGTTATCTGTTTTTAATACTAATTCACTAAACTTTTCAGATTTCAGTTTTTGCTTAATCCTATGTTTTTCTTGATCATTTTCAATAACATCATTTTCACGCAAACATTCATCAAATGAGTCTCTGTCTTTCATGTGAAATAAAACTACAGTCTTTAACTGCTCTCTAAAGTCTTTTAAAACTGAGTTATATTTCTGACATAAAATCCACACACTTATCCCAGCATGTCTTCCACTGAAAGCTAGTTTTGACAAAGCGTTTCTTTTTTTAATTATGTCTTTTTCTGCTGAACAGTCATCTATAATAAATAGTGTCTGCGTTCCTTCAAACAATTTATTAAACTGTTCTAAACACTCACTCAGTTTATTGCTAGGATCAACTAAAAATATGTCATCATCTGTCCATATAAACCTTCTATCATGATATGCTTTGTTCCATTTAAGTGTTGGACAGAAAATCACAATATGATCAAAATTATAGCGATAAACTGTTTGTAATAGGTCTAGGACAAATATTGTTTTTCCACAACCAGTTTGCCCACAAATTAATGAGCAATGAGGAGTTTTTGTCATAAAGTTTAACTGCTCCATGGTTTTATAACAGGATTTAATCTAATCCAGTTATTATATTTATCATACTTTCTGTCAAAACCTGTTCAGTATAATAAAATCCTATGAGGCCTAAATGTGTAAGATTAATCCAATTCAGTTCTGTAAGATTGTTTCTATTTAAGTCAACATTGATTTTGTTGCTTGTTGTTATAACCTTAATATCCTCACCATTGTGAAGAACGACGATGGTAACGTTAAGACGTTTAACGTCTAAGTTTTGCCAGCTAATATTAATTCCTTTTATAAGGTCATCACTAACGCCCACAACCCCATCCCTCCACATCTTTAAAGACAGAAATTTCAAATATCATTGTGAACGTGTCTCCTAATTTTCTGCTTGAAAGAACTGTAATTTTGTAGAAGCTTTCTTTAAAACCGTTTCTTTTCTGTGGAGGATGTACTGTTTTTTCCCATACGGCGTTATTTCAATCTCTTTCCGGCTATTGTCGTCTGGCATAAGACTTACATGTAAAGGGCCAGAGTTGTAATGCTTTTCTGAACTTTTTTGACGGCTAAAAAATGTAAAATGGGCTTATGAATCAAATTTTATTTCCCATTCTAAATATGGTTCTAAGTGCCATTTGAGGTCAGGTTTTCGAACTTATTTTATATCATACTGGCCAACATTATTTGCTTCTAGATTGCGCAGTTGTTCTAGTTTAGGAAACTTTTTGCTGTCGCCAACCTCTTTACGTTTATAATCACCATCTTTAGTGTACTCAAAACCATACAAAGCGCCTATCTCACCATTCTGTTCAAAGTCTGTAACGTCTGCAAGGTCTTTTAATTCTAAGTTATACACCTCACAGGCGCTAATGTAACCCTGGTTCTTCTGGCCCACGCGACATTTTTAGTACAGTTTATTATTTTATTTCCAAAACAATGTGCAGGTTATCACATTTTACGACTTTCCCCGTTTTGTCTGCAATTTTTATATTAAATGATCCGACCCTTCCACAAACTAATCTTTTAAACTGTAAATTAGGGAATTGTATAATTTCATAATCGCAATATGCAGCTTTCCCTGACGGAAGAGCTCTTAAAACAGTTGAGGGCCTTCCATCATATAAGTTTTCATTAGTGCTCAGCTCATCCAAATGAACATAGAGTAACGAATGTAATGCAAGATCGAGCGGATTTTCCCCCTCATAAGTAGTTTTGTTTGGTGTAACTCTAAATCTATGATTGTCAGCTGCAAAGCCTAACATTTTTAGCTAGCTCTTTATCAAAATAGTAACCTACTTCTTCTTCAGGCTTGAATGTTAACATTGTTTTCAGATTCGCATTGTTAAGTTTGAGAGTAATGTCAAAGTTTACTCATTGCTTCTTTTAGTGAGCAAAACCCGTAATAACCATCAGGTATTGTTAACTGGCTAACTATGGCCCCGGTTTTGTTAACTTTTGAATCTTATTATTCTTCTTCGATTCACTTATATTAAACCATACAACTTTGTAAAAAATTTCATGAAGTGCAACCATTCTGGTTCCGCAATTGTTATCAATAGCATGTTCTAAAAATGAAGGACGGTCTTGAGTTGTTATTGTTACAAACATTTTTTAAAACAAATTAAAAATGAGTGCATTCAAATATACTAATGCAAAATATTCTGTTGGGCCGCACTACAATCTTAAAATATAACAACTGATACTCTTGACATTTCTGTGACCCAGTCTGATGCCTTTCAAGTAAAGGTGAGTACTCCATTGGACAAATATCTTAACCCCCTATTAAAAAAGACTACATCGCAAAAGTGTGGTTCAGTCATCCGATGCAGTTTTATCAGAACCAGTTAAACTTTGCTGTGTTTTGTGCATCAACTGGTGTGGAGTGTCGTATGCTGATCATCTAAATCATCCTGATCCTTTGGTGAGGTCAGTATTATAGATTTCATTTTTATTTACAACCTTTAGACGTATTTTGACTGAACTGCAAGCACCATTACCAAATGACAAACCGTTTAATCCATTTAGCAACAGATAGACATGAAGGCTTTGAAAGGATCTGTAACGAATTCAATATTATGTTAAGGAAGACTTTTAGACAAAAGTTGGATCTTAATCATGGTCTAGGCACCCCTTATTTTTGGGGCGTGCACAGAAAATATAACTATGCTTGGAATCCTCCTTACACATCTTTCTCTTCAGGCACAGCTGTTCACCTAGGGTCCATAGAGCAAGAGCATAAATCAGCATGGACAACATTTATCTTAGACACTTCTAAGGGCCTAACTAAAGCGGGAATAGAACGAATAAACGACTCTGTTCGTACTTACGTTTGGTGTTTGCTAGGTTCGCAAGCACAAACGAGATCGAGCATAACTGATCCTTCTACTGGTTTTGACGCTCAAAAACAATACTTAGCAAATTTAGAGGACGCCATTAATTCTACAGTTGATTTACCTTCAGTATTAAAAGGTACCAAAATGTTTTACAATTCGCAAGATCGAAAGTAGACTTTGCTGTTGGCACTGGTTTATACATGCTGCCTTCTGACCTCAGACTCCAGATAGGCACAATAATAAACTACAATAACGAAATCCTTGTGCAGGCAATGAACAGAAGGTCGGAAAAAAACGAAATAAATTCTGAGCCAGTAATATTGCAAGCAGTAAACAAACACCCAAGAATAAGTCATCCAATCCCCGCGGTCCAAAGCCTAAAGACTGTTGAAGAAGTCAAAAAAAATAATGACCATGAATATGAAAAGACAGCACTTGTTGTTGTATTAACTGGCATAGGATTACTCGGTCTTTATCTTACTAAATATTAACCCGACTATTAAGAGAACTAATGTCCATAAGTGCTCAGCCATAAAGCCAACTACTTTGCCTGCAGTAGACAAAAGCCAGCATACAACACCCCCTAATATACCTGGTAAAGCATCCACGGCTTTACTGGCTAATTTTTTTAATAAACCCGCAAGATGATCAAGCTGTTTTTTTACCCATGATTTATCAGGTGGAGGCGATGGCGATGGAGGCACCGGCCCTTGACCACCGCCACCTGTAATAGCCATCACCAGTGTACTTATTGCAAATCCTAAGGCTGTTATAACGCTTACTAATGTGACGCCTTGCTCTCTAAACAGTGTTCTTATTCGTTCTGCTAGTGTTGTGTCTTCATATAAAATTCTTTGGATAGTTTCTCTTATTCTGCTCACTTGAGTTCGCAATTGTTCTCGGTTAGTAGACAACACTTCTAGTCTTGCTGATCTCTCTTGTTCAAGATCTTTTAGTCTTTGGGTTATTCTTTCTTTAACACCAGGCCCTAAGTTGGCATCATCAGCCTCAACGAGTTTTTTCTTTTTCTCTTTTTATATGCTCATCTAGTTCACCTAGTTTTGCTAAATTGTTTGTTAATTCCCTCTGATGGTTCTTAAAGCACGATAAAGGGGCCTCTAATTCTCGCGGGGGTATTGGGGGTCGCGTATAGTTTTTAAATGCTGTTTCTTCGGAAAAAACTGGTTTCTGCTTCTTTTATTTCGCCCGCTGTTTGACTTAAATCTTGAATTTTCCATGTTTTGTATTTGTTATCTGTTGGGAGTTCTTGCAGTGTGTTTTGAAGTTTAGCAACGCCTCCCTTTTTAAATTTTTTGGTTTAACAATGCCAAGGCGACTTCGATCGCTCACACTGACCCTTTGTCTAATTGTATTCATGCTACAAACTTTGATGGGTCTCGTTTAGTTGTAAGCTGAACAAGTTGTCCTTGTCGTTTCTCACAAACAAATGGTCATCTTTTATTCAAAATCATCAGGGTATATAGTTTCGGAAGTTTTGTCCTAAATTTTGGTATAATGATCTGACCTTACTTTCATGTTAATTTATCCCGACTTGTTGGTAATGTACTCCCGATTTCTGCTAATTCATCATGCAATGAGAGCCCCGAGCGATGCTGCTCCCAGGGAATCACTCATGTTGTCTCCAGGATAAAAAAACATCATAATCTTCTTCACCTTCAATGCTGCCATGTTTCTTTAATAATAAACTTTTTATTTTGTTTTATAAAAAATGTCACAAACATATGGCTCGATTTTTGACCCCCCATAGAAATTGAAGAACCCCTTTTGGGCGTGAAGGGAAAAAAAGGGGAATATTACTGTTCCAAATAATCCATCTACTTTTGATGCGGATCAAATTCTTACTGTTAAAATTTCCAGACCTAGGAGCGGATGAAGTGATTGTGCCAGGCTCTGCGCGTTTTAAACTTTCAAATAGAACTCGCTTCAACAACAGACCCAAACGGGACAGTTGTACAGAACTGGGGCGGGCAATCGTTAAGAAAATTTCTATAAAACTTGAGGGGCAAGAAATATTTTCTTTACATAATGCAGACATGTTTTTAACCTATTTGATCTATGGCTAACCGGTACGAAAGGGCTGATCTTGCGTTTCAAGAATCGAAAATGAAAAACACTAAAACACAGAATAGGCGCCGCAGATGCTAAAGACGGCAAAAGGTTTGTAGCCGAAAGGGTTATGCGTATGGAAACCGCTTTTTCATACCCCTAGTTTTTGAGTTGTTAAAAGCGCATGCTCCATACTTTCAAGGAGCATTAAAAGACAAGATTGTCATATGAACTAACTTTTAATGACTACAAATATGTTATTATATCACAGACACCGAAGCAAAGTAAAAGCATTTCTGACATCTCGTTAGAGTTTGACGTTGTTAGCAACCCTAATTTATCAAGGCTGATCCAGCAACAATTCAGTCAAAATTAGCAAAAATATTACGAAGAGTGATTCTTCATTTAAATATCCTAAAAGCAGGGCAGACACTATATGGAATTTTAGTTTTAGTGCCACAGCAAGATCGCTTAAAGGTATTTTATTGCTGTGTGAAGATGAAGGACCATTCGAAAGACAAACTGAAAATTTTGTTAATCCTAAAATAACAAAATGCAATGTACATTGAGGGTAGTCCTAACCAAATCTACGCTAGCGGGCTTAAACCTATCAGCATTTTGATGAAATAAAAAACTGTTTGGAGCGGGGAGGTGTGAATTCCGACAGTTGACCTTGTGTTAAAGATCTGCATCTTCACAGTGTTAGACTTGATCTTTTATTTAACAACGAAAAAGGTTTATGGATTGCCCAAAGGGTCAACGGAGGATAATCATTTACAGGGAAGCGGGAGAACCGTTAGAGACATAATAAACATTCAAATTGATAAAGAAAAAAGATGTCGATAAACCGCTTAAGTTATTTGTTTTTTAATATATGATGCGCAGTTTGAATATTGAAGATAACAGATTAGAAAATATACATTACTAATTATTTTTTTATTTTAAAAAAGCATGTCTGTTCAGCATTATCCGAAAGTACCTACAAGTCGTCAAACGAAGGGATAGTAGAAAAACCCTACCCTAAAAACTTTAGATTAACAAACATTACACAAATGCAGCAAGTACTAGAGCAGGAACCTTTCAAAATACAGCAAACCAAACGAAGGTATTCTGCTGCCTTTAATGCTGTTACCTATGTTTAATACTGGGGCATCGACTATAAGCGCTCTATCAGCGGAACGGTGTTGGTCTCTTAGCAACAGGTTTTGGTGAAACCGTTAGCTATACCTCTGGGTGGTTTGTCTTTAGTCTTGGCTGTGTTCATTAGCTGTAGGTGCTGCTAGCAAAAAAATTAAAAACTAAACTCCAAAAGCACACAGCTATGGTTAAAACTAATAACAGCTAAACTTAGTTCGTTCAAACTGATAATAAATAAAGCACTAGCTGACTCAAACATCACGGATGAAGAATTAGTCGTTTAAGGCCGATTTTAATGACTACAAAAGACAAAAAGTTTGGGTCTTCAAAGAAAGGCGAGGCAACTTTTTCTCAACAGCCAGACACCGAGCAGATAAAAAAGGAATGCTTAAAAAAAGTAAACGAAACATTAAACTCTGTTTTTAAACAGCTCCATTAACAACGCCAAAGGGTGTTTTTACTTTAGTTATGAGTCCAAGCACAAAAAGACCGTTGTATTGATTAATTATTTTTTTTTAATTTAAATAAATATTTTGAGTTAGAAAGAAACTCAGCATGGATAAATTATATGAAGGACCAGACGAATTTTTTGAAGCAATGCAAGAAAATTTATCAAGACACTAAATGATATTGATCTAGAAGTCATTAATCCAGGGAAACGTACAGGCAAGTGTTGCTCATGCTATTCTCAAGTTCCAAGTAAACTACAATAGACCCGCCAGTTAAAGTAATGTTAGCTGTTTTAAAACGACATATAAAAAAATAAATGAAGAAAATTAAAGTCTGGGTCTCAACTAAACAACGGTTATTCTTTGTAATAATGACTTAACACCCGGTTGGCAGACGAACTGCTTAACAGTTTGATGTGGCCGCTGAAGAAGCCAAATGAAAGGGTCTGGTGGGCAGAGGCGAAGTCCTAGAGATCGATTAAAACAGGCTAAGTATGAGCCTATTGTAGGCAAATCTTACATTCCACTACCTCCAGCATTAGTCGCAATAAAAGCATTTTAACATAAAGATTTATTCAGACAACAAATGTTTTATGTGGTGTTTCTCGCAAGGTTGCATCACGTTGCTAAAACGCAGAGAGAGTATCTAACTATCACCCTTACATCAATGACTTAACTTTAGCGGAATATCCTTTCCCGTTAGCGTGGATTCCATTGATCAGTTGAAGAACAAAACAAACCAATAACTGTTAATGTATACACATGGGAATGAAGAAACAAATCTAAATACCCATTAAAGTGTCCAAGAACAGCCCAACGATTGGCGATCCAGACAAAAATCATGTTGACTTACTACTGATGCTTTCGCCCGCGGGGCTACCACATTTTCACATGATACGAACAATGAGTAGATTATTGGCTCATACTTCAAAGCATTACCATAAACAAGAATTTTTGTTAGAAAATGTTTTAACAAGAATTCCCTCTGTAAAGCGGCGCGAGTGAACTAAGAAACACTGTATCGGCCCGTGCCCGTAATACAGAACTAATTACGCCCCCACCCGGGTCTAAAGTTAGTTTTAAGAACTGAGACGGTTGCAAATTCTCCATACGTAGTTTACGCAGACTTCGAGTCGCTTATTGTTCCTTATGAAGGGCCAGCGCCACAAAAACTTCGAAAAACATCTTATGAGTAAACATCAGATTTGTTCTTTGCCTTCATTATTGTTAGGTTTGGATGGCGCTCATTCAGCACCAGAATTAATAGGGGCCGATGCTGCAGAATACTTCTTAAAACGCATGCAGCAAGTGCGTAATACTGTTCTAATAATCTGATTTATCTGAAATCATAATGACACCCGAAGCCCCAAAAACAGTATGACTCAGCCACACATTGTTGGATTTGTGGTTTTAGAACTCAGTGAGGAAACCAATCCGACAGTAAGAGACCAGATCACATTAGTGGAAAGTTTAGAGGAGCAGCGCACAACAAATGCAATCTTCAACTAAAGTTTGAACCAAGACATGGAAGCTGCCTGTATTCTTTCAAAATTTCGAGGTTACACTCTCACCTTATAATGAAAGCAGTAACCGACTCCTTCAGGGTAACATGCATTGCACAGTCATCAGAAAAGTACATGTGTTTCACTTTAAAAACATGTCTTTTTATAAATCTATGCAGCACATGATGGGTTCATTAGAGTCACTGGCTATGTCCTTAAAGTCCTGCCCAATAAAAGGAAGAATATTTTGACCCAACTCTCGTTAGAAAGGGTGTTTACCCTTATGAGTACATGAACAGTAGGGGAAAAGGGTTTTACGAAGACCACTTCCTCCTAAAGGCGCGTTTTTTTCTAGTCTCAGAGGAAAGGGAAAACAGTGACTCCGATTACCAACATGCTCAAGATGCGTGGCAAAAGTTAGAGTGTAAAACGATGGGGGGCTATCATGATTCCTACTTTATGGCTGATGTATGTTTGTTGGCGGACGTCTTTGAAAATTATAGAAAGACCTGCATGAAACATTATAGCCTGGATCCCACGCATTACATTTCTGCGCCCGGGAGAGTTGGGATGCTTTTCTTAAAGTTTACTGGAGTACAGATTGATTTATTGTCTGACCTGCCAATGATTCAGATGATTGAAAACGGATTGCGTGGAGGAATTAGTATGGCGTCGCATCCATTACTGTAAAGCAAACAACAATACTTAGATGACTATGATCCAAGTAAAAGGTCTAACTATCTCATGTATTTAGATGCAAACAATCTGTATGGATGGCAATGGCGCAATCGCTTCCATTACGCAACTTTAAAATGTACACAGAAGACAATCCGAAAAATATTCAAAGGGCATTAAAGTGGTTTTAGCAGTTTAACGTCAGATCAACCACAGGGGTACATTCTAGAAGTTGACTTAGATATCCTCTTTAACTCCATGACCTGCTTTAAAGGGCTATCCATTAGCAGCAGAAAGCCTAAAGATGAATCCAAGAGAGCCGCCTAAACTTGTGCCTAATCTTCGAGGCAAAAAAATTATGTCTGCCATTACAGACTTCTACAATTTTATTTAAGACATGGTTTGAAGTTGACAGCTGTTCATCGTATTTAAATTTCTTTTTGATCAAGAACATTTATGAAACCATACATCATGAAGAACATGATCTCAGAACTAAATCCACAGATGCCTCAGAAAAAGACTTTTTCAAGCTGATGAACAACAGCTGTTTTGGAAAGACTATGGAGAATCCGCACAAGCGCAAAGATGTTAGATTGGTCACTAAAGAGAACGAAGCAATTAAGCTAACTTCAAAACCTAATTATCAGGACTTCAGAAGATTTCATGATCAGCTTTTTGGCATAACGATGAAAAAAAAGAAAGTCAAATTGGACAAACCTGTATTTATTGGGTTTACCGTTTTAGAATTATCAAAGCTTTTGATGTTAGAGTTTCTTTATGACTACTTTAAACCCTTGTATCCAGAGTCCAAAGTACTTTACACAGATACAGACAGTTTTGTTATAGATATCCCTACTGAAGACATCTATAAAGACATGGAAATAGAAGTGGCTAAAGGACATGCGGGATGGTATGACACGTCCGATTACCCTAAAGATTCGCCTTTACATTCAATTACTAACAAGAAGGTTTTAGGAAAGATGAAGGATGAATTATCTGGAAAGGTGATTAAGGAGTTTGTCGGTTTAAGGTAAAAAATGTACAGTATTTCGAGCCAGGAGAAAACTATCAAAAAAGCAAAAGGGATATCTCGCAGTGTTGTGCAGTCAAACATATCGCATGACAACTATAAAGAAGCATTGTTTGACAATAAGACTTTTCATCATGACAACGTAAAACTACGATCTAATCTACATGAAATCAACACAACGGTTGTAACAAAGAAGTCGTTAGATAGAACAAACACAAAACGAGTATTTGTTAATCCAGAGTTTTCATATGCAATTGGGCACTGGAGAACAGCATAATTATATTTCTTCTTCACTAAGGGCTTCACCGAGGGGTTTATATTTTTCATCAACTTTTATTATAAGCTCAATCATATCTTCATCCAATTCAGCTTGATGTGCTCGAATTTTTTTTATTATTTCAAGATATTCTTTTCCCCAATTTGGGATTTTGGGTTGTAGGTGATCTGGATGTTTTAGCATGTATTGATTAATCCTCATAAATATATGTCTAATAACAGAATTTTTTTCAAATGATTCTTGTAACATTTTCAAGGTCTCTTCCTTTATCATTCTTGTTTCGTCTTCCATTTTTAGACTCAAATATATTTCTGTAAACTAATTAAACAACTGGAACTGTGTCTGGTGGGATTATCTGCAGTTCTTCTTTCACAAAAGATCTTTGAGGAGCTGGTTGTTTTGTTGTGTCAGTTTCTCGTAAATAATACACGGGCGGATTCATCTTTACAATTCTTTTTATTTCATATGGATCAACACTCCAAACTGGATCGGTTGCCCTGATGCGAGTGTCCCCTTCTGCTTCCCCCGGTAAATAAAGGTACCTTACTTTCAAGCCAAATGGTAATAGTTTGCTGGGTGTACTGGAGTCTTCAGCAACATTTATTGTTTTTCTTTTGATTGCTTGTACTGGTTTTAGCCCTTTAAATTCTTCATTATTCATTGCGCGCAAAACTGAGGGCAGTCTTCTAACCCATTCTGTGTTGCGAGAATTGTCAATCAGCTCTCTGTGATACTGGTAGGAAAAAAGTCTTTCGGCTAACTGTTTGTTAAAGTTTTCAACTAAAGCCTGTGATCTGTGAACTCCCGGAATGCCTCTTTTAATGGTAACTCTATGTTTTAACAATAATTGATTCACTTGACCTTTAAATTCTTTTCCATCATCAACTTGAATCATGCGAGGATAAGTTAGCGGGCCTCGTTGGTATATCAGTTGTATAGCGACAGCAACAGCAGAAGCACTCTTTTGTGTTAATGGTTCTGCATCTTTGTATCTTGAAGCTATGTCAATGACTGTTAGTGCGTACTTAAATCTTTTTCGTCTAATCGTATCAGAGGGTAAATATAGAAGGTCCATTTGATGGGTGTCGTTTGGTATTGTATTCACAAAGTGCGGTCTTTGTATTCGTTTGGGTGCAGGTAAATAAATTTGCCAAATCGCTTGTTTAGATAACCATTCCTTCGCTGTTTGTTCACTAACTCCAGCTGCTTGGCTTAGCTTTTTTATTGCCGTGATTCCCTTCCAATATCCTTTTGGCGAATAATAGATTTTGTTCATTTTTTATTCAACCAATATTATGCGCAACAAAATACACGACGGTCATGCCAAAGACAATAAACCCGATTTCTTGCATCTTTTGTTTTTCTGATGGCTGATAAAAGTCACTGAATTTTGGTGGGGGCAATGTCTCAATTGGTTTGCCTGTTACAAGATAATATTCTTTTATCGCTTGATCAACATCTTTAAATGTGTAAGCTGCATGGCCCTGTTTTTTCAGTTTGTTATTAATAAAATCTAACTGCTCAATTCTCTGCTTTTCATAGCGATCTTGTGCTGCAGCTAGTTGCTCCACAGCTTTGTTATGTCTTTTTCTCTCGCCGTCATCCCGCAGTTTACTAAATGCGTAATTACTTCCGCTAAAAGCGAGCGCATTCACCACAGCGCCACCTATCATCATTACGAGTGAAGCCATTTTTTATAAATGTATTTTTTATTTTACATATTTATACTGTCTGGAATTATTCCTTGCTTAACTAGAAAATCTTTCGTAGCAAATGAAGCTGCAATAATAGCAATCAGTTTTGCTGAATCCTCAAAGTCTAGTTTGCCAAGATCTGCTGGTTTAATTCTTAACAAGCTTTTACCAAGCATTGTGTATCCTATACTTAGGCCCCCAATAACGGCAGAATGGTATACAAGGTTGGCAACAGTTTTTTCGGTGCTCATTTTTAAAAAATAAAATAATAATAATTAATAAAAACATGAACACCGATGATCTATTAAACCTTCCTGAACTTATGATTACAAATGACCAGGTTGATGAGCAAGCTATTATGCCAAAAAAAGAAAGACTGTATTCTTTGGCAGCATGTGGAAAAACAAAACAGTTCCTCGGAACTGAATTCAGCATTGAACAGATTCAACAGATGTCGCCACAAGACATTATAAAGTATCATAACAGGTATGAAGCGCAGTTGGGGTCGAGAATGGTAAAAAGTGTAGGACAAACGGTTCTTAGTTTGTACACTAAACTAGTCAGTAGATTTGCTCCCATTGATTCTGAACAAGATCTTACGTATGATTTAACGCAGGATCCAGTTTTAACAAAGTCATTAGAGTCTCTAAGCTGTGATTTATATTACAGATTTGGAACATTGTTATCGCCGTTAATCATGGGATTAATTACTTTTAATCATATAGATTTTATTTCCCCTTAAAAATGACCGAGCCAGAAAATCAGCAGAACCAGAAAACACTGAATCAGAAAACATTGAATCAGGAAACATTGAATCAGAAAACATGAATCAGGTGGAGAATATAACCAGTAAAAAGCCCCCTCATCCTGGACGCATTGCAGCAGGTGTGAGAGGGCGAATGAGAATGGGTTGCATGATCAGCAGAAGGTGCACGTGGGGAATGCATGATTGATGTGATGCGTGCGAACTGTGCGAACGGTGAGCAAACGAAGGTGTTGTTGGGAGATGTGTGTGTGAGAATAGAGAGTTCATCCCCCAGCCTCCAACGAGAAAGGAACGATGTAGAGAAAGTTTAATAAAGCCAAGAAAATGATTGAAACTGCGCTTGGTCTGCTTGTGGGAAGATCGTCTGCAACACCCACAACGCTACAGATGGCGTCGCCGACAAGATAAGTTTCTGTGCAGCCATGATATCGGCTTACGAAGTTCAACACTATTGTGGAGCGTAGTCAAACAAGTTGTGTAGAAAAAAAAAAGAAAAGAAAAATTAGAAATCTCATAGGAAAGTGGTTTCAAGAAAATAGCTATCTAGATTTTAGTGATGACTCCATATTTTTTCGTTTGGGAATGATTCAGTGTTAAGACTTAATGTTTTGAACTGGTAGCTTTAGGCCTATTTTCTGCAGAAGTGATATGTCCTCTTTAGCTTGCGTTGAGTGCGACTGGCGGGAACGGAAGTGACAGTAATGGAGGACAGTCTCTGTAACAGGTCTGTGGACGATTTAACAGCCAAAACACTGCTAAATAGATAATGAGGACTTGGATATCAGTATAGACCATTGAGACCAATTTGAAACCGATTCAACCATTCACGGTAATCACTCAGCTGACCAAGACAGGGGTATCGGCGTCAATGTGAACGATGTTCGGATCTTTCAGCTGATTAACAGTTTAGCCTACAACAACAAAAAAAAAATTCATTTTCAGAACCCTTACGAACGTTTAGGGTCATAATTAGCCCGACTGAGAATGATAGCCTAGCCTAATGGAAGCAGACGACAAGAACAGGGTGTGATAGGCAACGTTCTTTTCGTAACACTGCCTGGTGACATTTCCAGATTTTTAGTGCAGCACCAGTATGTCGTGAACTGGAAATAGTGAGATGTGACATACTATAGTTCATTTTTTTAAAAATAATTGAACAGTAGATAGCTATGATTTTTCCTGATTTGACAGTTGTGAGCTGATATGAAATGGACTTGCAGTGTTGACAAGTAAAGTGAGTTGGCATAATGTGTAAGCCTATGGCAGAGGAAATGGACTTGCAGTGTTGACAAGTAAAGTGAGTTGGCATAATGTGTAAGCCTATGGCAAATAGCAAAAGTTAAGACAAACTGCAGCGTGACCAGCCTAGTGCCATTCGACATTGGCTTTGATCGTCGTGTCTGTCTTTTTCACGTTGAAAACAACTTGTGGGGTTTTCTGCATCCTACCTCAAGATAGATTGGATAACCTCCTTGAACAGTGTAGGCCAGTCAGATCGTTAGCAAATCTGACAACAGGCCAACTCACCCAAAGCTGCAACTCTTCTACGTGGGAGGAAGATAGCACCCCTCAGGTACCTTCGGGACATTTCAACATATCCAGTAGAACGAGGCAACAATATTGGGGGTCCTCCGTCTCTACCAACTGGAGACGGTGCGTCGGCAGTTTCCAGAAGTTCAGCGGGCAAGCAGGTACGGCGACTACATCCAGAAGCAGCCCTGTGGTGTGACTGCGCTCATGGTCATACCCAGGGTCCTCCGTCACCGTTGTCTGGCTGACTCGTTTATTGTCGCAACTCTCACCCCCCATCTCCGTCCCCCAACGGCCCCTATATTGACCTGTCCCCGTTGTTCCCAAACGTCCCAACCAGTCCATGCACCCGGGCGGCTTAGTCAGCAGCAATGGTGACGGTGCGTCGGCAGTTCCTAGAGGTGCATGACGGGCAGGCAAACTTCACAGCTGACAACTAGATCTACAGTACGGGGTATCTACTACTTCAGTGTCGGGCGCAGCTGATAAAAAAATAAGAAAAATCGGGACTTTGATGGTGATATTTCAAGAGACAATGAAATGATTGGTTTTGAAAAAAGAAAAAAAAGAAAACAGAAACTTTTTGGGAGGCAAGCACGGTGAATTTGGACACTCGTTTCAGGATACAGTTAGACTGGTTCATATGGATGGCATGAATTAAGTTAGTATTGTTTTGAGAATTGAGTGATATTGGTATAATAATATAAGTAGTACATCATGTTTGATTACTTTTGTATTGATGTCACACTGTGCATTGCAGATTTTTCAGGCAGTACAGACTCTTAGTATGTGCTGATGTAAACTGGCACTGGAATTGAGAGTATCGGTCCGAGCGTCTAGCCTGAAAAAGTGAAAATAAAATCGGGTCATAGTTTATTGGCAGAGGAGAGCAACATTGTTGGTTTAGTTACCTAGTGCTCTATTACTATAACTCATTATTAGAGTAACGAGTAAGTGTATACAGGAACAATGTCACAAGATAGAGAGAAACAGAAGAAAGGTAGTGCAGAATCATCTGAGGCGGAGGATGAAGTAGAACAGTTACGGGAAGAACTGGAAGGTTAAAAACGTTGGTGGCCCAGAAAAACCAGAATGTAGTCGTAATGAGGAGAGAAAAGACACTGAAAGCATTCACTGGTGAGGGCAATCTTCAGGAATGGATCGAAGAATGCAAAGTTGCCTTGGAGGATAGAAAGGACCTGAAGCGGTGAATTTCACCCTACAACACCTTGGGGGACAGGCAAAAAGAGAGGTCAAGTTACACCTGAGCTCTAACCCCACAGTGAAAGATATTCTTGGCATTCTGACTGAACATTTTGGTCAGATCGGCACCTTCAACGAGGCCATCCAGACATTCTATGCCCGGAGACAGAAAGCTGGAGAGGACCTCCGAGATTTTTCTTATGATTTGAGGGAACAACTCGATCGAGTTGAAAGGTTAAAACCAGGGTGTTTCCCAAGCTCAGACGAAGTCCTGCGGGATCAGTTCATCTCAGGCATTCGAGAAACGACTCTCAGAAGAGAATTGAAAGAGAAAGTAGTGACAGACCAGGAATAGCATTCATGGAAATCAGGAAAGTGGCCCTGAGATGGTCGGCAGATGTCCCATCTTCCCCATCTATGAGAATAGACCCATTAAGCTACAAGGTAGAAACAGGTGAGCTTTGTGAGCTGAAACGCCTGGTGAAACAACAGCAAGAGACAATTGCCCAGTTGCTTAAAGGCAAATCCACTGCCAGAGCCTCGAGTGTGCTTCAAATGCCATACACAAGGGCATATTGCAAGAGACTGGCAAGAAAGAAGATGCAGCATCTGGAGCACAACCCCCATCAGATACTTCCCATCCACAGCAGGGAGATCGGCATCAGGGACCAAGGGGACGAGGCAGAAGCAGACATCAGGGCGAGGTTGGACAACCAGGTTTAGAGTTCAAGACAACCAGACTGGATACCGTGGACAAGGTCGGACACCCAGATTTGGAGTCGAGGCAACCAGAATACGGAAAACTAGTACAGACCTGTGTGGAGAGCCGCACACAGGTGACCAAGGATAAAGGCTCAGTCAGCATGGTAGGGAACTGCCCTGCGATCAACATTGAAATGGAGGAAAAACTGTGACTTCACTCATTGACACAGGTTCCATGGTGTCTACAATGACAGACAAGTTCTTTCTAGAACATTTCAAAGATAGCCATACACTGGAGGAATCTTACTTCTCCTTGAAGGCAGCAAATGGGTTAGAGATCCCCTATGTTGGTTACATCTGCACTGATGTTACCATAGGAGGAGAAACCATCGAGAACGTAGGCATCTTTGTGACGAAGACACCTTTGCATACAGCCACAAAGACTCCGAAACATTCAGTTTTGTTGGGAATGAACATCTTGGAGAATTGCAGACTGCTTGAATCCTTACTTGGTAACAGTCTGTCCTGGTAGGCAAGATTCAAGCAGAAATAAAAAAGTACAGGGGAACAGCAAAATTTGCAAGAATGGTGGAAGAGAGAACGCTACTACCAGCAAATTCGGTTACGACTATCATGGTGGCAGCAGGAGTGAGGAAATCTGACGAACCTATTTTGATCCAACATTTGGCTTGCCAGGAGCCACCTTCCCAGAGGCATCATGGTCATTGACACTAATAGCAACCAAAATGAATGGCTTGTACCCGCTACAGGTAAGCCAACATGGGACAGAAAGACATCTGGCTGAACAAAGGCATCAGGGTTGGCTGCATACACAACATGGATGTGGTGATTGACTCAGAGTGGGAGATCAGTATCCAAGAGACAGAAGCCAGAGAGCTTTATGTTAACAGACAAGAGGTTAGTGTTACAGGAAAGTAAGAGGGAGCAGCAAGGTAAGCCCTCAAGGGATCAAACTTCCAGATGTCGACCTGACACGCTTTACACCAGAGCAAGGGGCAAAGATAGAGATGTTTCTGGAAGAACATGTGGACTGTTTTCCCAAAGAGGGAGAAATGGGCTTCTCAGACCTGGTGCAGCACACCATAACCCACAACAGATGATGTCCCAGTGTCACAGCCATACAGAAGAATACCTCCCCATCAGCTCCTGGAAGTGAAATCTCACATACATACCCTTCTGGAACAGGGAATAATCAAACCAAGTCATAGTCCCTATGCATCGCCAATTGTATTGGCTAGGAAGAAGGATGGTACACTGAGAATGTGCGTCGATTATAGACGCCTGAATGCCAAGACGGTACGTGATTCTTTCCCACTACCACGCATAGAAGAGACTCTGGATTCCCCGCAAAGGAACAAAGTTCTTCTCAACAATGGATCTTGCGTCGGGGTACAACCAGATAGCGGTACATGAAGCAGACAAACATAAAACGGCATTCATCACTCCGTTCGGGTTGTATCAGTATGAAAGGCTACCTTTCGGCTTGGCAGGAGCCCCTGCCACCTTCCAGCGCTTCATGCAGCGCTGTTCAGTGACAGATTATTTGAGATCCTCATCATCTACCTCGATGATCTTCTTGTGTACAGCGAGAGCTTTGAGGAACATCTGGAACACTTGGACTTTGTGTTTACGACTATCAGCAAACACGGACTGAAGCTCAAGCCATCTAAGTGCCATCTGTTCAGGGAACAGGTTCCATATCTGGGCCATATTATTTCGGCCAATGGTGTGGCAAACAGACCCAGAGAAAGTTCAGGCAGTACAGGATTGGCCAAGACCAGTCACAGTCAAGCAGCTGCAAACCTTCCTTGGTTTAGCCAGTTACTATCGGCGCTACATAGAGAAGTTTGCACACATAGCAGCGCCACTGTATGATGCCATGAAGAAGAGAAGGAAACGGAGGAGAAACGCAGGAAGACCATCAAGGCAAGACACAGCTCGTGTGGACTAAAGAATGCAAGATGCTTTTGAGACTCTGAAAGAACGGCTGACTTCGGCACCAGTTCTGACCTCGCAGACTTTGGAAGGCCATTTATTCTGCATGTCGATGCTAGTAATGAAGGCTTGGGAGCCGTCTTGTCACAAGAAGTAGAAGGGCAAATTCGATGGTTGCCTATGCCAGCCGGCGTCTCAGACCAACAGAGAGGAACATGCAGAATTATTCCAGCCGCAAGCTTGAACTGCTTGCCTTGAAATGGGCAATCACGGAAAAGTTTAGAGAATACCTGCTTGGTTCCAGATTTGAGGTGTGGACTGACAATAACCCACTGACACACATCGACAATGCGAAACTCGGAGCTGTAGAGCAGAGATGGGTAGCAGACTTGGCTCCTTTTGATTTTCGATCTTAAGTTTCGCAGAGGGAAGGACAACAGCAATGCGGATGCGCTGTCCAGAATGCCCTGGAATGACATCCAAAAGTCAGTCGATGAAGCCATTGGAGCAACAACACTCCCAGAGAAGTTGAGAGAAAAGAGCAAGGATGATCAGATAACGATCAAAACACAGTTCATTGACATCTCAGGAAAGGGACCAGTACAACCTGAAAAACGCAACAGATGCAACAGGAAGATAGAGTGATCAATAGAGTGAAAGAGTATAATCACACGAGGACGGAAGCCCACTCGCCGGAAAGATGGAAGGAATGTCCAGAAACAAGGAAGATGTTGACACGGTGGGATCGGCTGAGCATGAGAGGGGATATCCTCCATCGTTCAGTCAAGTCACCCGGTCAACAACAGAGGTTCCAGTTGGTGCTACCAAAGGACAAGGGCAGGACTGTCTTGCAAGAGCTACATGACAACATGGGGCACCAGGGCGTAGAAAGAACTACTCAGCTGATCAGAGAGCGTTACTTCTGGCTAGGCATGACAGCAGAAATTCTTGACTACTGCAGAACTGTCGTCGTTGCAATATAGCCAAAGCACAGGTACCAATAGACAGAGCTCCTCTGCAGCCAATCATTGCAACACGCCCGTTGGAGATTGTAGCCATGGATTTCACCATCTTGGAGCCAGCATCAGACGGAAGGGAGAACGCTCTAGTCATCACTGACATATTTACAAAGTTCACGGTGGCAGTTCCCACCAGAGATCAGACTGCAGAGACAACAGCAAAGGTTCTAGTCCGAGAATGGTTCCAGAAGTTCAGGGTACCTCAGCGTCTCCATTCTGACCAGGGGCGGAACTTTGAATCGGCAGTCATTGCAGAGCTTTGTAGAATGTACAGGATTGACAAGTCTAGAACTACACCCTACAGACCGCAAGGGAATGCACAGACAGAGCGCTTCAACAGGACATTGCATGATCTACTGAGAACCTTGCCTGCAGATCAGAAGAGACGATGGACAGAACATCTGCAGCAGGTCGTATCGGTGTACAATGCAACTCCTCACGCCACAACAGGATTCTCTCCGTTTTATCTCATGTTTGGGAGGCATCCACGACTTCCATTCGACTCCATGCATGAGCCTGACGCACAACCACCAACAGCAGATTGGGTTGGCCAGCATCGTCGTAGCCTAGAGTTAGCCTACCGACATGTACGAAGAAGAATTCAGGAAAAGGCTGAGAAGAGAAAAGAGCGCTTTGACAGTCATGTGAAAGTGGATCCAGTGCAAATAGGCCAGAAGGTCTTTTTGCGGAACAGACCTGCAGGAAGGAACAAGATCCAAGATAAGGAAAGAAGAGGAGTTTGAGGTCACAGAAGTGAGAGACAATGTATACACAGTAGTGAGTTCAGAGACTGGGTACAGAAGAGACTCCACAGGAACGAACTGAGGGTTGTTCCAGCTCAGCGAGAAGAGAGTAGCTCTAATAGTGATCTGGCATCAGGCTCATCAGACGAGGAAACCTGGAGAGGCAGTCTGCCTCAGCAACCAATGCCAGAACAGACAGACTCTGAAGAGACAATACCAAAACGGCTGACTGCACAGAATGCACCTCAGCAAGATGGATCGCAACCAGCTCTAAGGCGTTGGACCAGAGCCACTGCAGGACAACATAGCAACCCACATCATTTACCAAAACCTGTGGTACAACACATAGAAGAGATTCTGAACGAGGTCATGGAAAAGGTGACAATGATGGTAGGGACAGAGAAGAAGAAAGTGATAAAAGTCCTTACGACAATGAAGGTGAGGGAGACAGACACTACAATCAGCTACTTCTGCACGTTTTTGGCAGAATGATGGACAAAATGAAGTAACTTTTTGAGAAGTAGCCATTGGAAAGACGATACTTTTTAAAATGCATAACATTTTTTTTAGTTTTCAGGATGTATGTTTTCAAAAAACGTTTGATTGAAGATCATACATATGATGTGTCACTAGACCTAACCTACATTTGCGTGCGTCGAATCATGCGTGAGTCAGGTAGAAAGATAACTTTGGTTAAGCATTGTACATGGCAAGTAGTAAAGTCTACCCCAATGTCAGTGTGTATAACCAATTGACTACACAGTTGTTTTCCCACAGAATAATTGTGAATGAATTCATAAGCATACTCCTCCGCGGCTGATAGGATGTATCAGTCTCAAAGTAACTTCTCAAGATGTCTTTAGAAACATTTGAGAATTGCTAAGTTGTAGTCCTAGTGCAAGGTCAATACTTTGCCTGAATGGTCAGGTTTGCATGGATGGATAAAGTACTTTCTAATTCATTCAAGTTGCAGAACTTACAAACATTGAGACTAGCTAATATAGCTGGGAAGGAAATTTTGGATACTATTTTTGCTTGCAGAGAAATGTGTAATCAGTTCCTGTTTTGTAAAAGAGCTTCCAGGGAAAGGAGTGTCCATAGTATGATCTTTGCATCCAGGGAGATTGTAACTTCAAAATGTTTTTGGTTTTGCAAAAGGTTCACAGGGAAACAATTGATATGATAACACAAGGGTAAATGCATATTTGTTTTGAGAGGAAGAGTTGTAAGGAAATGAGAGTGCATTGTTGGAACTTGGTTAAAGTTAAACAACTAGAGGTAAGGTCAGGTGATAAGATGGTACAAATGAATGAAAACATGAATAAGAGGGTTCTTATAAATTTTGAAGATAATTCTCTTTTTAATGCTTTTTGTTTAAACAAAAGCATGGTTTTCTAAATATTTTTCCTGTGCGATTGTGTTGTGAATGAATGACCAAGCGTAGCATAGAATCCTTGAATATATGGCTTAAGATGAGTGCTGGGATGACTTAGTGAAATTGGTAAATATTATTATTGAACATAAATCTTGTGCTATTGTAAAGGCTAAGGGACGTTGACATACATCTCACAGTATGAAAGGGAAATAAGCTGGGCAAGTCATTCTCCTTAGTGAGTTAAGTCCTTAACCTCTCAGGAACAGTTAAATGGCATTGCATATTTGATGCACTATTGTGTGTGTTGAGTACTATATGTATAATAGTGGCAAATGGCTGACTACCTTCTTATTACCTATCATGATAATCTGAGGGAATATGTCATGCTGGAAGGCCAATCAAACATTATGGGATTGTCATGACTGCCCTTTGGTATGACCAGGGATAGTATTGTTCGGGTTCTGTATTATAGTTTTTGTGTTACAACTGTGATGCTACAACAGCAGGCTTATGTTTTAGTCACTGCTAGATTTTTTTTTCTTCAATTAAACAGTGGCTCTAGGTTATGACAGCATATCCTTGGTATGATATGAATATAGCAGGGTAAAGCTGAATAATTTGAAACAGTTCAGTAGTTAGAATTTACTTTTCACTTCAGCTTGTTTTCCTTAAATTTTGTACAGTTTTTGATTAATGAAGATTTTTTTTTAAATTGATACAAGTTTTTTTAGGATTAAGGTGTGTGTTAATTATTTTTAGTTTCAAAAGTGGATTTTTGGCAATGGATTGTCCCATCATGATGACTTAAGTGTGGATTTATATTTATACATATATTGACAGGCCATATAGATAATGTTCATGTATGACCCATTAGTTGAACAATTAGTTGGAGGTGTATATTCACTCTAACATGATATTGTCCAACGTCGGGTCGACGTTGCAATTGAAGGGGGGTGTATGTGAGAGGGCGAATGAGAATGGGTTGCATGATCAGCAGAAGGTGCACGTGGGGAATGCATGATTGATGTGATGCGTGCGAACTGTGCGAACGGTGAGCAAACGAAGGTGTTGTTGGGAGATGTGTGTGTGAGAATAGAGAGTTCATCCCCAGCCTCCAACGAGAAAGGAACGATGTAGAGAAAGTTTAATAAAGCCAGAAAATGATTGAAACTGCGCTTGGTCTGCTTGTGGGAAGATCGTCTGCAACACCCACAACGCTACACAGAAAAAAAATTAGCTGAGTGGAACAAACAAAAAAAATTACAGTTACAATCACAGAATATAGCTCATAATGAAAACATAACGCCGCCAACGCCAACAGTTAATTCAATGCCAGCTCCAGAACAAGAACAAGTTAATTCAAGGGCGCCAAAGTCTTCATGGAATATTGAACTTAAAACTGTTGTCATTTTTGGCATCATTGCTGCTGCTGGGGGTGGTTATTACAGTTATAAAATATATAAACAATGGCAACAAAAACCAAAGTCCGAACAATCTCCACCACTAAATATAGAATCCGAACACAAAAACATGCCAAAACCGCCAACAACAAAAGATCGTTTTGATCCATTTGAAATGTAATAATATTTTAAGAACTTAATTTTAAATTTTTTGATAAAAATAGATCATGGCGTATTAATGCTGACCGATTTCGCGCAGAGGACGCTGAGCAAGACATCCTCAACGATGACGCGTTTTTTGAGGCGTGTGTGTACTATATTAGACATCTACTATTTAAGATAAAAACATGGATTGTATTTTTTTTTTTTGATAATTATAATATAACTTGAATAAGAACTTGGTTGTACTTAGAGGATAACTTGAGTAAGAACTTAGAAGTGACTTGGGGTGACTTGAAGATGACTTAAGTAAGAACTTAGAAGTGACTTGGGGTGACTTGAGAATGACTTAAGTAAGAACTTAGAAGTGACTTGAGGATGACTTGGGGACAACTTTAGGATGACTTGAGGACAACTTGAGTAAGAACTTAGAAGTGACTTGGAGTGACTTGAGTTAAGAACTTGTGGATGACTTGAGTGTGCATGTGTGGGGTGGGGTGGGGTGGGGGTGTGCATGCGTGGGGTGGGGGTGGGGACGTGCGTGCGTAGGGTGGGACAAAACACACACACAAACACAAACAAACAACAAACACAAACAAACACACAATAGACAGGACAGTGCTTGTGGGAAAGTGAAGGGGCTTTTTGTTGTTCACACTTGAACGTCGTAAATTCAAGACAGCCACCAAAGGCAGCCTGAAAAGGAGGTGAATTGAAGCAATGAATAGTTGAAACGTTAAAGCAGCCAACCGCAACAGCAAAAGGCATGGGGCAGGAGTAAGAATGCCAGCAAGTAGGCCAACCGCTCACAGCGTGAGCGTTCTATTTTAGGCTATGATTCGGCAGGTAAATAGGTAGCAGGTGAATAGCAGCCAAGGGCAGGAGTCCAGCAAGTAGGCCACCGTTCACGCTGTGAGCGGTTCTATTTTTAGAAGCCCGTCATACTATCGTCAGTAGTCCAAACCCCACCACGCAGGCCTGCACGCTGTTAGGTCGTCAGTGAATCAGCAGTGTTCCAATACTAGTTGACCTATTGAGCG
>CM031607.1:98448623-98471123 GCA_018398815.1 Conus ventricosus
TTTCTTTTCACCCATCATTTTCTTTTTTGGTTTTTTGTCATCCATATTTTCACTCCAGCAGAACAAGCCTAGATGGTTCATAGAATGTAATAACCAGTACTACTAGAGAATACAATAAGCCTGCACATGTAAACATGAACACAACTCAAAATGTACTATTTTCATTTGCTGCTTTGGAACAAACTTTTCTGATGACTGACAGGTGTTTTCTCATGGAGGGGTGGAACTCAAAATGTACTATTTTCATTTGCTGCTTTGGAACAAACTTTTCTGATGATTGACAGGTGTTTTCTCACGGAGGGGTGGCATTTTCAGCCAGAAGATTAAACTGCAGTCGGTCAGCTTCAGGTCGTTCTCCATCTCTATGCAAGGTCAGGTCAGGTCAGGTCAGGTCAGGCAACTGGACGACCAGGCCTTGCGGCCTCATAACGCGTCCTTCTTTTTGGTTAATTTAACAATTGCTGTGATGAGATAAGCATCCCTTTTGATGCACTAATCATAAAGATACTTTAACTGAGCTATTTTACTATCAGTGTCTAGGAGGTTTTTGAATTTGTTAGTATCTGAGGCCAATTTAGTTTGTGCAGGAAGACTGTTCCAATGTTTGGTGACTCTGTTAGAGAAAAAGTTTTTCCTAATATTATTTCTGCTATACATGGTTAGAATTTTTAGATCACTGTTACGAGTTCTTATTTCGTTAGACAAGTGAAACAAACCTTTGTTAGTATTGTCAGTATTTTGAAAAATCTTGTAAACATTTATCAAATCTCCCCCCAATCTTCTATATTTTAAGGATCGCAAGTCTAATTTTCTTATCCTGTCCTCATAACCTGAATTTTTTTTATAAATTTTAACATTTTAGTTGCCCTCCTCTGTACTCTTTTGATTGCACTAGACTGTCGTTTAAGAAAAGGATTCCAAATTATGTTTCCATACTCAAGATGTGGCCGTACCAAACAAGTGTAGAGAACTAATAAATGTTTGTTCTGGCTCACCCGCTCTCAACCGGCCTTAGCCGGTTTCAACCGGGCGAATCCAGAACAAACATTTATTAGTTCTCTGACTAGTAAACCCTACAAACATGCATACTGTGTGGGATTATCCATTTTCAATACTAATTTACTAAACTTTTCAGATTGTAGTTTTTGCTTAATCCTTTGTTTTCCTGATCATTTTTTAATAACATCATTTCGCGCATACATGCATCAAATGCGTCTCTGTCTTTCATGTAAAATAAAACTACAGTCTTTAACTGTTCTCTAAAGTCTTTAAATCCACACACTTATCCTAGCATGACAAATCTTATAAAACGAAGTAGACAGACAGACAGACAAACATGATCGGCCGCCTTACCCACCCCACCATTGTGCGGAGTTCTGAAACCAGAGAGCTTAATGAGTTAAGTGGGAGTCGGATTTCTTATTCCGGGGTCGACCTATGCATGGAAATACAGAGCCACGTCATTATGCTGCGCCTGATCACTTAATTTGTGTCGTTGGGTCTTATGACTTGGCAAGGTGCAATTACCACGTGAAGAGATAGGTATATGGGCGTGTCTGGACCACCCCTAAAAAAATTGTAGCCCTCTCAAGAGAACTAAAAAAAAATCAAAACATAAAATAACTGGGACATTACAAACCGACTTGCCACCCCTGTAGAACGGTGGAACTGTCGACCCCTCTCAATAGGAGGGTGCAGTTATGAATAGTGATCGATTTCTATTGCGTGCAGTTCTGAATAGCGAGATTTCTATAAGTGGCTGAAAGGATCTTGCTCAGTCATTCCCGCCTTTCATAAAACATATCAAAACAATGTTTCTTACCTTCCCCCAATCACAAGACTAGGACAGAATCAGCTGATTAGTAACAGTGACGACATTTCCGCCCAACACTTGTGTTGTTAGCAACCTAGCCTAGTGATTTGTCATTTCTCCTGGTGCTGTGGTGGTGTGAAGACGTTTTTCAGTTGTTTGTGTTGGTGATTTATTTCAATGTCGCGAGATAGTATCTCTTCTGAATTAGAGATAGAACTTCTTAAATCACAAACGTTCATCAAGAATTGCTAGATACTCAAGACAAAATACTAGTTTAATTTTACCAGAAAATATGGAACAGCAAAGTAAATGGAGTCATGAACAACTTTCTATTCTTGATAACCATATTTCTTACTACATGACTTGTGCTGATATTGTAAACAGAATAAAAAACAGGAGGACCAGCAGAAAGTAAAAAACTACCTGCTTTTCCTTCTCTTCCGAAAAGAAGCTTTCTCTTGTATGGAGAGCAAGCAAAAAACAAAAGATGACACAGAGTTCAAAGGTGACATCTAAAAGACAACCATACAGCAGATTAAAAACACATACTAGTAGCCTTTTGTCTTTGAATTTGTCTAAATCCTTCCTTCAGTTTTGCCAACAGCAATGTTTGAAGTCACTATTTCTTCTGGAGAAAAGACAAAGACTTCTTTTCTTACTCGCTTGTTTGGCACTCGCCCGATGATCGTATTCACGCGAGAATCCACATGAATAGGCCTACTTTATTAGATCACTGGCATGCGTCGCTGCCCTGGCATGTAATTTTGTGTAATTTGACACGGGCGACGGTTACCTATACTGCGGCTGTTGAAGCGTGTTTGCTTTCTCCCTTATATGGCTGTGACGTGTGCTGTTAATATTCATTTCACGCGGTCTAGGCTAGACCGCGGCCGCTGAAGTGCGAGCTTTCTGCTATAGGCGTGACGTGTGCCTGTTTAATATTCATTTTCACGCGGTCTAGGCTAGACCGCGGCCGCTGAAGTGCGGCTTCTGCTATAGGCTGTGACGTGTGCTGTTTAATATTCATTTCACGCGGTCTAGGCTAGACGCGGCCGCTGAAGTGCGGTTTCTGCTATAGGCTGTGACGTGGACCTGTTTAATATTCATTTCACGCGGTCTAGGCTAGACCGCGGCTGGTCCTTGCTGTGGTCTTTGTGATAAATGCACTTGGTGGCTGCTTTGAATAATCTTCAGTTGACGCCCACAGCACCCTCCCTATCTATGTGTGTGCTGTTTGTTTGTGTTTGTTTGATGTTTGTTTGTTGTTTGTTTGTGTTTTTTGTGTTTATTTGTGTTTGTTTGTTGTTTTTGTGTGTGTGTGTTTTGCCTATAAAGCAGTGCAGTGACTCCTGCACACCCCCACCCCATCGCACGCACGTCCCGCCGCCACCCACGCATGCACACACCCCGCCCCCCCCACGCATGCACACACTCAAGTCACTTCTAAGTTCTTAACTCAAGTTGTCTTCAAGTCATCCTCAAGTTGTCCTCAAGTCATCCTCAAGTCATTCACAAGTTCTTACTTAAGTCATCCTCAAGTCACCCCAAGTCACTTTTAAGTTTTTACTCAAGTCGTCCTCAAAGTCATCCTCAAGTTTTTACTCAAGTAACCTAAGATCATACTAAGTCATCCTCTAAGTACAACCAAGTTCTTATTCAAGTTATCTTATAATTATCAAAAAAAAATACAATCTATGTTTTTATCTTAAATAGTAGATGTCTAATATAGTACACACACGCCTCAAAAACGCGTCATCGTCGAGGTGTCTTGCTCAACGCCCTTGGCGTGAGATCGGTCAGCATAGATCTTAATGAAGTTCTTACATCCTAAGCAACCGCATGATTACAATTCTGGTCTATGGAAATGTCTTTTATAGACTCCATGTCTTTATTTATTGACTTCATCATTTTAAACAAATAATAATCCGGCATGTTTTATCAAAAAAAAATTTAAGTTCTTAAAATATTATTGCATCTGAAATGGATCAAATGATTTTGTTGTGGCGGTTTGGCGTGCTGTTGTGTTCGATTTCTGTATTTAGTGGTGGAGATTGTTTGGACTTTGGTTCTTGGTGTTGCTGTTTATATATTTATAACCCGTAATAACCGCCCCCAGCAGCAGCAAGGACGCCAAAAATGACAACAGTTTTAAGTTCAATATTCCATGAAGGCTTTGGTGCCTTAAATTTCAACTTGTTCTGTGTTTTTATAGCCGCATTGAAACAACTGTTGGCGTTGGCGGCGTTATGTTTTCATTATGAGTATATTCTGTGATTGTAACTGTAATTTTTTTGTTGTTCCACTCAGCTAATTTTTTTCCTGCTGCAATGCGTCCAGGATGGGGCTTTTACTGGTTATATCTCCACCTGATTCAATTTCCGATTCAATGTTTTCTGATTCAGTTTCCTGATTCTGCTGTTTTTCTGGCTCGGTCATTTTAAGGGAAATAAAATCTATATGATTAAAAGTTATTAATCCCATGATTAACGGCGATAACAATGTTCCAAATCTGTAATATAGATCGCAGCTTAGAGACTCTAATGACTTTGTTAAAACTGGATCCTGCATTAAATCATACATAAAGTCTTCTTCAGAATCAATAGGTACAAATCTACTGACTAGTTTAGTGTACAAACTAAGAACCGTTTGCCCACACTTTTTACCCATTCTCGACCCCAACTGCGCTTCATACCTGTTATGATACTTTATAATGTTTGTGTGATCCTCTGTTGAATTTGTTCTATGCTAAATTCATTTCCGAGGAACTGTTTTGTTTTCCACATGCTGCCAAAGAATACAGCCTTTCTTTTTTGGGCATAATAGCTTGGTCGTCAACCAGGTCATTTGTAATCAAAAAGTTCAGGAAGGTTTAGTAGATCATCGGTGTTCATGTTTTTTATTAATTATAATTATTTTATTTTTTAAAATGAGCGCCGAAAAGACTGTTACTAATCTTGTTTACCATTCTGCTGTTATTGGAGGTCTAAGTGTAGGATACACGATGCTTGGTAAAAGCTTGTTAAGAATAAACCAGCATCTTGGCAAACTAGACTTTGAGGATTCAGCAAAGCTAATTGCTATTATTGCAGCTTCGTTTGCTACGAAAGATTTTAGTTAAGCAAGGAATAATTCCAGACAGTATTAATATGTAAAAAAAATACATTTATAAAAATGGCTTCACTCGTAATGATGATAGGTGGCGCTGTGGTGAATGCGCTTGCTTTTAGCGGAAGTAATTACGGTTTAGTAAAAATGCGGGATGACGGAGAGAGAAAAAGACATAACAAAGCTATGGAGCAACTAGCAGCGCACAAGATCGCTATGAAAAGCAGAGAATTGAACAGTTAGATTTTATTAATAACACACTGAAAAAACAGGGCCATGCAGCTTACACATTTAAAGATGTTGATCAAGCAATAAAAAGAATATTATCTTGTAACAGGCAAACCAATCGAAACATTGCCCCCACCAAAATTCAGTGACTTTTTATCAACCATCCGAAAAACAAAAGATGCAAGAAATCGTGTTTATTGTCTTTGGCATGACCGTTGTGTATTTTGTTGCGCGTAATATTGGCTGAATAAAATGAACAAAATCTATTATTCACCCAAAGGATATTTGGGAAGGGGAAACACAGCAATAACAAAGCTAAGCCAAGCAGCGGGAGTCAGTGAACAAACAGCAAAAGAATGGTTATCTAAACAAGCGATTTGGCAAATTTATTTACCCGCACCTAAACGAATACAGAGACCACACTTTGTGAATACAATACCGAACGACACCCATCAAATGGACCTTCTATATTTACCTCATGATACGATTAGACGAAAAAGATTTAAGTACGCACTCACAGTCATTGACATAGCTTCAAGATACAAAGATGCGGAACCATTAACACAAAAGAGTGCTTCTGCTGTTGCTGTTGCCATACAACTGATATACCAACGAGGCCGCTAACTTATCCTCGCATGATTCAAGTCGATGACGGAAAAGAATTTAAAGGCCAAGTGAATCAATTATTGTTAAAACACAGAGTTACCATTAAAGAGGCATTCCAGGAGTTCACAGATCACAGGCTTTAGTTGAAAACTTTAACAAACAGTTATCTGAAAGGGTTTTCTCCTACCAGTATCACAGAGAGCTGATTGACAATTCTCGCAACACAGAATGGGTTAGAAGACTGCCCTCAGTTTTGCGCGCAATGAATAATGAAGAATTTAAAGGGCTAAAACCAGTACAAGCAATCAAAAGAAAAACAATAAATGTTGCTGAAGGAGAGTTTTCATCCGGCAAACTATTGCCGTTTGGTTGAAAGTAAGGTACCTTTATTTACCGGGGGGAAGCAGAAGGGGACACTCGCATCAGGGCAACCGATCCAGTTTGGAGTGTTGATCCATATGAAATAAAAAGAATTGTAAAAATGAATCCGCCCATGTATTATTTACGAGAAACTGACACAACAAACAACCAGCTCCTCAAAGATCTTTTGTGAAAGAAGAACTGCAGATAATCCCACCAGACACAGTTCCAGTTGCTTAATTAGTTTACAGAAATATATTTGAGTCTAAAATGAAGATGAAACAAGAATGATAAAGGAAGAGACCTTGAAAATGTTACAAGAATCATTTGAAAAAAATTCTGTTATTAGACATATATTTATGAGGATTAATCAATACATGCTAAAACATCCAGATCACCTACAACCCAAAATCCCAAATTAGGGAAAAGAATATCTTGAAATAATAAAAAAATTCGAGCACATCAAGCTGAATTGGATGAAGATATGATTGAGCTTATAATAAAAGTTGATGAAAAATATAAACCCTCGGTGAAGCCCTTAGTGAAGAAGAAATATAATTATGCTGTTCTCCAGTGCCCGATTGCATATGAAAACTCTGGATTAACAAACACACGTTTTGTGTTTGTTCTATCTAACGACTTCTTTGTTACAACTGTTGTGTTGATCTCATGTAGATTAGATCGCAGTTTTACGTTGTTATGATGAAAAGTCTTATTGCCAAACAATGCTTCTTTGTAGTTGTCATGTGATATGTTTGACTGCACAACACTGCGAGATATTCCCTTTGCTTTCTTAATGATTTTCTCCTGGCTCGAAATACTGTACATTTTTGACCTTAACCCAACAAACTCCTTGATCACCTTTCCAGATAATACATCTTTCATCTTTCCTAAAACCTTCTTGTTAGTAATTGAATGTAAAGGCAGTCTTTAGGGTAATCAGATGTGTCATACCATCCACTCGCTCCTTTCGCTACTTCTAATTCCATGTCTTTATAGATGTCTTCAGTAGGGATATCTATAACAAAACTATCTGTATCTGTGTAAAGTACTCTGGACTCTGGATACGAGGGCTTAAAGTAGTCATAAAGAAATTCTAACATCAAAAGCTTTGATAATTCTAAAACAGTAAACCCAATAAATACAGGTTTGTCCAATTTGACTTTCTTTTTTTTCATCATTATGCCAAAAAGCTGATCATGAAATCTTCTAAAGTCCTGATAATTTGGTTTTGAAGTCAGCTTAATTGCTTCGTTCTCTTTGGTGACCAATCTAACATCTTTACGCTTGTGCGGATTCTCATATCTTTCCAAAACAGCTGTTGTTCATCAGCTTGAAAAAGTCTTTTTCTGAAGCATCTGTGGATTTAGTTCTAAGATCAGTGTTCTTCATGATGTATGGTTTCATGAACTGTTCTTGATCAAAGCAATTATACGATGAACAGCTGTCAACTTCAAACCGTGTCTTAAATAAAATTGTAGAAGTCTGTAATGACAGACATAATTTTTTTTTGCCTCGAAGATTAGGCACAAGTTTAGGTGGCTCTCTTGGATTCATCTTTAGACTTTCTGCTGCTAATGGGTAGTCATTATGTAGGTCATGGAGTTCATGAGGATATTCTAAATCAACTTCTAGAATGTATCCACGCTGTTGATCAGGCGCCAAACTGCTCAACCACTTAATGCCTTTTGAATATTATTTGTACCTGTGTGCATTTTAAAGTTACGTAATGGAAGTGATTGCGCCATTGCCCATCCATACAGATTGTTTGCATCTAAATACATGAGATAGTTAGACCTTTTACTCGGATCATAGTCGTCCAAGTATTTGTTGTTGCTTTACAGTAATGTGCGACGCCATTACTAATTCCTCCCGCAATCCGTTTTCAATCATCTGAATCATTGGTGGTAGACAATAAATCAATCTGTATCCAGTAAACTTTAAGAAAGCATCCCCAAATCATCCCAGGCCGAAATATAATGCCAGGATCCCGGCTGTAATTTTCAGCAGGCTTCTGTAATTTCAAAGACGTCCGCCAACAAACATACATTCAGCCATCAGTAGGTCATGAGTCTCCAAAAAAATTTTTTTCTTTGAAAAATTTTTTGTTTTAACTAAAAACCCCGGGAAAAAAATTTTTTGTGGTGTTTGGGCAGTTTTTTTTTTTTTTTTAAAAAAATTTCTTTTTTTTGGGGTTTTTGGGTTTTTTTGGGTTTTTTTTTTTTTCCCCCCTTTTTAAAAAAATTGGCCGGTAAAGAAAAACCCGGGGGGGTTTGCCCCCCTTTTTTTTGGGGAAACCCCTTTTGCTGATGGGGTTTTTGGCCCCCGTTTAAATTTTTTTAAAATTTTTAACAACAATAACCCCGGGTTTTGGAAAAAGGGCTCATACTTGCTTTGGGTTAAGGAAAAAAGGTTTTTTGGGGGGGCATTTTTTTTTCTTGTAGAAAAGGAAACTGGCTGCTTTTTAAAATTTAAAAATTTTTTTTTATTTTAATTGTTATCTTTTTTTTACGGGGCATCTTTTTTCAAAAAAACCCTTTGTTTTTTTTTTATCCCCTTTTTTTTAAATTTTTAAATTTTTTTTGTTCTAATTTTTATTTAATATTTCCTGGGTCCTTTATTTAAAAACCCTTTTTGTTTTTAAAAAAGTCTTTCTACATTGAGTAATTTTAGCCAAAGCCCGGGGTTTTTCCCTTTCCCCCTCCTTTTTTTCTTTAAAAAAAAATTTTTTTGGTTTAAAGCAAGGGTTTTGGGGACATAAATGTCGATTTGTTTTTTGGGTTTCAAATTTTCTTTGTTTTAAGGTTTTTTTCCACAGCAAAAAAATTTTAGGTTCGGTTTTGGTTTTTTAAAAAAAATTATATTTTTTCGTTTGGTTTTTGAATGTTCTTTTTCGAATATTTTCTTTTGGGGTTTTTTTGGGATTTTTAATATTCTAAGTGCCCCAAAAAGAATTAGAAAAGGGTTACTTTGCTTTTTTTAAAAAATAAACATAGTGGTCATTAAAATTGGGGTTTTTAATTTTTTTTAAGCTTTTGGGTTGGGGGGTTTTTTAAATTTTAAAAAAATTGGGGTAAAAAAAGGTTTTTATCGGAAACTTAAGAAACCTTTTCCCGGGTGGCGCCTATTGTATGTTTTAGTGCTTCTTCATTTTCGATTCCTTGAAACGCAATGATCAGCCCTTTCGTTCCCGGTTAGCCATAGATCAGAATAGGCTAAAATTGTCTGCATTATGTAAAGAAATATTTCTTGCCCCTCAAGTTTTATAGAAATTTTCTTACGATTGCCCGCCCCAATTCTGTACAACTGTCCTGTTGGGTCTGTTGTTGAAGCGAGTTCTATTTGAAAGTAAGACGCGCAGAGCCTGGAACAATCACTTCATCCGCTCCTAGTCTGGAAATTTAACAGTAAGAATTTGATCCGCATCAACAGTAGATGGATTATTTGGAACAGTAATATTCCGCTTATTTCCCTTCACGCCAAAGGGCTCTTTCAATCTTTATGCGGGTCAAGAATCGAGCCATATGTTTGTGCATTTTTTATAAACAAAAAAAAAGTTATTATTAAAAAACATGGCAGGCGTTGAAGGTGAAGAAGATTATGATGTTTTAGATCCTGGAGACGACATGAGTGAAATGACTCCTTTGGTACAACATCGCTCGGGGCTCTCAATGCGGCGTGAATTAACAGAAAGTCGTGTTAGATCATTGTACCAAAATTTAGGCCTTGAACCTCCCGAAAGTTTTAGACCCTAATGATTTTGAACGAGATGATGATGGCCATTTGTTTGTAAGAAACGACCAAGGACAACGCGTTCAGCTTACAACTAACGAGACCCCATTAAAGTTTTTAGCCGTGGGTTCAATTAGACAAAGACTCCCTGCGAGCGTACAAAATCGCCTTGGCATTGCTAAACCAAAATTAGATAGGGATGCAGTTGCTAAACTTCAAAACACACTGCAAGAACTTCCAACAGCTAACCAAATACAAAAACATGGAACTTCAAGTTTTAAATCAATTCAGCAGATGAAATAATAAATGCAATAGAAGCAGAAGCCAGTTTTTCAGAAGAAACAGCGTTAAAAACAATTAATGATTCCCATTGCCTATGCGGGAAATAGCGGCCTTGATCATGCTTTGAGATGCATCAGAGGCGAATTAACAAACAATTTAGCAAAAAGGTGAAACTAGATGAGCATATAAAAAGAGAAAAAGAAAAACTCGTTGAGGCTGATGACGCCAACTTAGGGCATGATATTAAGGAAAAAATAAACCCAAAGACTAAAAGATCTTGAACAAGAGAGATCAGCAAGACTAGAAGTGTTGTCTACTAACCGAGAACAATTTTCGAACTCAAGTGAGCAGAATAAGAGAAAACTATCCAAAGAATTTTTATGAAGACACAACACTAGCAGAAAGAATAAGAACACTGTTTAGAGAGCAAGGAGTCACATTAGTAAGCGTTTTTAACAGCCTTAGGATTTGCAATAAGTACACTGGTGATGGCTATTACAGGCGGCGGCGGAGGTCAAATCCCAGTGCTCCACCACCATCGCCTCCACCTGATAAATCATGGGTAAAAAAACAACTTGATCATCTTGCGGGTTTATTAAAAAATTAGCCAGAAAAGCTATTTGACTCTTTACCTGGTATATTAGGGGGTTGTTAGCTGGCTTTTGTCTACTGCAGGCAAAGTAGTTGGCTTTATGGCTGAGCACTTATGGGCATTAGTTCTCTTAATTTGTTGGGTTAATTTTTAGTAAGATAAAGACCCAAATAATCTAGGCCAGTTAATCAAAAACAAGTGCTGTCTTTTCATATTCATGGTCGTATTTTTTCGTAGTCTTCAACAGTCTTCGGGGTTTGGGCCACGGGGATTGGATGACTTAATCTTGGGGGTTTTTTTATTGTTTGTAATATTACTGGCTCAGATTTACTTTGTTTTTTCCGACCTTCTGTTCATTGCCTGCCACAAGGATTTCATTGTTGTAGTTTATTATTGTTCCTACCTGGAGTCTGAGGTCAGAAGGTAGCATATATAAACCAGTGCCAACAGCAAAGTCTACTTTCGATCTTGCGTATTGTAAAACATTTTGGTACCTTTTAATACTTGAAGGTAAATCAACTGTAGAATTAATGGCGTCCTCTAAATTTGCTAAGTATTGTTTTTGTGCATCAAAACCAGTAGAAGGATCAGTTATGCTCGATCTCGTTTGTGCTTGCGAACCTAGCAAACACCAAACGTAAGTACGAATAGAGTCGTTTATTCGTTCTATTCCTGCTTTAGTTAGGCCCTTAGAAGTGTCTAATATAAATGTTGTCCATGCTGTTTTATGCTCTTGCTCTATGGACCCGAGGTGAACAGCTGTGCCTGAAAGAGAAAGATGTGTAAGGAGGATTCCAGTCATAGTTATACTTTCTGTGCACGCCCCAAAAATAAGGGGTGCCTAAGCCATGATTAAGATCCGACTTTTGTCTAAAGTCTGTCTTAGCCTTAATATTGAATTCGTTACAGATCCTTTCAAAAGCCTTCATGTCTATTCTGTTGCTGAATGGATTAAACGTTTTGTCATTTGGCAATGGAGCTTGCAGTTCAGTCAAAATACGTCTGAAGGTGTAATAGAAAAAGAAATCTGTACACTGACCTCACCAAAGGATCAGGATGATTTAAGTGATCAGCAAAACGACACTCCACACCCAGTTGATGCACAAAACACAGCAAAGTTTAACTGGTTCTGATAAAACTGCATCGGATGACTGAACCACACTTTCGCGATGTAGTCTTTTTTAATAGGGGGGTTAAGATATTTGTCCAATGGAGTACTTACCTTTACTTGAAAGGTGTCAGTCTGGGTCACAGAAATGTCAAGAGTATCAGTTGTTATATTTTTAAGATTGTAGTGCGGCCCAACAAAATATTTTGGCATCAGTATATTTGAATGCACTCATTTTTATTTCGTTTAAAAAATGTTTGTAACAATAACAACCCAAGACCGTCCTTCGTTTTTTAGAACATGCTATTGATAATGATTGCAGAAGCAGAATGGTTGCGCTTCATTAAATTTTTTACAAAGTTGTATGGTTTAATATAAGTGAATCAAAGAATAATAATAAGATTCAAAAAGTTAACAAAACAGGGGCCAAAATTAGCCAGTTAACAATACCTGATGGTTATTACGGGTTTTGCTCACTAAAAGAAGCAATGAGTAACTTTGACATTACTCTCAAACTTAACAATGCAATCTGAAAACAATGTTAACATTCAAGCCTGAAGAAGAAGTAGGTTACTATTTTGATAAAGAGCTAGCTAAAATGTTAGGCTTTGCAGCTGACAATCATAGATTTAGAGTTACACCAAACAAAACTACTTATGAGGGAGAAAATCCGCTCGATCTTGCATTACATTCATTACTCTATGTTCATTTAGATGAACTGAGCACTGATGAAAACTTATATGATGGAAGGCCCTCAACTGTTTTAAGAGCTCTTCCATCAGGGAAAGCTGCATATTGCGATTATGAAATTATACAATTCCCTAATTTACAGTTTAAAAGATTAGCTTGTGGGAGGGTCAGATCCTTTAATATAAAAATCACAGACAAAACGGGGGAAAGTCGTAAAATGTGATAATCTGCACATTGTTTTGGAAATAAAATAATTAGTTGTTCTAAAACATGTCGCGTGGACCAGAAGAACCGGGAGTTACATTAGCGCCTGTAAGGTGTATAACCTTAGAATTAAAAGACCTTGCAGACGTTGCGGACTTTGAACAGAACGGTGAGATAGGCACTTTGTATGGGTTTGAGTACACTAAAGATGGCGATTATAAACGCAAAGAGGTTAGCGACAACAAAAAGTTTCCTAAACTAGAACAACTACGCAATGTAGAAGCAAATAATGCTGGCCAGTATGAATATAAAATAGTCCGAAAACCCGACAGCAAATGGCACTTAGAACCATATTTAGAATGGGACATAAAATTTGAATTCATAAGCCCATTTACATTTTTTAGCCGTCAAAATTGTTTCAGAAAAGCATTCAACTCTGGCCCTTTACATGTAAGTCTTATGCCGGACGACAATAGTCGGAAAGAGATTGAAATAACGCCGTATGGGAAAAAACAGTACATCCTCCACAGAAAAGAAACAGTTTTAAAGGACGCTTCTACAAAATTACAGTTCTTTCCACAAATAAAATTAGGAGACACGTTCACAATGATATTTGAAATTTCTGTCTTAAAAGATGAGGAGAGGGATGGGGTTGTGGGCGTTAGTGACGTCCTTCTAAAAGGAATTCTAATTAGCTGGCAAAACTTAGACGTTGAAAAACTTAAAGTTACCGTCGTCATTCTTCACGACGGTGAGGATATTAAGGTCATAACAACAAGCAACAAAATCAATATTAGTCTAAATAGAAACAATCTTACAGAACTGAATTGGATTAATCTTACACATTTAGATCTTATAGGATTTTATTATACTGAACAAGTTTTAACAGAGAGCATGATAAAAACAATAACTGGATTAGATTAAATTCTGTTATAAAACTATGGAGCAGTTAAACTTTATGACAAAAACCCCTCATTGTTCATTGATTTGTGGACAAACTGGTTGTGGAAAAACAATAATTTGTCCTAGACCTATTGCAAACAGTTTATCGCTATAATTTTGATCATATTGTGTTTTCTGCCCCACACTTAAATGGAACAAAGCATATCATGATAGAAGGTTTATATGGACCGATGATGACATATATTTAGTTAATCCTAGCAATAAACTGAGTGAGTGTTTAGAACAGTTTTATAGACTGTTTGAAGGAACGCAGACACTATTTATTATAGATGACTGTTCGGCAGAAAGAGACATAGTTAGAAAAAGAAACACTTTGTCAAAACTAGCTTTCAGTGGAAGACATGCTGGAATAAGTGTGTGGATTTTATGTCAAAAATATAACTCAGTTTAAAAGACTTTAGAGAACAGTTAAAGACTGTAGTTTTATTTCACATGAAAGACAGAGACTGTCAGGCTCGCTAAGACCTGAACTAACTAGGGAGGGACAGACAGACTTACAGACCTACAATACCTAACGCCCCAACTCAAATAAGCAGTCCAGAAACAGATGAACAGTTCACACATGTATAATTTCATTCAAACCACGACACCGGGGTCCGTAACACTGAATATTCCACTTACTACCCACACAATCACTTTCTCTCAAACTCAAACATTCAACCACTTAACCCCATTCGCACACAAATTTCTAGTCACACACACCCCCTGCACAACCAAACTAACACAAGGCCATGAAATTAATTAACAACTAACCTTAATTCGGGTCAAATCCCAATGTGCCCAGCCTGGTGCGATGCATCGCTACATGCAATACAACTCACACGACCGATAACACCTTGGCTATTGGCCCAACAGGACACTGTGAATCCGAGACTTACTCAACAAATTCACTTACCGGCTCATACACAAGCCAGCAACCAGGGAATAAACTCCAACACAATGACAGACCAAACACCAATATAGAATGCCCAGAACTACAATTTTGTAACACAGTGACAGACCAATCACTGATATAAAATGCACAAAACTACAACAATTCTGCAATGTTCACACACTTTCAAGATTAATTAAACCGGGTCACATTCCAACAACTGGGCACTTAAAGCACGCATGACCAATTAATAACCTAGTAACTGGGTTGCTATGAACTACTCGCAGAGAATGGCCCAACCAAGTTGTCCAACATATAAGATTGTTGATATAAATGTTTTTTTTTTTTTGCCACCACACAAAAGAAAATTTGTCTCGAAAACCTGTGCAGCCTGCGACACACACAAGTAATGACAAATTAGCCAACAACTAAACCAGCTATACAATAATATTACTAAATAAATTTAAAGTCACTAAAGATTTTTGCTAGTGTCTTTCACACACTGGGTAGTCCACTGCACGACTGATGAATGACGGCTCATTTCCTTGATCCTGGAAATAATGTTCAACGCTGTTACCTCAACACAGCCCCTGTTTGTCGTCAACATTCACATGCACCACTCGGCCTGTCACAGCAACAGGAAGAGTAGCCCACGCTCTGTCACTCCTAGCACAGGGATCCCATCACCAGCTAAGGCAGGATTACAGGCACCAGCTAAGGCAGGATTACAGGCACCAGCTAAGGCAGGATTGCAGGGAGATATCTGTGGACACATACAGGCACATCCCCACTAAGAACCTATCATGAATCCCATAGTGCCCTACACATACTAGATTCATGTTCATCATGAGCACCACCCATGGGAGTCAAAGTCACTACTGTGAATATTCTGTCTCTTAACTAACTAACCCGCTCCAATCACAAGATGCACCCAATGGTAACCTTATCCAAATGAAAACCAGCATTAGCACTTAGCTTTAATCTAATTATTATCCATTTGTATAAAAGGAAAGAGATTTCCAGACAGACTATATACAGCTTACTTTACAAAACATCAGTGCCACACAGTAGTACACAATCTAAGTCAAACTTCAGTCCAACTTAACCACATAGCCCGGTCCGACTCCACAGCCACTATTAAGTACTTTCCTTAGATAGCAGAACAACCTTAAAAAAACCCATGCATAGCTTCCCACACAATTCCCAATGGTAGGAACAAGGTCCAAACATATGTAACTTGGAAAACAAGAGATAAAAGATGCAGATAGTTATTGCCCAAAATAAATCTGTCGGTCACGGTCACTGCCACTGCTGTAAACATCACTTACAACTTACAGCCTATGTCAAATCCATGGGGCAACCACACACACACCACATCACTACCCCCAAAACACTTCCGGGCTGTCAATCTTTGTTAAAGTTGATCTTTAGCTGAAATATCCAGCTGGCTTGCCCCAACTGACTGAGCAATGCACATAAGGTTGACAAACATATCATCATAAAGTTGACAACATATCATCATATACAACTTCAAACCAACAATTTCAAACAATGGGCTGTCTCCCCTGATCAACTTCCAGACAGGTGTCAACAGTACTAGCAACCACACAAATACATATATATAATTCCTGGCCTGGCATTAAGGCCTGCTAAACAAGACTAACAGATCATACTGACACCGACCGGTTCCAGTGGCTGAAATTACTGAAAGATCACATGAATGAATGTACTCACACATGCACAAAACACCCTACATTGATCTTACATGCCCAAATCATATCATCCAATATAACCACTCAATGCAACCATTACACTGTTTAATTACAAAACCCATAGCCCTTCCCGGCACTAACGCAGCCCCGTGCCTGGCACCTCAGACTGCTTCCAGCCTCCAGCTGCCCAAATCAACCAATACAAATAAGGATTTCCTTCTGAGTTCCCCCGTATCCTGGCTCAATCCAACCACAACCAGGTTCAGATGATAGGATTACTAAAATGTCTACACTGAATTATATCAATATACCTTGAACCAACACGTGTCCGGCCCAACTCCGAGATGGTTGTCCAGCGCCACCAAGGCCACCCCCAGACCAGCACGTCTACAGCACCCAACCACAGCAACCAAGTCTTCACCCACCAAGGTTTCAGGAACACAGGTTACAGTTCGACACAAACACAGCAACCAAGTCTTCACCCCACCAGGGTTTCAGGAACACAGGTTACAGTTCGACACAAACACAGCAACCAAGCCTTCACCCCACCAGGGTCTCAGGAACACCGGTTACAGTTCAACACAACTGCAGCAACCACGTCTTCACAAATTACAGTAACGACAGTCCTTCTACTGTACCTCCAACAGCGAGAAGAATACAATTACACAGAAACACCGGTTACAGTTCAACACAACTGCAGCAACCACGTCTTCACAAATTACAGTAACGACAGTCCTTCTACTGTACCTCCAACAGCGAGAAGAATACAATTACACAGAAACACCGGTTACAGTTCAACACAACTGCAGCAACCACGTCTTCACAAATTACAGTAACGACAGTCCTTCTACTGTACTTCCAACAGCGAGAAGAATACAATTACACAGAAACACAGAATCAGTCCTCTCCAGACTCAAGGCAGCTCCGCTAATCCTTAAGTCCGAACCCTGAACACAAGGTTCCTAAAAAGGGTTCACCAGGACTTCCAACATAGAAACACACACAACGTCAGAGACTTCCACTCTGAAGCAGCTGCAAAATAACACTGAGCGACAGTTCACCTAATCCCCAACCTGCTTTACAGTCAACTTGGTTGTGATTGGACATTTCAACGTAAGGTCAACTATGATTGGGCAACTCACAGTGAGGATGATGCATGACCCAATTTCCCCACTTCCACGGACAAAACACTAAAAAGCTCAAGATACCTCCCTACCCTCTCCCAAGCTGTGCTGTCACACAGATATCCACTGACGCACACACACGCATGCGACGTGAGCGGAAATGTTCGCCGGCTCACCCCAGCACATAAAGAGGAAATATTGACTCTAATGCGAACCACGCACGATACGCTGACATGGAACATGATCAGTCCGCACATGCAGAAGTTCAAACATGAATCGCCTCCACTAGATCTATCTGTAACATAATACATACATGTACGGGCTCAAGTAGCAATGTCAGTGACCCTGACAGAGACTCATTTGATGAATGTTTGCGCGAAAATGATGTTATTGAAAATGATCAAGAAAAACATAGGATTAAGCAAAAACTGAAATCTGAAACGTTTAGTAAATTAGTATTGAAAACGGATAATCCTACACAGTATGTATGTTTGTAGGGTTTACTAGTCAGAGAACTAATAAATGTTTATTCTGGATTCGCCCGGTTGAAACCGGCTAAGCCGGTTGAGAGCAGGTGAGCCAGAACAAACATTTATTAGTTCTCTAGTGTACAGATTTATGAACACCTCTTTATCTAAATTTTTTAAACTCCTAATCAAGCCCAGCATCCTAATGACTTTATTTATTGCTGTTGTAATATGCTTGTCAAATTTGAGTTTTGAATCAAATATTACTCCTAAATCCTTTTCCTCTGTACAAGTATCTAAAACATGCTTAGATGAGCCATGAGTTATTTCATATCCTTTGTTTGGATTATCATACCCTGCATGCATAACCTTGCATTTCCCTGCATTAAAGTTCAGATTCCACTTCTCTGACCATTGTAGGAGTTTGTTTACATCATTTTGCAGTATATCTGCATTCTGGGAACGATCATACACTTTAGCATCATCTGCAAATATCCTGCATGTACTCTGTATGTCATCCGGGAGATCATTTATAAAAATTTGACTTTGACTTTGACGATACAAGATTCAGGTCCTTTAAGTCATAGGACCATGTTCGGGTTCTCAAACTAAACTGATTGGCCTGGGTGGTTTGAGGATGGTGCCAATCAGATCACCTACTGAACAATTAAACTCGGCATTCTGGGTCGTACACTGAAGGTAGTGCTGCCCAGTGCTTGTCCAGTCTTCTCTTGAAGGCGTCTACCGATGGCGCTGTTACCACATCATCCGGGAGGCTATTCCAGAGGTTCACAACTCTGTTTGCGAAGTAGTTGCCCCGTACGTTGAGACGATGCCTTGGTTTCTGAAGTTTGCCCAGGATACTTCCCTGGGAATATCACTTAAAACATCAATGTTTGAGGACTGTTTTGTTCCCACCTGCACCCTTTGAGATTTTCCCTTCAAAAAGTTTTTCACTCACTGTAGTAAATTTCCTGTTATCCATAAGCTTCCATTTTAAGAAGCAGCCTTTCATGCAGCACAGAGTCAAATGCCTTTCTAAAATCTAAGTAAATAACATCAAATGCCTCTTTGTCTTCTAAAAGTTGTGTAAAATCGTCCATCACATCTAACAACTGGGCCATTCATGAACGCCCAGTCCTGAACCCATGTCGGCACTCTGTGAAAAGACTGAAATCTGTCATGTGTTTAACCACGGCATCCCTCACAATCTGCTCTAAAATTCTGCATAATATTCAGGTCAGGTTCACTGGTCTATACTTACCAGGGTCGGTTCTTGTGCCCTTTTTGTAGATAGCAATGACCTCAGCTGTTTTCCAATCTGACGGGAGTTCCCCAGCTTCTAAGCTTTTATTGAATAAAATTGTGAGAGGAATGGCTAGTTCCTGATATGGCTCCTTGAGCACTCTGGCAAGAACGTCAAACAAATGACAATGCCAAACAGCAAGTCAGTTCCCATGCTAGCTGACATGAAACTCTCCTTGCGGTCATCAGACTCCATAAGCTGGTTTGATATCAGCTTGCCCTGTGATTCCCTGTCCAGGGCCACCCTGCAGGGCAACGTGCAAGGTGAGCATCCCAGAATCAGCTTGCCCTGTGATTTCCTGTCCAGGGCCACCCTGCAGGGCAAAGTGCAAGGTGAGCATCCCAGAATCAGCTGCCCTGTGATTCTCTGTCCAGGGTCATCCTGCAGGGCAAAGTGCAAGGTGAGCATCCCAGAATCAGCTGCCCTGTGATTCTCTGTCCAGGGTCATCCTGCAGGGCAAAGTGCAAGGTGAGCATCCCAGAATCAGCTGCCCTGTGATTCTCTGTCCAGGGTCATCCTGCAGGGCAAAGTGCAAGGTGAGCATCCCAGAATCAGCTGCCCTGTGATTCCCTGTCCAGGGCCACCCTGCAGGGCAAAGTGCAAGGTGAGCATCCCAGAATCAGCTGCCCTGTGATTCCCTGTCCAGGGCCACCCTGCAGGGCAAAGTGCAAGGTGAGCATCCCAGAATCAGCTTGCCCTGTGATTCCCTGTCCAGGGTCATCCTGCAGGGCAAAGTGCAAGGTGAGCATCCCAGAATCAGCTGCCTGTGATTCCCTGTCCAGGGTCATCCTGCAGGGCAAAGTGCAAGGGAGCACCCAGAATCAGCTGCCCTGTGATTTCCTGTCCAGGTCATCCGCAGGGCAAAGTGCAAGGTGAGCATCCCAGAATCAGACCAAAGAAATCCTGAAAGAACCAAGCCAAGGTTTCCTCCTGCTGCAACACTCTACCATCTTGCCCATGACTGAGAACAAGGAGAGAAGAGATCCCAGACAGTCACAGCATCGTTCTTGGCACCCTGCCAGCCTTGGGAATAGGGGATGAATGAGAACATGCAAAAAAGCAAATGAGAAACTCACCATGAAGGCATTCTCATCCCTCTGTTCACCGTCACTTGTTGAACAGGCCTGTAATAACACAAAATGACATCAAACATCATAAAATGCAAGATTCTTCCTTACTCTGGCTCTGCCCCTCCCTCCGCCCCCCCCCCCCCAAAAAAAAAAAAAAAAAAATCATGAGAGATAGGAAGTACCACAGAAAAAGAAAATGAGACAGCTAATGAGATGTTGAAAAAAAAAAAAGTGAGAAGAGAGAGAGAGAGAGAGAGAGAGAGAGAGAGAGAGAGAGAGAGAGAGAGAGAGAGAAAGACAGAGAGAGAGAGAGAGGGAGAGCGAAAGAAAGGAGAAGAGAGAGAGAGAGAGAGAGAGAAAGACAGAGAGAGAGAGAGGGAGAGAGAAAGAAAGATAGAGACAGAGACAGACAGACAGAGTGGAAGTGAGGGAGATGCATGCAACAGACAGATATGCTTGAAGACATGACACAGAGACTAAGGTATGTGAACACTCAGACAGAAGTTCAGAGAACACTTACGCATGAGGGCAAACACATTTTATATGCCGAAACTTTAGCATCTCCAGCCCTTCAGCCCAAGCATCTCTGGGAAAAGAAAACACACGCGCGTGCACACCCACACACACACACCACAACTCCATGATTTTAAGCACAGTTAAAAAAACAACAACAACAAAAAAAAACACTTAAATTTTTAATGTAGCACACACAAAGTGGTCTTGTGAAGTTTTGTAAAGTCAGTGAATGCATACATTGTTGTGAGAATATTTGTATACATGTATCAACTTTTTGATATCTCTACCAATGTAGGTGTGGATGTTGCTTGTGTCGGAGCATACTAGCACGTTGAAACCTGTGTTCATAAGTTGTGAAGGTGGTGGTGGTGATGGTACTAGTGTGCTTGTGTTTGTGTGAGCGTGCATGCATGCGTGCGTACATGCGTGTGTGTGTGGAGCTCATATCTCAAGACAATTATAAAGTAGACACTGCAGAGAAAAGCTTTTGTATTGTACCTTATCTAAGGCCCTGCTTGTTTTCACATAAGGCACTATCTGCCACACAATTTGGTCTAAAATAAAGCCAAATCTTCCCCCCCCACCCCCCTCCCCTGTCTCTCTCTCATATTGTTGAATCAAACAGAATCATAGCCACCTCTAGAACTGCATCAGAACATCAACGCAGATGATAAAATGCTTTGAAACAAAGCTAAAATACAACACCACAACCACTGTCCACTCGTAGGATATTCATTCCAAACCAGCAAATGGTTTCCTCTAGTGGATTCCATTTCCAACATGTGTGCAAATGTGTGTGAGGTTACTGTTTTAGGTTTTTGTAGTACAAAAAACAACAACAAAAACTTTGTATAAAATACCACGTGAAATACAGTGGTAGAATTTGCTTTGTGGCTGTAGATGGCAATTCAATCTTATCATTTTAATGTTTTTTTATGATTATGTTAAATTTATAGCTTTGCAGGAAGCAGTTTTTCACAATTTATGACAAACTCTGGAAAAGTGAATGTCTCTGACAAATCCTCTGTGTGTTTACCAGCCACCCTGGCAAAGTGGTTAGTATAGTGGGCTCCAGTCTTGGAAGGAGTGGGTACTATTCCCATCAGAGCCATTTGCTTGTGGGACTTTTCGGCCACAACCAGCTGCTACACAAGAACTGAGTTTACCATGGGAAAAACTGAGAAGACAGGGATCACATGATTGAATTCATCCACTTAATGGACACATCTCTGCAAGAGCTGCACACGATTGAATTCATCCACTTAATGGACACATCTCTGCAAGAGCTGCACACGATTGAATTCATCCACTTAATGGACACATCTCTGCAAGAGCTGCTCAAATTTCATGACCAACACCGCAGATGTCTTTATTTCTGTAATATGAAAATAGCATACAACACAGCCCTCATACCAGAACGGAAATCTGGGAATCTGTAGCATCATCATCATCATCCCGATCCTCATCAATCAGCATAAAAGATGTAACATTTTGTGGCCCTTCATGCCCTGCTGTCACGATGACCTCAGTTTCAATTTTCACTCCATGTCTATGCCCTCGGTGAGGTTCTGTCCACGTCAACGATATCAACAAGTTCATATGGAGTGTTGCAGGCTGAACATGGTGGAGCCCTCCAGAGTGAGAGCTCACTTGCACTGGCTCCAAGACCAAGGAATCTTGTCATCAGTAGGGGGCTTAGTGGGCAGTGTCCTGTGAATGTTGGATCAGAACAGGCGCCACTGGACACCACT
>CM031607.1:98480260-98490260 GCA_018398815.1 Conus ventricosus
GGGAAGAGGGGGAAAAGAGAAAAGAGAGAGAGAGAGAGGGGTTTTAAACCCGACAGAAACGGGATTGTCTTTTCGGCGCTTTTTGTTTCCAAATGGGAAAACGCAATGCGTAAAGGGGAGTGAAAAATTTGGGGAAAGGGATTTCCCCATTTGAGGGGGCCGTTTCCCCTTTGTGATTTCCTCTGTATTTTAAATAATGGAAAAAAAAAAAAAATTGCAAGGCAAAAAAAAGGGGGAAAAAATAAATAAAAAGGTAATGGCAAAAGGAAACAAAAAAGGGTTAAAGGAAAAAAATAGAAAAATTAAACAAAAGGAAGAAAAAAAATGGGAAAAAAAGGGACAAATATGTGCCCGCCATATTTCGCCCCCTCTTGGGTTGTGTGGGGGGGTTGTGTGTGTGTGTGTTTTAAGTTGGGAAGGGATGGGGGGGGGGGGAGGGAGGGGGGGGGGGGAGGGGGGGAGGGGGGGGAGGGGGGGGAGCAAAAGGGGCCCAAGCTGATGATAAAAAAAAATAGTTAAATGTGGTAAATCACTATTTGATCCCAAAAGGGGATCAAACCATGGTGGTTCTGATAAATTACGTCCTTGCAGACGACAAAATTCCCAACTCCCCCCCCCAGGCGATACACTCGCTTTTTTTTAAAGGGGAAACATTTGGAAAGAAACAACCCGGCTGGGAGGGGAGTTCTCCCACTTTTTGATGGGATTTAAAGAAAGCTTTTCGACAGACCTGCCGGGGCACAAAGGACCAAAATAAGACATTTTAAACATCGGCCTGCGGGCTCATCAAAACTCATTCGGGAACTGCCTCCAAACCCTTGCCCCCGAACTCATACACGGCTGTTGGCGAATGTCTCCATATTTTAAAATGGAGTCGCCTGGGGTACCTTGTTTTCTCGCCTCACTTTTCAATATTTTCCCACGAACACATCATGACCCCATGCGCCCAGAAGATCAAGTCCCGGACAGTCACTTTGGGGAAAGAACCGTCAGAACCTTCGGGAGCCGATGACATCCCACGACCCCGGGGGCTTGGAGGGAACTTTCCCCGGAGGGGAAATTTATGAGAAACCCCCGGGGGGCATTGGGTGAGAAAACCCCCCCGGAGGGCATTTGGGGTGAGAACTCCCCCCTGGGGGGCCTTTGGTGAGAACTTCCCCCCCCGGAGGGGATTGGGTGAAAAACCCCCCCCTAGGGGGAAATTTGGGTAGAATCCCCCCCGGAGGGGAATTTGGGTGAAAAATTCCCCCCGGAAAAGGGGATTGGGTTTAAAACTCCCCCCCGGGGGCATTGGGGTTTAAACTCCCCCCCGGAGGGGATTGGATGAGAAAATCTCCTGGAGGGGATTAATGAGAAAAACCCCCGGAGGGGGTTGGGTGAGAACTCCCCCGGGGGGCATTGGATGAAAATCCCCCGGAGGGGATTGGATGAGAACTCCCCCCGGAGGGCATTTTAATGAGAACCCCCTGGAGGGCAATTTGGGGAGAACTCCCCCCCGGGGGCATTTAATGAGAACTCCCCCAGAGGGCCCCTTGAGAGAACTCCCCCCGGAGGCATTTTGGGTGGAACTCCCCGGGGGGGCCCTTTAATGGAAAAACCCCCCGGAGGGCATTGGATGAGAACCCCCTGGAGGGGGATTGGGGTGAGAACTCCCCCGGAGGGAAATTTGGAAAGAGAAAAACCCCCCGGGGGAAATTTGGGTGAGAAATCCCCTGGGGGGCATTGGGGTGAGAAAATCCCGGAGGGAATTGGATGACATCCCCGGAGGGGATTGTTTAGAACTCCCCCCTGGAGGCCTTTTAATGAAAACTCCCTGGAAGGGAAATTGGGTGAGAACTCCCCTGGGGGGAAAATTTGGGTGAGAAAATTCCCCCGGGGGGGCATTGGGGTGAGAAACCCCCCTGGAGGGATTGGGTGAGAAACCCCCGGAGGGCAAATTTAATGAGAACTCCCCTGGGGGATTGAAAAGGAACAACCCCGGAAGGCTGAAAAGGGAAAATCCCCCGGGGGGCATTGGATGAGAACCCCCCCCGGGGGGGCCCTTTTAGAACTCCCCTGGGGGGATTGGGTAGAATCCCCTGGAGGGCATTGGGGTGGAACTCTCCTGGAGGGATTTTGAGAACTCCCCCCCGGAGGGCTTGGTGAGAAAAATCCCCCCCGGAGGGCATTGGGTGAGAACCCCCCCTGGAGCCATTGAATGAAAACTCCCCTGGAGGGCATTGGGTAGAACTCCCCTGGAGGGGATGGTGAGAAACCCCCTGGAGGGCATTGGGTGAGAACCCCACCCCCGGAGGGCATTTAAAAGAAACTCCCCCGGAGGGCAATTTAATAGAACTCCCCTGGAGGGAAATTTGGAAAAGAAATCCCCCGGAGGGGAATTTTGGAAAGAGAACTCCCCTGGAGGGCATTGGATGAAACTCCCCTGGGGGGCATTGGATTTAGAACTCCCCTGGAGGGGATTGAATTTAGCAAACCCCCCCGGGGGCATTGAATGGGGAAAACCCCCCGGAGGGCTTTTTAATGAGAACTCCCCCCTGGAAAGATTGAAAGGGAATCCCCCCCGGGGGCATTGGGTGGGGAAAATCCCCCCTGGGGGCATTGGTTTTGGGAAATCCCCCCGGAGGGGGATTGGGTGAGAACTCCCCCGAGGGGATTTAATGAGAAATCCCCTGGAGGGCATTGGGGAGAACTCCCCCCCCGGGGGGCATTGGAAAAGAAAACCCCCCCCGGGGGCATTGGGTAGAACTCCCCCCTGGGGGCATTGGTTTAGAACCCCCCTGGGGGCATTTGGGTTAGAACTCCCCCCCGGGGGGCATTGAATTAGAAAATCCCCCCCGGAGGGGCCCTTTGGGTGAGAAAAATCCCCGGAGGGGATTTAATGGAAAAATGGCCCCCGGAGGGCATTGGATTAAAAACTTTCCCCCCGGAGGGGATTGGATGAGAACTCCCCGGGGGCATTGAACAGAACTGGGCCCGGAAAGGGAATTGGGTGAAGGGGAAATCTCCTGGAGGGGATTGGATGAGAACCCCCCCTAGGGCATTTTATGAGAACTCCCCGGGAAGGGGAATTTAACGGAACTGGCCTTTGGGAAAGGGATTGGATAAAAACTCTCCCGAAGGGGGATTGGGTGAGAAAAGGGCCCGAAAAGGGATTGGATGAGAACGGCCTGGAAGGCATTGGGTGAAACTGGCCCCGGAAGGGATTGGAAAGAAACCCCCCCCCGGAGGGGATTGGATGGGAAAATCCCCTGGAGGGGATTTGGGTGAGAACTGGCCCCGGAGGGCATTGGTTTAGAACTCCGTGGGGGGGATTGGGTGAGAAATCCCCCCGGGGGGCTTTTTGGGTAAAAATCCCCCCTGGGGGCATTGGGGGTTTAGAACTCCCCCGGGGGGATTGGTTTAGAATCCCCTGGGGGCATTTGGGTGAGAACTCCCCCCGGGGGCCTTGGGGTGAGAAATCTCCTGGAGGGCATTGGATGAGAACCCCCTGGAGGGAATTGGGGTGAGAAAATCCCCCGGAGGGGATTGGGTGAGAACTCCCCCGGGGGGGAAAAAGGTGAGAACTCCCCTGGGGGGCATTGGATAAAACTCCCCCCCGGGGGGATTGAATGAAAATACCCTGGAAGGAAATTTGGTGAGAAATCCCCTGGAAAGGGGAAATTTGGGTGAAACCCCCTGGGGGGCATTGGGTGAGGGCCCCCCCCCTGGAGGCATTGGATGAGAACTCCCCTGAAAGGGGATTAAAGAAAAACCCCCCTGGAGGGCATTGGATTTAAATACCCTGGAAGGCATTGAAAGGAAACCCCCCCTGGAGGGCATTGGGTAAAAACTCCCCCCGGGGGGGGGCATTGGTGAGAACTCCCCCCGGGGGGCAAAATTGGTGAGAATCCCCCGGGGCATTGGATGAAACTCCCCCGGGGGCATTGGGTGAAACTCTCCCGGGGGGCTTTGGGTTTAGAAAAATCCCCCTGGAGGGCATTGGTTAAATCCCCCCCCCCGGGGGGCATTGGGTAGAATCCCCCGGAGCGGGATTTAAGAAATCCCCTGGGGGGCATTGGATGAGAACTCCCCCGGAGGGCATTGGGTGAGAACTCCCCCGGGGGGCATTGAATGAGAACCCCCTGGAGGGGATTGAATGAGAAAATCCCCCCGGGGGGAATTTGGGTGGAACTCCCCGGAGGAATTGGATGAGAATCCCCTGGGGGCATTGGGTGAGGGAAATCCCCCGGAGGGGATTGGAGAGAAATCCCCTGGAGGGGGAATTTAATGGAACTCCCTGGAGGGGATTTAATGAACCCCCCCTGGAGGGCATTTTAAAGAGAAATCCCCCCCCGGGAAAATTGAATGGGGAAATCCCCCCCGGAGGGCATTGGATGAGAACTTTCCCCCCGGAGGGCATTGGATGAGAACTCCCCGGAGGGATTGGATGAGAAAATCCCCTTTGGGGCATTGATGAGAAAATCCCTGGAGGGGATGGATGAGAATCCCCCCGGGGGGCATTGGATGAGAACTCCCCCCCGGAGGGGATTGGATGAGAACCCCCCCTGGAGGGCATTGGATGAGAACTCCCTGGAGGGGATTGGATGAGGAACCCCCCCGGGGGGCATTGAATGAAACTCCCCCCTGGAGGGATTGGGGAAACTCCCCTGGAGGCAATTTAAAGAGAACGGCCCCCGGGGGGGCATTGGAGAAAAACTTCCCCTTTAGGGATTGGGTGGAACTCCCCCGGGGGGCCCTTTAAAAGAATGGCCTGGAAGGGATTTGGGTGAGAACCCCCCTGGAAAGGGAATTTGGGTGAAACTCCCCCCGGAGGGCATTGGAGAAAACTTCCCCTGGAGGGCATTGGGAAAGAGAATGGCCTGGGAAAGGGATTTTGGTGAGAAAACCCCCTGAAGGGGAATTGGGGGGAACTGGGCCTTTAAAGGCCCCTTTGGGTGAGAAATGGCCTGGAAAGGGATTGGATGAGAACTGGGCCCGGAAGGATTGGGGTGAGAAAATCCCCCCCCGGGGGGGATTGGATGAGAAATCCCCCGGAGGACATTGGATGAGAATTTGGGCCCGGAGGGGATTTGGGTGAGAACTCCCCCCGGAGGGCATTTTATGAGAAATCCCCCCCCCGGAGGGCATTGGATGAGAACTCCCCCCCCGGAGGGGATTGGGGAGAATCCCCTGGAGGGCCTTTTATAGAAAATCCCCCTTTGGGGATTGGATGAGAAAATCCCCGGGGGCCCTTTAATGGAAATCCCCCCTGGGGGGCCTTGGATGGGAAAATCCCCCTGGGGGGAATTGAATGGGAACTCCCCTGGGGGGATTGGTTTAGAACTCCCCTGGAGGGCATTGGAAGGAACCCCCTGGAGGGCAAATTTGGGTGAGAACTCCCCCAAAGGGGAATTTGGTAGAGAATCCCCCCCGGGGGGAAATTTAATGAGAACCCCCCCTGGGGGCATTGGGGTGAGAACTTTCCCCCTGGAGGGCCCTTGGATGAGGGCCCCCCCTGGGGGCATTTAATGGGGAAATCCCCCCCGGAGCGCATTGAATGGAACTTCCCTGGGGGGGGCATTGGATGAGAACTCCCCTGGAGGGCATTGGGGGGGGGGAAATCCCTGGAGGGGATTGGATGGAAACCCCCCCCCGGAGGGCATTGGGTGGAACTCCCCCCTGAAAGGGGGTTTGGGTTTAGAAAATCCCCCCTGGAGGGCATTGGAAAAGAACCCCCCTGGAGGGCATTGGGGGGGGGGGGAAAAAACTCCCCCCCGGGGATTGGTGAGAACCCCCCTGGAGGGCATTGAATGAGAACCCCCCCCTGGAGGCATTGGATAGAACTCCCCTTTTGGGGGGAGGGGTGAAACTCCCCCGGAGGGGAAATTTGGGTGAAAACTCCCCCCGGGGGGCTTTTGGGTGAGAAAATCCCCCGGAGGGGATTGGATGAGGAACTCCCCCTGGAGGGAATTGGGTGAGAAACCCCTGGAGGGGCCCTTTTGGGTGAGAAAAAAACCCCTGGGGGGGCTTGAATGAGAACTCCCCGGAGGGATTGATGGAACTCCCCCCCGGAGGGGTTGGGTGAGAATCCCCGGGGGATTGGGGTGAAAACCCCCCCTGGAGGGGATTGAATGAGAACTCCCCTGGAGGGATTTGGAAAAAAAACCCCCCCATGAGGGGGATTAAAGAGAATATCCCCTGGAGGCATTGGATTAGAACTCCCCTGCAGGGCATTGGGGGGAAACTTTCCCCCCAGGGGGATTGGATTTAGAACTCCCCTGGGGGCATTGAAAGGGGAAATCCCCCCTGGAGGGAATTTTGGTTTAAATCCCCCCCGGGGGGCATTGGATGGGAAAATCCCCCGGGGGGGGGCATTGGGGTGAGAAAATCCCCCCTGGAGGGCATTGGAAGAAACTCCCCTGGAGGGCATTGGGTTTGGGAAATCCCCCGGGGCATTGAAAGAGAACTCCCCGGAGGGAATTGAATGAGAATCCCCTGGAGGGGATTTAAAGAGAAACTCCCCCGGAGGGCATTTGGGTGAGAACTCCCCGGGGGGGCATTGGTTTAAAAATCCCCCCTGGGGGCCTTTGGGTGAAAACTCCCCCCCGGAGGGGATTTGGGTGAAACCCCCTGGGGGCATTGGATGAAAAAAAAAACCCCGGGGGGCCCGGAAGGGATTGGGTGAAACTCCCCCGGGGGCATTGGAGGAACCCCCTGGGGGGCATTGGATGGAACTCCCCACGGAGGGGATTTTGGTAAATTCCCCCTGGGGGGCAATTTAATGAAAAAACTCCCCCGGGGGGGAAATTTAAAGAGGGAAATCCCTGGAGGGATTTAATGAGAACCCCCTGGGGCATTTGGGGAACTTCCCCCGGGGGCATTGGGAAAAGAAAATCCCTGGGGGCATTGAATGAGGGAAATCCCCCCGGGGGCATTGGGTGAGAACTCCCCGCTGGGGGGGCATTGGGGTGAGAACTCCCCCCCGGGGGGCATTGTATGAGAACTCCCCTGGAGGGCATTTTAATGGGGAACCCCCTGAAGGGGATTGGAAGAGAACTCCCCTGGGGGCATTGAATGAAACCCCCTGGAGGGCATTGGGGTGAGAAAATCCCTGGAGGGATTGAATGAGGGAAATCCCCTGGAGGGGATTGGAGAGAATCCCCGGGGGCATTGGGAAAGAGAACTCCCCTGGAGGGGATTGGGGGGAGAAATCCCCCGGGGGGCATTGAATGGAACTCCCCCGGAGGGCATTTGGGTGAGAACTCCCCTGGAGGGGATTGGATGAAACTCCCCCCGGAGGGATTTTAATGAGAACTCCCCGCGGGGATTTGGAAAGAGAACCCCCTGGAGGGGTTGATGGGGAACTGGGCCCGGAGGGCTTGGATGAGAAATGGCCGGGGGGCATTGGATGGAAATGGGCCTGGAAGGCTTTGGGTGAGAAACCCCCGGAGGGCATTGGAAGAAACTCCCCTGGAGGGGATTGAATTTGGAAAATCCCCCGGAGGGCATTGGATGAGAACTCCCCTGGAGGGGGATTGAATGAGAACTCCCCTGGGCGGCAGGGGGAGAAATCCCCTGGAGGGCATTGGATGAGAACTCCCCCGGGGGGCATTGGATGAGAAATCCCCCCTGGAGGGGATTTGGGGTGGGAAAATCCCCCGGAGGGGAATTTAATGAGAACTCCCCCGGGGGGCATTGGGGGTGAGAACTGGCCTGGAGGGCATTGGAAAGGGCCAAAACCCCCGGAGGGGATTGGATAGAAATGGCCCGGAGGGATTGGATGAGAAAACCCCCCGGAGGGCATTTGGGTGAAACTCCCCCCGGGGCTTGGATGAAACTGGGCCCGGAGGGCATTGGAGAGAACTCCCCTGTAGGGGTTTGGGTGGGAAATCCCCCCCTGGAGGGGCAAATTTGGGTGAGGGTGGCCGGAAAGGGATTGGATGACAATCCCCCGGAGGGCATTGGATAAACTGGCCTAGGGCATTGGTTTAAAAAACCCCCTGGGGGGGATTTGGGTGGAAAATCCCCCGGAGGGGGATTGGAAAGGAAATCCCCACTGGAGGGGTTGGAAAGAAAACTCCCCCCGGAGGGCATTGAAGAAACTCCCCTGGAGGGCAAATTTAATAGAACCCCCTGGAGGGCCCTTTGGGTGAGAACCCCCTGGGGCAATTTAATGAAACTCCCCCCGGAGGGCAAAGAATGAGAACTCCCCCGGGGGCAAAGGGGTGAGAACTCCCCCCTGGGGGGGCTTTTGGGTGAGAACCCCCCCCTGGGGGGCATTTGGGATGAGAAATCCCCGGGGGGCTTTAAAAGAATTTCCCCCGCAGGGCAATTTGGGAAAGAACTCCCCCGGGGGGGGGGCCCCCAAAAAAAATTTAAGAGAAAATCCCCTGGGGGCATTGGAAGAGAATCCCCCGGAGGGCCCTTGGGAAAGAGAATTCCCCGGGGGGGCATTGGGGTGGGGAAAAATCCCCGGAGGGCATTGAATGAGAACTCCCCCGGAGGGCATTTATTTGGGAAATCACCCGGAGGGGTTTAATGAGAAAATCCCCCGGAGGGGATTGGATGAGAAATCCCCCGGAGGGCAATTGGGTGGAAAATCCCCCGGAGGGCTTGAATGGGGAAAATCCCCTGCAGGGCATTGGATGGGAAAATCCCCTTTAGGGGAATTTGGGTGAGGGAAGGGGCCCGGGGGGCATTGGATGAGAACCCGGCCCGGGGGGCATTGGATGAGAAAATTGGGCCCGGAAGGCATTGGGTAGAAAATCCCCTGGAGGGGATTGGAAAAGGGAAATCCCCCGGAGGGCATTTAATGAGAATTCCCCCGGAGGGATTGGGTAGAATTTCCCCCGGGGGGATAGGGTGAAACTTCCCCCCCGGGGGCAAAGGGGTGAGAACCCCCCCTGGAGGGGATTGAATAGAACCCCCTGGAGGGCATTGGGGTGATAACTGGGCCCGGAGGGCATTGGAAGACAATCCCCTGGGGGGCTTTGGGTAGAAAATGGCCTAGGGCATTTGGATGGAAAATTTCCCCCCGGGGGGCATGGATGAGAAATCCCCCCCGGAGGGGGTTGGATGAGAAAAAAGGGCCGGAGGGCCCTTTTAAAGAAAAACTCCCCCGGAGGGGATTGGGTGAAAAACCCCCCCCCTGGGGGGCCTTGGGTGAGAATGGCCCGGAAGGATTTGGTGAAATCCCTGGAGGGGATTGGATGAAACTGGCCTGGAAAGGGGAATTTGGAAAGAGAACTCCCCCGGAGGGGATTGAATGGAACTTCCCCCCGGAGGGCCAATTTGGGTGAGCTCCCCCGGAGGGCATTGAATGAAACTGGCCCCCTGGGGGGCAATTTGGTGAGAAAATCCCCCCCGGGGGGTTTGGTTGAACTCCCCCCTGGAGGGGGATTTTTATGAGAATCCCCTGGAGGGCTTTTAAAAGGAAAATCCCCCGCAGGGCATTGGAAGAGAACTCCCCCGGAGGGATTGAATGAGAAACTCCCCCGGGGGCATTGGATGAGAACCCCCCAGGGGATTGGATGAGAACTCCCCCGGAGGGCAAATTTGGTTTAAAAACTCCCCCCCGGAGGGTTTTGGGTTTAGAACTCCCCCCGGAGGGCATTGAATGAGGGAAATCCCCCCGGGGGCATTTGGGTGAAACTCCCCGGAGGGGATTTGGGTAAACCCGGGGGGGGAGGGGATTTGGGTTCCCAACCCCCCCGGAGGGCAAATTTTATGAACTCCCCTGGAAAGGGGATTTTGGGTGAAAACCCCCGGAGGGCATTTGGGTGAGAACTCCCGGAGGGGATTGGAGAAAACTCCCCCATAGGGGATTGAATGAGAAATGGCCGGGGGGGCTTTGGTTTAGAAAACCCCCGGAGGGCATTGGATGAGAAATCCCCTGGAGGGGATTGGATGAAAAAAGGCCTGGAGGGCATTGGATGAGAACTCCCCTGGAGGGCATTGGATGAGAACTCCCCCTGGAGGGCATTGGATGAGAACTGGCCTGGATGGCATTGGATGAGAACTC
>CM031607.1:98502760-98504565 GCA_018398815.1 Conus ventricosus
TCTCTCTCTCTCTCTCTCTCTCTCTCTCTCTCTCTCTCTCTCTCTCTCTCTCTGATGACACCACAATACACTGTAGTCATAAAATGAATTGAAAATGTATATGCAAGTTTACAAGAAAGTATAAACAAATTAATCATATGGTCTGAACTCAATCACATGTGTCTCCATCCTCAGAAAAACGAAGTACTTGATAATAACACCAGACAAAAGCGTCAAAATATTTCTTATGATTCCCTATCTCTTAGTATAAATAATGAAATAGTTGAAGAAGTTGATCATCATAAAGTCCTTGGTGTCATTGTAGACAATAATTTGTCATGGTCTTCTCATGTCACAATGCTTTGCAAACGTCTGTCTCAAAAGATTCACCAGCTTTCAAAACTAAAATATTTCTTAGACCAGCATTGTCGTAAGCTGTTTTTTACTTCGTACATTGAATCTCATTTGAATTACTCTTCTACATTGTGGGATTCGGCCAGTTATAACGTATTAAAACCACTCTTCAGTCTTCATAGACGGGCTGTGAAACTCGTTCTTCTCAAATCTACAACTGTAACTCCCTCTGATTATAAACGTTTAGACATTTTGCCTCTAAAATGGAAACTCACTTATAACAAAGCAATTTTCATGTTTAAGATAATGTCCAATCAAGCACCACCAACTTTGAAAAATAAATTTAAAACGAACCTGATTCGCAATATCAGAAAGATTCAGATACCCCTACCGAGGATTGATCTTTTTAAATCTAGCCTCATTTACTCTGGTGGTTGTTTGTGGAATGACCTAGTGTCTTCATTTAATGTAATTTCTAGTCTAAACGTTTTCAAAAAACAATACTTCTCATATCTGATGCTACGCTTCCTAAACAGTGTGACTAATGAGAACATCATATAACCTTCTTTATACGTATTTCAAAATTATTGTTTTGATTTAAGTACAAATGATGTTTAAATGTATTTGAATGTTCATTTGTATTCCTTCGTTACCCCTTCTCTATACCTTGTCATGACATACTGTTCACCTGTCCACCTTTCATTGACGTCCTTCATTTCTCTTCTCCTTTTTTTTTTATTTTTTTTTTAAATGTATTTGCTGGAAGTTGTTTTCTCTTTGTGTGTGTGTGTGTGTGTGTGTGTGTGTGTGTGTGTGTGTGTGTGTGTGTGTGTGTGTGTGTGTGTGTGTGTGTGTGTGTGTGTGTGTGTGTGTGTGTGTGTGTGTGTGAAAGGTTGACTGTCATATTTTTGGATTGCCTTTTGTATTTCAGGCTAATATTCTTTTCACTATTTAGATGGTTGGTTGATTTTGAAGTCACATATTGTTATTTTTTCTGCTTCATCGAGGGCAAGATGTAAAAAAGCCTGTATTGTGCTTATTCTTTATCCCTCATTAAAAAAGATTCGTTCGTTCGTTCGTTCGTTCGTTCGTTCGTTCTCTCTCTCTCTTTCTTTCTCTCTCTCCTCTCTCTCTCTCTCTCTCTCTCTCTCTCTCTCTCTCTCTCTCTCTCTCTCTCTCTCTCTCTCTCTCTCTCTCTCTCTCCTGGGGTTACGGACAAGATGGCGACAAGTGCACAGCGCTTGTGAAAGCTCATTATGAGCTATTAGCTATCGGTATTAGCTGGTACACTATTGAAAGCGGAACCAAGACCGTGTATTAAGTGCTCTGTATATGACTTTGCATTGAAATATCAAAGAACAAAATAATAGAGTTGTCATTGAAGAGCTCGAACTGTGTGAAAGGCGTGAATTTGAGGTCATGCCCGTTTTCAAGTCAAAGGTCAAGGTGCACAGGACGGTTGTGACAGTGGG
>CM031607.1:98505565-98508065 GCA_018398815.1 Conus ventricosus
CCTTTGTAACCCCCCTGCAGCCCCTACAGATGGGGGATATTTTGCCCAGACAAGAACCCTTTTCAAATTGCCTAGAACATATCAATGTCCTCACTAGTCTGAACTTAAGCTTAACATGGGCCTCTAACCTCTATCACCTGCCGTGATTAACCCCCTGCTTCAGATCCCCGGAGACCGCGAAAGAATTTTCCCATCTCCTCCCCTACGCAGAGCCTCCATCCTGCTAGTTCTTCCCACGGGGGCCTCTGTCACCCCCAGCCTCCGTGCCCTCCCTACGTAGCCTTTTCCCTTTATGCTACTCCCTGTCGGGCAGCCCTCCTACGCGAGCCTCCTGCCTGCAGCCTCCTCCTACGAAAATGCCTCTTCCTTTATGCCTTTCCCCTTCGCAGCTTCCTCTTCCACGAGCCCCTCTAGCACCTCTTCCTACCCTTGGCTTCCTGCCTGCAACCCCCTTCCCTCTTCCCTCCACCCTCGCTCCGCCTCCAGAAACATAAGGCAGAGGATATCCTGAGCGGGTTCACCACCCCGACACGGGGGGATGACCCGCTGACCCGTCCCTTGGTCTCGACTTTCCCATAAGGAAAGTTTTCCGGGCATGCCCCTTACAGGGGAAGCCTGGAGAGGAAAAGGGTTTTCGGTCTCTGCGACTCAACAGAAGCCCACATTTTGCTTCGCTATACTCGGGCGCCTCCGAGCGGAAGTGCCAGTCGGGGTCTCACAGGAAGACCCCCCAGCGAAGAGGTAGTAAAAGTACTCACGGGACACCTGCTACAGCACTGGAATAGGTAGAAGTTACCGTAGTCGAAGTACGGTACTAATATAGGGACTACAGTAACATTTTGAATACCCTTCTTCTTCGACGCACGCGTCGCCACACCACCACCCGGACGTCGCCATGACAACATATCCTACATTTTTCCCAAATACAGGGAAAACAATTCCACTAGAAAAAAAAAAAAATTTTTTAGGGCGTGTGTATATGTGTGTATGTGGGGTGTGCGTTGTGCGGACAAGTTCCGGCTCTCCCACTCTGAAAACACCGCCCCTCTACAGCACGAGCAACAGTGCGGTGGGGCTTCACCGAAAAAAAAAAAAACAAAAACTATGTCCGCTGCCCCCACTCTGGCAACACCGCCTCTAACAGCACGAGAAAACAGTGCGGTGGGCTGGCCGAAAAAAAAAACAAAACAAAACCTAGCAGACGAACCCGGGAGAGAGGAAAAAAAAACACTAGCGTCCGATAAAACCCCCCCTGTACTCAAAAACCCCGGGAAAGAGAAAAAAAACAAGAACGCTAAATACAAAACAGGAATGAAGACTGAGGGCAACAGAAGGGCAAGACTTACGGCCGACCTGCGTGAGGTACCCGGCGGAAGGGGGTCGGACGCGTCGACTCCCCTCGGTCCACCTCGACCCCCCGAGTCACACCGGATGTTCCCTCAGGCCCCCAAAAGACTCCCTTCACCTAGAGTCACCCCACCAACCACCCACGAACAAACACGCAAACTGACTAAACATATACAAAACAGACAAACTAAACAGGTACTCTGCGAAACGAGAAGAGACAGCCAGAGCCCTTCACATCCCGGACGAGCCCCCACAATTGTCACGACCGACCCCTGGAGGTCCCGCCCTGACAGGGTCGGTCTAGGTGGGAGTGAAGGGAGTGACTGACCTCACACCCCCGCAAGAGACCACACAATAAAGATTCGATACAACACCCCATTTATTCACACCAGCAAAATAAACATTCCAACACAACAACCATGCACAAAACAATCAAGCACACCAACGCACACAACATCACAATCACATCAAGCACTCCACCAACCCACAACATGCACAAAATAAATAAAAATTTCAAAACGCCATACAACGCACATACACAATTACAGCATTCCAGCACATATGACAAAAACACAATTATAAGGAAAAATTTCCAGCATTGACCCCTTCCTAACACCATGGAGTGCGTGCACACCCCTGCCCCTGTCGAGTCGCTGGAGCACCCGTCGCACTAGGTGCCCGAGCCGGGTTGGTTCTCGCAGGGAGTCGCTCAAAGCCGACAAAACCCTCGACTTCCAAGCGGCATGAAACGTGTCCCGGGGGGGGGGAACGAGCTGTACTGGAGGTCCTGGACGGGTCCCCGGCCGGCCAGTCAAGACGGCGGCGCCTCTACCAGCCCGGTCCCGAAACCAAGGCGTGGCCTCGACAGGGGTGGCAAACCCTCCGTCCGTGGTCTCAACCAGAACGTGGCCTCGACCAACGTGGCACCATCCAGATTTGTGCTCCAGGTGAAGCCCCCGGAGGGGGGGGGGGACTAGCTGGGAGGAGAGTCCGAGAGGGAAAGAAGAAGGAAGGGGGAAGGAAGAAGGGTACTGGAACCCCGCCGTCATAAACCCTCTGACCATTGCTGTCAAGTCTTAGCCACTCGCATGATGGGCGAGGGAAGTGTATTCAACGCACACAGTAAACCCCTTTAATCAAGTCTTCTCACACG
>CM031607.1:98515565-98521629 GCA_018398815.1 Conus ventricosus
ACCAGCAGACATCACAGAACACTGCCATCAGGAACACAGCGACAGCAGACATCACAGAACACTGCGATCAGGAACAGAGCGACCAGCAGACCTCACAGAACACTGCGATCAGGAACAGAGCGACCAGCAGACCTCACAGAACACTGCGATCAGGAACAGAGCGACCAGCAGACATCACAGAACACTGCGATCAGGAACAGAGCGACCAGCAGACAGAACAGAACACTGCGATCAGGAACACAGCGACCAGCAGACATCACAGAACACTGCCATCAGGAACAGAGCGATCAGCAGACAGAACAGAACACTGCGATCAGGAACAGAGCGATCAGCAGACAGAACAGAACACTGCGATCAGGAACAGAGCGATCAGCAGACAGAACAGAACACTGCGATCAGGAACACAGCGACCAGCAGACATCACAGAACACTGCCATCAGGAACAGAGCGACCAGCAGACATCACAGAACACTGCCATCAGGAACAGAGCGACTAGCAGACATCACAGAACACTGCCATCAGGAACACAGCGACCAGCAGACATCACAGAACACTGCCATCAGGAACAGAGCGATCAGCAGACAGAACAGAACACTGCGATCAGGAACACGGCGACCAGCAGACAGAACAGAACACTGCGATCAGGAAAGACCCTGGTGACATCAAGACTAAACTCAGTGCTGTAAAACAGCAATGTACAGAGACCCTGGTGACATCAAGACTGAACTCAGTGCTGTAAAACAGCAATGTACACAGACCTTGGTGACATCGAGACTGAACTCAGTGCTGTAAAACAGCAATGTACACAGACCTTGGTGACATCAAGACTGAACTCAGTACTGTTAAACAGCCATGTACACAGACCTTGGTGACATCAAGACTGAACTCAGTACTGTAAAACAGCAATGTACACAGACCTTGGTGACATCAAGACTGAACTTGGCACTGTAAAACAGCAATGCACGGAACTCAGTCAAATGTGTGATGGCCTGGAAATGAGAAAATGCCAGACTGTCGTCAGCAGCGTCAGAACAAATGGCAGAGCTGTGTGAGGGGAACCCAGTGGCAAACACTGAGGGAAGCACAGACACTCAGAGCTGTGTGAGGGAAAGCCAGTGGCAATCAGTACCAGGGAGGGAAGCACAGACACTCAGAGCTGTGTGAGGGGAACCCAGTGGCAAACAGTGCTGGGGGGGGGGGGGGGGGAAGCGCAGACACTCAGAGCTGTGGGAGGGGAACCCAGTGGCAAACAGTGCTGAGGGGGGGGGGGGGGGGGGGGGAGCACAGACACTGTCCTATACTGTGTACGCTCTCAAACAGGACATGGAAGCTATGGACATAGAAACAGACAGACGTGAAGGCTTTTCCCGGCGAGGCAATCTGGCGAGTGTTTGGTATGCCTCAACTACAGAAAAGGGAAGACTTGAATACCTCTGCCTCTTTGACAGTGCATTTAATATGGCGTAGATGGCAACACAATATGGACAGAGGAATATATCATCTGTGCACATCGTGTGCACATGTGGGTCAGGCCAGAACAAACGAGCCCAGACCAGTGATTGTCAAATTTAAAAAAAATGAATAAATAACTGGAAAGACAAAATGTACGTTCTTACAAACGAAGATTACGACGATAAGTTTTATAAGAAAGGGGTTTACATTGCAAATGGCCAACACGAAGGCATGCCAGAATTGCAGCTGAACTAGAAAGGACGGCAAGTCTATTTATTTTGATAGAAGGCAACTGACGATTGAACCAAGGAAATCACACGCATGGGCCTACGTGGAGGTGACAGCGGCAGAGACGATGACAACGACGACGACGACGACGACGACGTCGAGCATGACTGTGTCCATTTTTTTTTTTTTGCTCGAAGGGACAGCCCGACGTCCACGAGAGACCTGACCACAGAACGGAATCAACTCGGCAAGCGCCGCCACAAGTACTTGACCAATTTATAAGCGGTTTGGATGTTCTTGTGACAAATCGGAGCCTCTGTCCATATGTAAGTGATGTAATGCTGAAAATGGATTAAACAACCGTTAAAAAACGTTATCTGCCGTTATTTCTTATATATAGGCGGATTTTAATGAAATTTGGTATATAGAAAGGTTATCACACACAATGGCACTTCTATATAGTGTTTCAAAATATGACCGTTAAAAAACCGTTATTCTTGACATATTGTCCGATTTGGATGAAATTTGATATGTACACGGCTTTAGCCCAGTGAGGACTAACATACCGGTTTCAAAAGTGTTATATCGGTTATATAACCGTTGAACCGTTTTTTTGCCGTTAATTTTTTAATATATATGTGTGGGTTTTAATGATTTTTTTTTTATATAGAAAGGTTATCACACACAAATGGCACTTCCATGTAGTGTTTCAAAATTTGACCGTTAAAAACCGTTATTCTTGACATATTGTCCGATTTGGATGAAATTTGATATGTACACGGCTTTAGCCCAGTGAGGACTAACATACCGGTTTCAAAAGTGTATATCGGTTATATAACTGTTGAACCGTTTTTTGCCGTTAATTTTTTAATATATATGTGTGGGTTTTAATGAATTTTTTTTTTATATAGAAAGGTTATCACACACAAATGGCACTTCCATGTAGTGTTTCAAAATTTGACCGTTAAAAACCGTTATTCTTGACATATTGTCCGATTTGAATGAAATTTGGTATGTACACAGGCTTTAGCCCAGTGAGGACTAAAATACCAGTTTCAAAAGTGTACATCGGTTAAATAACCGTTAAAACCGTTATTTTGCCTTTATTTCTTATCTTACAAAGCACTTGTCCGATTTATATGCGGTTTGGAAAACTGGGAGTACGTATATATGCTTCGCATCTTGTTTTTGTTGTTGTTGTTTTTTTATTGTACTCGATGGTGCAAAACTAGAAAGAGCCTTTGATTCTCTCAAAAGAACATATGATTCAGTACTATCTTGTGTTTGTGATAAGGGTATGTATTCCGAAATGTTTAACTGCCCTCGAGGTGTCAAACAGGGATGTTTACTGAGCTCCAAGCTGTTTCCATTTTGTATCAACGTGTTTGTAATAGAAATTAGCAAAAAGAACAGACATGGTATACAACTGATGTCGAATGCTGTCGAGTTGTTCCTGATGGTATTCGCGTATGACGTTGTTTTCCTTTCTGACAGAGTTATAGGTCTTCAAAACCAACTGAACATTTTGGAAAAGTAAGCAGACAGGTTGGAACTTATTAATTCTAAATCTTGAAAAGAAAGTCATGGTTTTCAGAATGGACGGTTATCTTTCCGGACACGAAAAATGGTCGTATAGAGGAACTGAAGTAAAGTAACCATTAATTACAAATACTTAAGGATTATATTTACAGCTGAGTGAAGTTTTAGTATGGAATGATCAGAAAGCTACAAGAACAGAAAGAAAGGTATGATACAGATTCTATGATCACTATGGAAAATAAATTCGATCGAACCATCTAGAGTCTGGAAAATTTTTTATTCACAGATTGAACCAATGCTAGCATAATTATGCATCAGGCTTGGGGGTTATCTGATAACTACGTAAAAGAGAAAATTTCATACGTTTGCAGTTAGACGCGTCATGAATGTCCCATTGAAATCTTCTAATAAAATGGTATATGGAGAGTAAGGCAGATATCCACTTTATGTAAAAAGACATATGAAGTGTATAAGATATTGGTTACGGTTGCTGAAACTACCACTGACCAGGTTATGTGACAAGCTCGTGAGATGCTTCCACAACAACGTGAATCAGGAAAATGCAACTGCGTGACAATGGTAACGAAACTTCTTACTGAAAACGGGTTTGTTATAGTTTGGTTACGCCAGCATGTAGGGGTGATCATTTGTTTATTTCAGAACATACAGATAGATTAAAATGTCAAACAAAGCTGGTATTCGAATATGGAAGGAAAGAAGTATGACTGTTTTCTTCAATTTAACAGTAATTTTTACCCAGGAAAGTATTTGTCAGCTATGTTTGCTAGATTTAGAACAAGGACCCTGTGTCTGAATGCGAGCAGAGTTTGATCAACATCTGGACCAGAAAACTGAAAAAGCAAAGTCATTGCATCCAATGCAGTTGAAAACAAACATAATTTTCTTTGTGAATCTTACCACGATGTTCGCACACAAAAGTAAAGTTTTTCAAGTGCCTGTTGTTAGTAGTCTAAGAGTATCCCCAATATTGTCGCTTTACAATGAGGAGCTCATACAACCTCTTCCTAAGTTTGTTGCTAAATCGTATACAATTAGACAGTCATCCAGGAAAAAATAATGGTTTTCATGTGCTATCGCCTAAGGTCATTTTGACGGATCCCTGATGGAGGTCGGGAGACAATTGCATGATCCTTTCCGCTCAATAATTTTTTAGTTTCATATTAAGATCAGTTAGCATGCCCCCTTGTTTATTTCTTTTCTTTGCTTGGTTGGTTGGTTGGTTTCCGACAGACGAGTATTTGCGGATGAGTGAAAGGCTGCCATGTTTAATAATAATAATAATAATAATAATAATAATAATAATAATAATAATAATAATAATAATAATAAGGAACATTTAGTGCGCTTAATCTTAAACAAAAGCCCTAAGCGCTTACAGCAATAAGCCCTAACACACACACACACACACACACACATACACACACACACACACACACACACACAAACACACACACACACACACACACACACACACACACACACACACACACACACACACACACACACACACACACACGCACACACCCACACACCAGCGAAGGAGCAGAAAGATTATGTTTTGAAGAGAGTTGTTTTGAGGGAGGACTTGAAAGAAGAAAGACTGTTTGAGTTTCGGAGTGCAGAAGGGAGATTGTTCCAGCAGGAAGGAGCCTGAAAAGAAAAGAACGTTCACCAAGTGTTCTGGCCCGAAAACGAGGGATCTGCAGAATGCGAGTGTCAGAGGAAGAGCGAAGCTGTCTAGAAGGAGTATAGGTCGACAGAAGTTTAGAGAGGTAAGATGGAGCGAGGCCATCCAATGCCTTGTAACAGAGCAAAGAAAGTTTGTACTTGATGCGTTTTTCAACAGGAAGCCAGTGCAAAGATTTAAGCAAGGGAGAAACATGAGAGGTTTTCGGAGATTTCGAGACAAGGCGAGCAGCATTATTTTGAACTTTCTGCAATTTTGCAAGAAGATTCTGTGGACAGCCAGCAAGAAGAGAATTACAGTAGTCAAGTCTTGAAAGAATGAAAGCAGAAACCAGAGTCTTGGTGGCTTCTTCAGACAGAAGGTGGCGCACAGAACTGATTCGCCGAAGCTCCGAGTAGCAAGCACGGCAGATAGAAGAAATCTGATTTTGAAAAGAGAGTGTCTGATCAAGTACAACGCCTAGATTTCGCACAGTGGTAGAGGTCTGAATGAGAGAGGTACCAAGTTGGACAGAAGAAGGAACAGAGATTGTAGACATGAGCCGTTTTGGGAGAATGAAGATCAGTTCAGTTTTGTCATTGTTTAACTGAAGTTTTTTGCAAGTCATCCATGCCTTTATGTCAGAGATGCAGAGCTGTGAGCGATCGATGATGGAGGAGAGGAAAGAAATGTCACCAGAAATGTAGATTTACTCGCTGAATCAGAACTACTGAGTCGATCAGTTCCTTCACGAGACAATGTACCGACCCCATGACGTTAGGGGTACTAAGCTGTTTTCAGTAACGCTTGATTTTGTCATTGTCATTTTGTCTGTCTCTGTCTCTCTCTGTCGGTTTGTTTGTCTGTCTCTCTGTCTTTCCGTCTGTTTGTTTGTTTGTCTGTCTGTCTTTCTCTGTCTCTCTCTGTGTCTCTGTCTGTCTGTATGTCCACCTCTCTTTCTCTCTCTCTCTCTCTCTCTCTCTCTCTCTCTCTCTCTCTCTCTCTCTCTCTCTCTCTCTCTCTCCACCCTTGTTGAACAAGGACAAGGCTTTGAAACAGAAAAGAACACTGCGTGACATGAACGGCACAGACACGATGCTGTGCTTGTTGTGTGATATGCATATGTGAAGTAAGGACTGCTGCATTTTGCAGCACAGA
>CM031607.1:98521729-98546729 GCA_018398815.1 Conus ventricosus
TGGCATTTGGTCTGCTTGGGTCGTGTTGTGTTTGTGTCGTCCGTCATTCACTGCGTCAGTAATATTATCTTCTTTGTTCCATCTGTGAATTTTTTAATTTGCCTGTGTTTGTGTTTTGGGAACAAAAGGGAACAGGCTCTGGTACGATCTATCACGTCTTTGTACATAGTAAAGAAGGCCAGCACCCAACATTTCCGGACTCCCCGCCTTTCCCGCTGTCTGTGTGTTCAACACCACGTTGTGTGCTGCTCCACCTCCTCCTCAGTGGTCATGTGGAGAACCCAGGACCTGATGGTTGTGGGGAGAACCATGCAAATACACATGAGTCTATCACTGGACGTGAGTCCAGTTTTCCATCTGTCGCCGTCAAAGAGATTCTCGACGCGATCAGGAACACAGCGACCAGCAGACATCACAGAACACTGCGATCAGGAACACAGCGACCAGCAGACATCACAGAACACTGCGATCAGGAACACAGCGACCAGCAGGCAGAACAGAACACTGCGATCAGGAACACAGCGACCAGCAGACATCACAGAACACTGCGATCAGGAACACAGCGACCAGCAGACATCACAGAACACTGCGATCAGGAACACAGCGACCAGCAGACATCACAGAACACTGCCATCAGGAACACAGCGACCAGCAGACATCACAGAACACTGCGATCAGGAACACTGCGACCAGCAGACCTCACAGAACACTGCGATCAGGAACACAGCGACCAGGAACACTGCGATCAGGAACACAGCGACCAGGAACACTGCGATCAGGAATACAGCGACCAGCAGACATCACAGAACACTGCGATCAGGAACACAGCGATCAGGAACACTGCGATCAGGAACACAGCGATCAGGAACACTGCGATCAGGAACACAGCGACCAGCAGACATCACAGAACACTGCGATCAGGAACACAGCGACCAGGAACACTGTGATCAGGAACACAGCGACCAGCAGACATCACAGAACACTGCGATCAGAAACACAGCGACCAGCAGACATCACAGAACACTGCGATCAGGAACACAGCGACCAGCAGACATCACAGAACACTGCGATCAGGAACACAGCGACCAGGAACACTGCGATCAGGAACACAGCGACCAGCAGACATCACAGAACACTGCGATCAGGAACACAGCGACCAGCAGACATCACAGAACACTGCGATCAGGAACACAGCGACCAGCAGACATAACAGAACACTGCGATCAGGAACACAGCGACCAGGAACACTGCGATCAGGAACACGCGACCAGCAGACATAACAGAACACTGCGATCAGGAACACAGCGACCAGCAGACAGAACAGAACACTGCGATCAGGAACACAGCGACCAGCAGACAGAACAGAACACTGCGATCAGGAAAGACCTTGGTGACATCAAGACTGAACGTAGTGCTGTAAAAACAGCAATGTACAGAGACCCTGGTGACATCAAGAAAAACCTTGGTACTGTGAAACAGCAATGTATAGAGCTCAGTCAAATGTGTGATGGCCTGGAGCGAGAAAATACCAGACTGTCGTCAGCAGCGTCAGAACAAATGGCAGAGCTGTGTGAGGGGAACCCAGTGGCAAACACTGAGGGAAGCACAGACACTCAGAGCTGTGTGAGGGGAACCCAGTGACAAACACTGAGGGAAGCACAGACACTCAGAGCTGTGTGAGGGGAACCCAGTGGCAATCAGTGCTAGGGATGGAAGCACAGACACTCAGAGCTGTGTGAGGGGAAACCAGTGACAAACACTGAGGGAAGCACAGACACTCAGAGCTGTGTGAGGGGAAGCCAGTGACAAACACTGAGGGAAGCACAGACACTCAGAGCTGTGTGAGGGGAACCCAGTGACAAACACTGAGGAAGCACAGACACTCAGAGCTGTGTGAGGGGAACCCAGTAGCAAACACTGAGGGAAGCACAGACACTCAGAGCTGTGTGAGGGGAACCAGTGGCAAACAGTGCTAGGGGGGGAAGCACAGACACTCAGAGCTGTGTGAGGGGAACCCAGTGGCAAACAGTGCTGGGGGCGGGGGGGGGGGGGGGGGGGGGGGGAACAAAACACTGTCCTTTTATTTTTGTTTTAAACGGGGAAAGGAAGTTTTATGGACAAATAGAAAAAAAAATAATTTTTTTCCACAACCGGGGAGTGTTTTTTTTCCTCAATAAAAAAGGGGAAGACTTAAAATTTGTTTTTGACAAAAAGGGAAAAACCCATTTGGTCACTTTGCCCTCAAAGTTTTTAAATAAAAATGGGTTTTTTTTTTATTTTTCTTGCCCCAATTGCGATTCCCCCCCCTTCAAAGCCCCCCCAAATAGGTCAAACAATTTCCGACCACAAAGCCGGGGGAAACACAAAAAAATTTTTCCGACCCCAAAACCCAAACACAAAAAACCCCTTTTCCTCCCCGCCCCAAAAAACCCAAAAAAAACGCCCCCCCAAAAGACGGGGAAAAATGGGCCACCCCCCAAAACCCCAAAAAAGGGGCAAACAAAAGGGGTTTAAATTTTTCCTTCCCGCCACAAAACTACATTCAACACCACAAAAACACAAAAACCCCCCCCCGGGCAAAATCCCCCAAAAACCATCAAACCCCAATTCTTTTACCTTTACCACCCAAAACAGGAATGTCAAGGGGGCCTACGCCCCGGGCCCTAGGCAATTGATATTTGCCCCCCCCCCTTTTTGCCCCCCCCCCCCCCCCAAAAAACCCCCCCCTTCCCCCCCCCCCAAAAAACACAGGGGCGCAACTTTTTCCCCTTCCGCCACCCCCCAATTTTATTTACCACCCAAACCATCAAACGGGCGGAAAAACCCCCCCCCCCTACCCAAACAAAGACCTTTACCCCCCCCCAAAACCCAACCCTTTTACCTTGGCCACAAACCCACCCCCCAAAAGCCCCAACTCAAGGGGTTTAAACCCCCCCAGTCCCCCAAATTAACGCACACAAGCCCCCAAAAACAAAAATTTCAAATACCCCCCCAAACAGCCATAAACGGGTCTGAAAAACAACTTACCAAACCAGGGAAAAAACAAGGAAAAAGGAATCACCCCTACGCCCCAAAAACCGGGGCCCCCCCCTTTCCCCAAAGCCGGGAAAAACACAAAACATTAGTCCCCCCACCCATCCCCAAAACAGGACAAAGTCACCCCCACAAAACAAATCACACATAAAAATTTCAATTTACCCCAAAAAACCCAGCCCTAAAACACACCCCCCTTGGTGGATAACACACCTATAATCCCCTTTTAACCCCCCCCCCACCCCCCCCCTACCCCCCCCCCCCGCGCTGCCACATAAGTTACTTCTAAGTTCTTACTTAAGTTATCAAGTTCTTAATTAAAATTTAAATTAAGATTTTAATTAAAAAGTTACTTCAATTCTTAAAAAGTTCTTATTAAGTTTTAATTGTTCTTACCCAAGTTAACCTAAGTCAAACAAAGTATCTCTAAGTACAGCCATTTCTTATTCAAGTTTTTAAATTTTTAAAAAAATAAAATTATGTTTTTGTTTTTAAACGCGATTCAAATAAGACCCCCCTAAAAAAAAACGCGCCCCATACTAAATATTTTCTCGGGTTCTGGGGCGGGCCCCTTTAATTCCCCCAAAACCCCCCTTTTTTCAACCCCCCCCAAAACCCCCATTTATTGATTTTATCATTTAAAATTGCCATGATCTTTTTTTTATTAAAAAAATTTTAAAATATTTTGCTTTTAAAAAGGATCAAATGTGCTTTGTTTTTGGGGGTTTGCGTGCGTGTTTTTTCGTATTTAGTGGTTAGATTTTTTGATTGCTTTTGTTTTGTTGCCTTGGTTATATTTTTTTTAAAACGTAAAACTCCCCCCAACAGCAGAAAATTGGCCCCAAAAAGGGCAACGTTTTAAGAAAAATTTTTCCCATGAACCTTTGGGGCCTTGAATCGATGGGGTTTTTATGCCGGCATTGGATCAACTTGTTCTGGGTTGGCGGTGTTATGTTTTCATGAGGATTTATATTCTGAAAAACAAAATTTTTTTTGTCTGTTCCACTTGTAATTTTTTTCCCTTTTTAAACACGCCGGGTTGTTTTCATGGCCCCCCCCTGGTTCGGTTTTCTGATTCTGCGATTTTCTGGTTGGTTACTTTCTCCCCCTGTTCAATGTTTCCGGTTCTGATATTTTCCCTCTTTCATTTTAAAGGGGAACAAAATCTATTGATTAAAATTTATTAATCCCTGATTAAGGGGCGAAAACAATGTTCAAATTGTAGTATGATCACACCCTAGGACTCAAATGACTTTGTTAAAACTGGATCTTGCTTAAAAATCAACTAAGTTTGTTAAAAAAGGGGAGCAAATCTACTGACTTTTATGTACAAACTAAGAACCGTTTGCCCAACTTTTCACCATTCTAGCCCAGCGCGTTCATCCCTGTTTTTGTACTTTAAAATGTCTTGCGGCGACATTGTTAAATCTGTTCAATTGAATTGATTTTCCGGGGAACTGTTTTGTTTTTCCCCCGCTGCCAAAAAATAAAACCTCCCCTTTTGGGGTAACGTTTGGGCCATAACTTGGTCTTTTCATAAGTTCGGAAGGTTTTGGGCCCGCCTTGTGTGTAGTAGTCTCACTGTTCATGTTTTTTTTTTTAATTATAATTTTTTATTTTTAAAAAATGAGCCCGAAAAAATGTTACCAACCTTGTATATATTCTGTGTTATTGGGGTCTAAGTGTAGGATACCAAGTTTGGGAAAAAGCTTTTTAAAGTTTAAAAACCAGCAATCTGGAAAAAACTAGACTTTGGGATTCAGAAAAAGTTTGCTTTCATTGCAGCTTCTTTTGCTACGAAAGATTTTCTAGTTAAGAAAGGAAAAATTCCGGACAATAAAAAATAGTAAGAAAAAATAATTATAAAAAATGGCTTCATCGAAATTTGATTGGCGGGTGTGGTGAATGCCTTGCTTTTAGGGGAAGTATTTTGCATTTGAAAAATGGGGGATGCGGCGGGAAAAAGGCATCAAAGCTTGGGAACTGCAGTGACAAGACGCCTATGAAAAGCAAACTTGAGCAGTTAGTTTTATTAAAACACCTAAAAAAAAGGGGGGCATGCAGCTTAACTTTAAAATGTTGACCAAGGTAAAAGAAATTTCTTGTAAAGGCAAACCAATGAAAATTGCCCTCGCCAAAATTAGTGACTTTATAAACCCATCAGAAAAAAAAAAAGATGCAAAAATCGCTTTTTTCCCTTTTTGGTATGAACGTTGTGTATTTTGTTGGCCAAAATATGGTGAAAAAAAAAAGAACAAATCTATTATTCCCCAAAAGGAAGGAAGGGGGAATGGGGCGGCAATTAAAAAGCTAAGCCAACAGGGATCAGTGAAAAAAACAGAAAAAAAATTTGGTTATCAAAAAAGCGATTGGCAAATTATTTACCACGCTGCAATACAGAGCCACACTTTGTCAATACAACCCCAAACGCCACCATAAAATTGGTTTCTATTTTTTCCCTTGATGGGTTAGAAAAAAAGATTTAAGTACGCACTCAAGCATTGACGCTCAAGATAAAAAGACGGAACCTTAACCAAAAAGGTGCTTCTGCTGTTGCTTTGCATAAAAATGATATATAAACGGGGCCCCTTTAATTTTCCTGCATGTTCAGTCGATGAGGAAAAAAATTTAAAAAGGGGAAAAGTAAATAAATTATTTTTAAAACTAAAATTACCTTTAAAAAGAGGCATTCCGGGAGTTCACAGATCACGGTTTTTTGTCGAAAACTTTAACAAACATTGCCGAAAGACTTTTCCCCTACCGTTCACAGAGCTATTGAAAATTCTGCAACACAGAATGGGTTAGAAGAGCCCTCTTTGCGCGCAATGAATAATGAAAAATTTTAAAGGGTTAAAACCGTAAAAGAATAAAAAAGAAAAACAAAAAATGTTGTTGAGGGGAGCCTTCACCCGGCAAACTTTTTCCGTTTGGTTTGAAAGTAAGTACCTTTATTTCCCGGGGGAAGCAAAAGGGGAAAACTGCACGGGGCAACCGCCGTTTGGAGTTTTGATCCTAGAAAAAAAAAAGAATTGAAAAAAATGAATCCGCCCGTGTATTATTTATGAAAAACTGACCAACAAAACAACCGTCCTCAAAGATTTTTTGTGAAAGAAAAAATGCAATAACCCCCCCCGACACATTCCGTTTTAATTAATTTACTAATTATATTTGAGTTTAAAAATGGAAGCTGAAGGAAGTGCAGAACGAAAAAAATTTGGTGAAGGAGGACCTTAAAAGAAAGGGGGAATCATTTAAAGCGTTAAGCTATTAAAAAAATTTTTTCGGGGATTAATCAATGCTCAAATCCCCGATCACCTACAACTAAAACCCCCAAAATTTGGGGAAAAAGAATTCTTGAAATAATAAAAAAAATTGAACGCACAAGAAAAACTGGAAAAAAATTTTAAATAAATTGGATGAAGCTTGATTGTTCTTATAAAAAAAGTTTATGAAAATTTTAAACCCCTGTTTATGTGGCCTCCGGGCCCCAATTGATATAAACTCTGGATTAAAAAACACCCGTTTGTTTTGTTCTATCTAATGATTCTTTTTTACAAGTTGTGTTGACCATTAGATTAGATCGCAGTTTTCGTTGTCAGGAAAAGTTTTTTGCCAAACAATGCTTTTTTTATGTTCCCCTGTGATATTTGACTGCACAACGCTGCAGAATTCCCTTTGCTTTTTTAATGTTTTTCCTGGCTCAAAATTTACTGTATTTTTTCCCCTTTAAAACCAACAAATCCTTGATCCCCTTTCCGTAATTCATCCTCATCTTTCCAAAAACCTTCTTGTTTAGTAATTGAATGTAAAGGCGATTTTTTGGATAATGGGGACGTGTCTCCCCATCCTGCATGACTTTAGCCACTTCAAATTTCATGTCTTTTGAGTCTTCGTAGGGTTTTTATAACAAAACTGTTTCTGGTAAGTACTTGGATCGGATACGGGGGCTTAAAGTAGTCTAAAAAAAATTTTAAACATCAAAACTTTATTTTCTAAAACAGAAAACCCCCATAAATACAGGTTTGTCCAATTTGACTTTTTTTTTTTTTATCATTTCCCAAAAAAAGTGATCAGAAATCTTCTAAAGCCCTATAATTGGTTTTTTGAAGTCCTTTTAATTTGCTTCGTTCTTTTGGGTGCCAAATTAACTCTTTGCGCTTGTGGATTCTCCTAGCTTTCCGAACAGCTTTTTGTTCTTGTTTGAAAAAGTCTTTTTCTAAGAAATCTGCGGATTTTTTTTAAGATCAGTGTCTTCATGATGTTTTTTCTGAACGTTTTTTCAAAAGAAATTTATGCGATGAACGCTGTAAAACTTCAAACCATGTCTTAAAAAAAATTGCAAAATTCGTAATGACGAAAAATTTTTTTTTCCCCCCAAAGATTAGGCAAAATTTAGGCGGTCTTTGGATCCATTTTAGACTTTCTGCGCAATGGAAAGTCATTATGCGGTCATGGAGTTCTGGGATATTCTAAGTAAACTTCTGAATAAACCACGTGCTGTCAGCGTTAAAGCCCAACTTTAATGCCTTTTGATTTTTTTCGGATCCCCGCCTGTGTACTTTTAAAGTTGGAAAGGGAAGTGATTGCCCCCCATTCCCCTCCATACATTTTGTTTGATCAAATTTAATAAGATTTTTAAACCCTTTTACTTGGATCATAGTCCCCCAAGTATTTGTTTTTTTGCTTTACGTAAGATGCGACGCCATACTAATCCTCCCGCAACCCTTTTTCAAATTTAAATCTTTGGGTAAATCTGCAAAAAATAAATCTGTACTCCAGTAAACTTTAAAAAAGGTCCCAACTCCCCCGGGGCAGAAATGTAATGGCAGGATTGGGCTAAAGTTTCATGCGGTTTTCTATATTTTTTCAAGACTTCCCAACAAAATACTCCCCCCTCAATTAGGATCATGATATCTCCCTTCTTTTTAACTCAACTTTTCCCAATCTTGGCGCGGTAACGAATCACTGATTCCTTTTCCTTGGACTAGAAAAGAACGCGCCTTTAGGGGAAGCGTGTCTTCATAAAACCCTTTCCCAATGTTTGTACTCATAAGGGAAAACCCCCTTTCAAAACGAGTTGGGTCAAAATTTTCTTCTTATTGGGCAGGACTTTAAGGGACATAGCTGTGACTCAAATGACCCCATCATTGCTGCTAAGTAAAAAAAAAGAATGTTTTTTTAAAGTGAAACATTGTATTTTTCCGATGACTTGCAAGATGACACCCTAAGGGTCGTTTACTGCTGCTTTATAAGGTGAGGTCGAAACCCCTCGAAAGTTATAAAAGGAAGAGGCGTTTCCCTGTTTTGGGGTTAAACTTTAGTTAAAGAATGCTTTACTGTGCGCGGGCCTCTGAACTTTCCGTAATGGATCTGGTCCTTATGTTGGATTTGTTGTTCTTCACTAAGTTTAACCCACAAACCCCAACAGTGGTGGCTGGCATACGTTGTTGGCCCCTGGCGTCTTTTTGTTTTCAGATAAATTTGTTTATTAGAACAGTCATTACGCACTTTTGCATGGTTTTAAAGAAGTATTCTGCACTCGGGGCCTTATAAAATTTGGGCTGAATGGGGCCCCGACCTGACATAATGAAGGCAAATGAAAAAAATTGGTGTTTACTCATTTGGGCTGTTTTGGAAGCCTTGTGGGGTTGGCCCCTTCTAAGGAACAATGAGTGATTCGAAGTCTGCGTAAAAAACTTTTGGAAAAATTTTGCATCCGTTTCCATTTTTTAAAAATAACTTTACTGCCTTTGGGGGCGTAATTTGTTTGTATTTCAGTAAGGGGCGATAAGGTTTTTTTATGTTTTGCTCGCGGCTTTAAAAAGATGGCATCTTGTTTTAAAAAAATTTTTTACGAATTCTTTTTTGCCCGATCTTTTGGTTTTGCTGCATTAGTCTAATCATTTTTGTATCAATGTGTATGCGGTAGCCCGTGGTGAAAGATCGTAGTAAGTCAACATGATTTTTGTCGGTTTCGCCCATTGTTGGACTTTTCTTGGACACTTTTATTGGCACCAAATTTGTTTCCCCTCCTGTGTATACATTAACATTATTGGTTTTTTTTGTTCTTCAAACTGATCAAATTTTGGGTTTCATAACAGGAAAGGAACTCCCCCAAATTAAGATATTTATGTAAGGGGGTAGTTAGACATCTCTTGCTTTTTGCGGTATAATGGGAGCCTTGCGAGAACACACCCCTAAAAATTTGTTGTCTGAATTCTTTTGTTTAGAACTGCTTTTTTGCAATAATGCTGGAGGTAGTGGGAAAGTAAGCCTTACCGGCAACGGCGATACTTAGACGTTTTAAATTTACTTAGGGCTTTGCCCCTTTACCCAACCCCCGGGCCCCTTTATTTTTGGGTTCTTCGCGGCAGCGTCAAATGTGCAAGATTCGTCTGCCCAACCAGGTGTTTAATCATTACAGAAGAAAAAGCTGTTGTTTATCGAGACCCCGACTTCTGATTTTCTTCATTTATTTTTAATAGTCGATTAAAAAGCTAACTTACTTTAATGGCGGGTTTAAAAGTTAGTTTATTGGAACTTGAGAAATAGATGAACAACCTTGCCTTTCGTTTTTTGGATCAATGCTTCTAGATCTATATTTTAGTGCTCTTGAAAACGTCTTTCAAGCTTCTTCAAAAAATTCGTCCGGTCCTTTATATATTTTTCCATGCTGGTTTTCTTTTTAACCAAATTTTTATTTAAATTTTAAAAAAAATACTTAACGTTTTAATTCAAAAGGTCTTTTTTTTGTGGACTCATAAACTAAAGTTAAAAACCCTTCGGGGTTGTTACGTGGGGGTTTAAAAGAGTTTAAGTTTGTTTACTTTTTTAAGCATTCCCTTTTTTTTTTTTCTGGGGGTTGGCTTTGAAAAAAGTTGTCCCCCCCTTTCTTTGAAGATAAACTTTTGTTTTTGTATCCCTCAAAAAACGGCTGTAAACGATTTTTTTTCTTTCCTGTGTTTGAGTCAACAAGGCTTTATTTATGTCAGTTTAACGAATAAGTTTACCGTTATAGTTTAAACCCTAGCGTGTGCTTTTGGAGTTTAGTTTTTTAATTTTTTTCAGCCCACTTCAGCAATGAACACAGACCGAGAGTAAAGACAAACCTCCTAGAGGTAAAGTGGGGTGCGCCTAGCCCCTTGCTAAGGACCAACACTGTTCCTGCTGATAGAGCCTTTATCGAGTTCAGTATTAAAAATTGTACGATTTTAAAAGGGGCAGAATACCCTTGTTTGGGTTTTTCTGTATTTTGAAAGGTCTTGCTCTGTACTTGCTGCATTTGGATTTTTTGTTAATCTGAAAGGGTTTTTTTGCAGGGTTTTTATATCTTTCTCTTGGCGGGCTGTGGCACATTTTGGGTAAACCTGAAAAGACATGCTTTTTATAAAAATTAAAATAATTTAGTTTGTATTCTTTTTTTTTGTTATTTTTAATATTCAGCTGCGCTCATTATTAAAAAAAAATGTACATTAAGCGGTTTTTGGCTTTTCTTTTTTTTAATTTGAATGTTTATTTTGTCTCCACGTTCTCCCCCTTCCATCAAAATGTTTCCTCTGTTGACCTTAGGTCAATCCATAAACCCTATTTTGTTTTTAAAAAATCACAACCTAACATTTTGAAGATGAATCTTTTGACAAAGGTCAATGTTGGACTTCTAACCTCCCCCCCCAAACGTTTTTTTTTCTCAAAAAGCTGATAAGGTTTAAGCCCGCGGGGAGTTTGGTTAGGGCTACCCCCATCGAAAAAAATTTTATTTCGTTTTTTTAGGATTAATAAATTTTCACTTCCTCTTTCGAATGGGTTTTTCATCTTCCACAGCAATAAAATACCTTTAAGCGATTTGCTGCGACACTAAAAAATAAAATTCCTTAGGCTGCCCCGCTTCTAGGTTTGTTTTATGATGAATCACTCTTTGTAAAAATATTGTAATTTTGACGATATTGTTTGCTAATTACCTTGCAAATTGGGTTTTCTAACACATCAAAAAATTTCCCCACGTGATGTCAGAAAAGCGACTTTGCTGCGGTGTCTGTAGATTGAATAACCGTTTGTTTTTTCATTTTTTTTAAAAATTTGTTTTTTGCCAATTGTCTTTTAAGCTCTTGAAAATTTGGGGCAGCGCTTTTTTAAAACTCAAAATCTAAGGGAAAGGAAAAAAAGGGTTTTCCCAAACGCATAACTTACTTCTTTATGTTTTTCCCTCTTTGCATCTCCAGCGCCTTTCTAGTTTTTTTGCTTTAATTTTTTCTTTCTTTTAAAAAGCAAAACACCTTTTTATTTCCGGTTAGCCACGTCGAATAGTTTAAAAAAAATTGTCTGCATTGTGTAAAAAAATTTTTCTTGCCCCTCAAGTTTTTTTAAAAATTTTCTTAAAAAAATTTCCCGTCCCGTCTGGACAAAATGTCCTGTTTGGGGTTTTGTTGAAGCGAGTTTATTTTGAAAGTAAGACGCGCGAGCCCGGCCAATCACTTCATCCACTCCTAGGTCTGGAAATTGACAGTAAAAATTTGATCCGCATCAATAGTGATGGGTTTATTTGGAACAGTAAAATTCCGTTATTTCCCTTAGCCTGGGCTCTTAGCCTTCTATGCGGGGTAAGAATCGAGCCATATGTTTGCTGGACTTTTTTTAAAACAAAATAAAAAGTTAATTATTTTAAAAACTGGCAAGAAAGAAGGTTGAAGAAAATTATGATGTTTTTTTATCTGGGGACGACTGAGGAAATGATCCTTTAATACAACAAGCTCACGCTCTCAAGCGGCATGAATTAACAGAAAGTAAAAGGGTTAATCATTTTTCGAAAGTTTAGGCCAAAAACCCCCCGAATTTATGACCCAAATGATTTTGAATTTTAAAAGTGATCATTGTTTAAAAAAAGATAAAGGGGAAAAATTGTTCGGCTTAAAAAACTAAACCAAAAAAAGAAAACCCTCAATTTTTAGCCAAAGTACAATTAAAAAAGACTCGTGTGAAAGATCAAAATCCCTTTGGGTTTTTTGGCCAAAATTAAGGGGGAGGCAGTTTAAATTCAAAAAAACACGAGGGAAATCCCAACAGAAACCCAAAAACAAAAAATGGAACTTAAAAAATTAAATCAATCGGCAGATGAAATAAAAAATGAATAGAACAGAAACCCTTTTTCAGAAGAAAAAAGCATTAAAGATTAACACGACTCACCGCTACCCCCCGGGAAATAGCAGCCCTTGATCATTTTAAGAAGCAACAGAGGCAATTAACAAAAAATTTTTGCAAAACGGGTGAAAATAGATGGGCATTTAAAAAAAAGAAAAAGAAAAATCGTTGAGGCTGATGCGCCAATTAGGGATGTTTTAAAGAAAGAAAGAATAGCCAAAGACTAAAAATCTTTAAAAAGGGATCAGCAAGATGAAGTGTTGTTACTAACCCAGAACTTACGAATCAAGTGAGCAAATAATGAAAAATATCCAAAAAATTTTATTGAAGACACAACACTAGAGAACGTCCGAACACGTTTAAAGAGCAAGGGTTTTTTAATTGAGCGTTATAAAAGCCTTAGGTTTGTAATAAAACCGGTGTTAGCTATTAACGGCTGGTTCAAAGTTCATTACTCCCCCGCCATCGCCTCCCGCCGCCTGATAAATCAGGGGGAAAAAAACATTGATCATTTTTCGGGGTTTTTTAAAAAAATTAGCCAGTAAAGCTTAGACGCTTTCCCGGAATTTGGGGGTTTGTCAGGGCTTTTGTTACTGCAAGAAAAATAGTTGGCTTTTTTGGCGACATTATGGACATTAGTTCTTGTAATAGTTTGGGTTACTATTTAGTAAGATAAAGACCCAGTAAACAGCCCCGTTATCCAAGAAAAAAGCGCTGTCTTTTATATTCTGGTCATCGCGAAAAAAGTCCGCGAGCTTTCGAGCTTTAATACTTTGGGGGTTGGGGCTTCGGGATTGGATACTTTTCTTGGGGTTCTTTTTTTGTTTGTAAAATTACTGGCCAAAATTTTGTCGTTTTTCCCCAAACCCTTTTGTTCATTTTGCTATAAGAATTTAATTAAAAGTTTTTTATTGTACCCCACTGGAGTTGGGTCAGAAGGCAGCATGTTAAACCATGCCAACGCAAAATCTATTTGATCTTGCGTATTGTAAAAATGTTGGTACCTTTGAATACTTGAAGGGAAAACAACTGAGAATTAATGGGGTCCTCTAAATTTGCTAAGTATTGTTTTTTTTTGCGTCAAGCCCGTGAAAGATCAGTTTTGCTCGTCTTTGTGCTTGCGGATACAAAAAACCCCAAACTAAGTACGAAAAAGATCTTTATTCGTTTATTCCCCCTTAGTTGGCCCCTTTGAATTCTAAGATAAATGTTGTCCTGTTTTTTTGCTCTTGCTGTAGGGACCCGGGCTGAAAGTTGGGGAAAAAAGAAAGTTTTGAAGGAGGATCCATATAGTTAATTTTTTGTGGTGCCCCGAAAATAAAGGTGCTAGGCCATGATTAAGATCCAACTTCTGTCTAAAGTCTGTCTTGATGTTTAAAATTTTAATTCGTTACAATCCTTTTAAAAAAAACCTTCATGTCTTTTGTTTTGAAGGATTTAAAAGTTTGGCATTTGGGAATGGCGTTGCAATTCAGCCCAAAATACTCTAAAAGGGGTAATAGAAATGAAAGTCCTGACCTCACCAAAGGACATGGTGATTTAAATGATCAAAGCCCCTCCCACCCAGTTTTTGGGGCAAAAAAACGAAAGTTTAACTGGTTCTATAAAACTGCATCGGATGACTGAAAACCCGCTTTTTTGATGTGGTCGTTTTTAAAAGGGGGGGTTTAAAAAGCTCTTTAATGGGGTACCCCCTTTTTATGAAAGAGGCAGTTTGGGGACGCAATGTCAAGAGTATCGTTTCTATTTTTTAAGATTGAGTGCGGCCCCCCAGAAATATTTTGCATCAATATTGAACGCGCTTTATTTTTATTTCTTCAAAAAAAAGTTTGTAAAATAACAACCCCCGACCCTCTTCGTTTTTTGAAAAATGCTTTTTAATAACAATTCGGAAGGAAAAGGTCGCACTTAAGAATATTTTTCAAAAATGTATGGGTTTTAAAATAAATGAAGAGGGAGAATAAAAGGGTTTTAAAAATTTACAAAACAGGGGGCCCAAAAAAGCCAGTTTAAAAAAATACTGGGTTTTTACGGGTTTTTGTCACTAAAAGAAGCATGAGAACTTTACTTTTCTCCTTAAATTTAAAATGCAAAACTAAAAACTGTTAAATTAAGCCTGAAGAAGTTTCTTCTTTTTTGATAGAGAGCAGCTAAAATGTTAGGATTAAATGGCAATCTACCCCCTCTAGTTTTAGCGCTGCGCCAAAGAAAAATACGTTTTGGGGGGAAAGTCCCCCCGATCTGCATTCATTATTCCTTTTGTCATTTGGATGGCTGAGACTGATGAAAACTTATATGATGGAAGGCCCTCAACGTTTTAGAGCTCTTTCCCTCAGGGAAAGCTTATTTCGTTAAGAAATTTACAAATTTCCCTAATTTACAGTTTAAAAGATTAGTTTGTGGAGGGGGGTCATTTAAATAAAAAATTTCGCAAAGGAGGGAAAAATTGTAAATGTGTTTTAACCTGCAATTGTTTTTGGGAAAAAAAATAATACGTTACTAAAAAATAATGTCGGGGCCAAAGAAACCGGGGTTACATTAGCGCCCGTGGGTGTAAATTTTTGAATTAAAAGACCTTGCAGGTTTCGGATTTGAACAGAAAAGGGAGATAGGCACTTTGTATGGGTTTAGTACACTAAAATTTGGGATTATAAACCAAAAAAGGTTGGCGACAATTAAAAAAGTTTCCTAAACTGGAAAAAACTGCGCAATCAGAGCAAAAAAATTTTTTGGCCAGTATGAAATATAAAAAAGTTCGAAAACCTGACCTCAATTTTGGGGGCTTGAACCCTATTAGAATGGGACATAAAATTTGATTCATAACCCATTTACATATTTTGGCCCTCAAAAAAGTTTCGAAAAGCATTCAACTCTGGTCCTTTTTCATGCAAGCTTATGCCGGCGACAATAGTGGAAAGAAAAGAAATAAGCGTATGGGAAAAAACAGTACATCCCCCACAGAAAAAAAAAGTTGTAAAAAAAAACTTCTACAAAATACGTTTTTCAAGCAGAAAATTAGGGGGCACGTTTACAATGATGTTTTAAATTTCTGTCTTTAAAGATGTGGAGAGGGATGGGTTGTGGGCGTTAGTGATGACCTTATAAAAGGAATTAATATTAGCTGGCAAAACTTAGACGTTAAACGTCTTAAACGTTACCATCGTCGTTCTTCACAATGGCGAGGATATTAAGATCATAACAACAAGCAACAAAATCAATGTTGACTTAAATAGAAACAATCTTACAGAACTGAATTGGATTAATCTTACACATTTAGGCCTCATAGGGTTTTATTATACTGAACAAGTTTTGACGGAGAGTATGATAAAAATAATAACTGGATTAGATTAAATTCTGTTATAAAACTATGGAGCAGTTAAACTTTATGATAAAATCCCCTCATTGTTCAATGATTTGTGGGCAGACTGGTTGTGGAAAAACAATATTTGTCCTAGGCTTATTACAAACAGTTTATCGTTATAATTTTAATCATATGTGATTTTCTGTCCAACACTTAAATGGAACAAAGCATATCATGATAGAAGGTTTATATGGACAGATGATGAAATATATTTAGTTGATCCCAGCAATAAACTGAGTGAATGTCTAGAACGCTTTTTTATATTGTTTGAGGGAACGCAGACGCTATTTATTATAGATGACTGTTCAGCAGAAAAAGACATAGTTAAAAAGAGAAACACTTTGTCGAAACTAGCTTTCAGCGGAAGACATGCTCGGATAAGTGTGTGGATTTTATGTCAGAAATATAACTCAGTTTTAAAAGACTTTAGAGAACAGTTAAAGACTGTAGTGTTATTTCACATGAAAGACAGAGACTCATTTGAAGAATGTTTGCGCGAAAATGATGTTATTGAAAACGATCAAGAAAAACATAGGATTAAACAAAAACTAAAATCTGAAAAGTTTAGTAAATTAGTATTAAAAACGGATAACCCTGCACAGTATGTTTGTTTGTAGATAATCGTTATTTTTTGGGTATTGAAGTCTTACTTGTCAGAGAACAGGAAAACCTTTATTCTGGGCCACTTTCGCCCGAAACTGGTTGAGGCGAAAGTGAGCCAGAATGAAGGTTTTCCTGTTCTCTACAGTGCATTTAATCTGGCGTAGATGGCAGCACAATATGGACAGAGGAATATATCATCTGTGCACATCGTGAGGGTCAGGCCAGAATGAACGAGCCCAGACTAATGATTGTCAAATTTAAAAACAAATAAATAACTGGAAAGACAAAATGTACGTTCTTACAAACGAAAATTACAACGACAATTTTTAGAAGAAAGGGGTATACATTGCAAATGGCCGACACGAAGGCATGCCAGAATTGCAGCTGAACTAGAAAGGACGGCAAGTCTGTTTATTTTGTTAGAAGGCAACTGACGGTTGAACCAAGGAAATCACACGCATGGGCCTACGTGGAGGTGACAGCGGCAGAGACGTTGACAACGACGACGACGACGACGACGTCGAGCATGACTGTGTCCATTTTTTTTTTTGCTCGAAGGGACAGCCCGACCTCCACGTGAGACATGACCACAGAACGGGGTCAACTCGGCAAGCGCCGCCACGGCGGGGATTGACCCCCCCCCCTACCCCACCCCACCCCCACGTGGCGGTAAAGGTGGGCCAAAGTACAATAACAAACTGGTTTTCACGGTTATTCACGTGCTAGTGACAGCAGACACAATTCTGTGACAGAATCTTCGCTCGTCTAATAAATGACACGATTTGTCCTTTTTTTTAAAAATTATAACGTTGAAAATTTGTTTGATAAATTGAATGACCTCTCTTTTGTTAAACATGCTACTTCATTTGATTTTGTTTGTTTGATAAATTGAATGACGTCTCTTTTGTTAAACACTCTACTTCGTTTGACTTTGTGTGTCTAACAGAGATCTTTATTGATAATTTTCTTTATGTTAACAATGTTCCATGATTTTTATTAAATTCAGAGCTCCAGCTAAGAACCTTTTATCCCACGGTCGAAACTCAGGTTGAGTTCTTTTTGTGTGTGTGTGAAGAAAATACATGTCCGATTTTGTTGAAGAAAGTAAACTGGAATGTGATAATATTATTGTTGTGAGGCTTTCAAAAAGAATTGCTAAATATTGATAAATACATGACTGTTATTTACTGTTATGCTGTTCCTGACGGAGACCCTGCATACAATTACCTTATGTGAAAAATGACATTCATATACTTGAAGAAAATGTTCTACATGTCCTAAATACTGATGATCGTATATGATGGCGTGTGGAGACATGAATGCGCGAACAGGGTGTGAGCAAAGGAGAGTAGAGGATATGTGGAATCATGAGCCAGGTGTTGATTGTGAGGATGAAGACAGAGAACATGATTGCCATATGTTCATCAAAAGGTAATGTCAGTAATAATTTTGGTAGATCGCTACTAGAGTTTTGTTATTTGTTTGATTTGGTTATAGTCAATGGATGTGGGAAAAAGATGCTGATGACAAGTTTAGTTTTGTGTCATCTCAGGGCTGCAGTGTTATTATTTCATCATATCGAAAGAACTGTTATTAAAGTATTGCGATGTACATGGCAGTGTTGTTATTATTCCATTATATCAGAAGAACTGTTATTAAAGTATTGCGATGTACATGATAGTGATACCTTGTACTCTTGGCATCTTCCAGTTGAATTGATTTGGAACAAAAGTTCACTTGCAATTTCTATGCGCCATATGCCATACTTGACTCAAAAAGAGGAAACAAATGCATGGTCAGATTATTCTGTCAAAACTAAGAAGGAATCTGAAGAGTTTAAGGATTTTTTGGAACAAGCGTATCAGAACCTCAGTATGAAATGTCGACAATGCTGTGAAGATATTTACCAACGCTCTGCATGGAGCTGTAGCGTGTATGGTGGGATAAGTGGACGTGTATCAGGAAACAATTAGCGATTGCTTTGATACTGAGTGTAAACATAAAAAGAAGGATGTGAAAAAAAAGTTACAAATCTTTCGTAAAGCTAAATCATTAGAGCATCAAATGCACAGCAAGAGGCATTTATTGAAGAACGAAAGGAATAAGATGATGACTGATACAAATGAAAAAGAAAAAGATGGGATGAAAAAGTCAGTTAATGACCCGGAAACGTTTTTAGTCAACGATGAGGACTATCAGTGAGACAGCATAATGTTAATGGAATCAACAGTCAATGGTATAACCACTTCTTCAAGTTCTTTTTTTAACAATTTGGATTGTTGTGATCATGACGACACGGAGCCAGGCGAGTTATTTGAGGAAAACATTTAGAGCCGCTGTTTGATAACCCTGTCACCTAACAAGAAGTTATAAATGGTATCCATCTACTGAAATGTGGAAAAAATGCTGGGCAAGACAAAATTGTAAATGAAATGTTTGAACATGTGAATTCAACTTTGCTTGATTTTCTCGTAAAGTTGTTTAATTCTGTTTTTATGAAAGGGATATTTCCAAGGAATGGGCAACATCCATCACCGTTCACATTTATGAAAAGCGAGACCCAGACAATCCAGATGATTTTAAAGGAATAACTAATACATGCCATCAGTAATATTTACACACACACACACACACACACACACACACACACACACACACACACACACACACACACACACACTAAACAAAAGAGTAAGCATCTGGTCTCAAAATGAAGCAATCATAATTGAGGAACAGGCAGGCTTCAGAAGAAACTATAGTACAGTCAATTACTTTTTTTATTGTACGCGATGGTGCAAAACTATCTTAAAAACACTACATTCTATGCTGCTTTTACAAACTTCAAGAAAGCCTTTGATTCTCTCAAAGGAACCTATGATTCAGTACGATCTTGTGTTCGTGATAAGGGTATGTATTCCGAAATGTTTAACTGCCCACGAGGTGTCAAACAGGGATGTTTACTGAGCTCGAAGCTGTTTCCATTTTGTATCAACGTGTTAGCAATAGAAATTAGCAAAAAGAACAGACATGGTATACAACTGATCTCGAACGCTGTCGAGTTGTTCCCAATGCTATTCGCGTATGACTTTATTTTCCTTTCTGACAGAGTTATAGGTCTTCAAAACCAACTGAACATTTGGGAAAAGTAAGCAGACAGGTTGGAACTTATTGATTCTAATTCTTGAAAAGAAAGTCATGGTTTTCAGAATGGGCGGTTATCTTTCCGGACACGAAAAATGGTCGTATGGAGGTATTGAAGTAAAGTAACCATTAACTACAAATACTTAAGGATTATATTTACAGCTGAGTGAAGTTTTAGTGTGGAATGATCAGAAAGCTACAGGAACGGAAAGAAAGGTATGATACAGATTCACTATGGAAAATACATTCGATCGAACCATCTGTAGTCTGGAAATTGTTTGATTCACAGATTGAACCAATGCTAACATAATTATGCATCAAGCTTGGGGGTTATCTGATTACTTAGTGAGAAAATTTCATACGTTTGCAGTTAGACGCGCCATGAATGTCCCATTGAATTCTTCTAATAAAATGGTATATGGAGAGTAAGGCAGATATCCACTTTATGTAAAAAGACAAATGAAGTGTATAAGATATTGGTTACGGTTGCTAAAAGTACTACTGACCAGGTTATGTGACAAGCTCGTAAGATGCTTCCACAACAACATGAATCAGGAAAATGCAACTGGGTGACAATGGTAAAGAAACCTCTTACTGAAAACGGGTTTGTTATAGTTTGGTTAAGCCAGCATGTAGGGGGTGATCATTTGTTTATTTTAGAACTTAAAGATAGATTAAAATGTCAAACAAAGCTGGCATTCGAATATGGAAGGAAAGGAGAAGTATGACTGCTTTCTTCAATTTAACAGTAATTTGCATCCAGGAAAGTACTTGTCAGTTATGCTTTGCTAGATTTAGAACAAGGACCCTGTGTCTGAATGCAAGCAGAGTTTGATCAATGTCTGGACCAGAAAACTGAAAAAAGCAAAGTCATTGCATCCAATGCAGTTGAAAACAAACATAATTTTTTTTGTGAATCTTACCACGATGTTCGCACACAAAAGTAAAGTTTTTCAAGCGCCCGTTGTCAGCAGTCTAAGAGTTTTGTCGCTTTACAATGAGGAGCTCGTGAAATCTGTTCCTATGTTTGTTGCTAAATCGTATACAATTGGACAGTCTATAAATCCAGGAAAAAATAATGGTTTTCATGTGCCTATTGCCTAAGGTCGTTTTGACGGATCCCTGATGAAGGTTGGGAGACAATTGTATGATGCTTTCCCCCCAACAATGTTTTAGTTTCATATTGAGAACAGTTAGCATGCCCCCTTGTTTATTTCTTCTCTTTGCTTGGTTGGTTTCCGGTAGACGGAGTATTTGCGGATGAATGAAAGGCTGCCATGTTTACTCGCTGAATCAGAACTATTGAGTCGATCATTCCTTCACGAGACAATGTACCGACCCCATGACGTCAGGGTACTAAGCTGTTTTCAGTAACGCTTGATTTGTCATTGTCATTTGTCTGTCTCTGTCTCTCTCTGTCTGTCTGTTTGTCTGTCTCTGTGTCTTTCCGTCTGTTGTTTGCCTTGTTTTGTCTGTCTGTCTGTCTTTCTCTGTCTCTCTTCTGTTCTCTGTCTGTATGGCTGTATGTCCACCTCTCTCTCCCCTCTCTCTCTCCTCTCACTCTCTCTCTCCTCTCTCTCTCTTTCTCTCTCCTCTCTCTCTCTCTCCTCTCTCTCCTCTCTCCTCTCTCTCTCTCCTCTCTCTCTCTCTCTCTCTCTCTCTCTCTCTCTCTCCACCCTTGTTGAACAAGGACAAGGCTTGAAACAGAAAAAGAACAGTGCGTGACATGAACGCACAGACACGATGCTGTGCTTGTTGTGTGATATGCATATGTTAAGTAAGGACTTGCTGTATTTTAGCAGCACAGACACGATGCTGTGCTTGTTGTGTGATATGCAATATGTTAAGTAAGGACTTGCTGTATTTTAGCAGCACAGACACGATGCTGTGCTTGTTGTGTGATATGCATATGTTAAGTAAGGACTTGCTGTATTTTAGCAGCACAGACACGATGCTGTGCTTTTGTGTATATGCATATGTTAAGTAAGGACTTGCTGTATTTTAGCAGCACAGACACGATGCTGTGCTTGTTGTGTGATATGCATATGTGAAGTAAGGACTTGCTGTATTTTAGCAGCACAGACACAATGCTGTGCTTGTTGTGTGATATGCATATGTGAAGTAAGGACTTGCTGTATTTTAGCAGCACAGACACGATGCTGTGCTTGTTGTGTGATATGCATATGTGAAGTAAGGACTTGCTGTATTTTAACAGCACAGACACGATGCTGTGCTTGTTGTGTGATATGCATATGTGAAGTAAGGACTTGCTGTATTTTAACAGCACAGACACGATGCTGTGCTTGTTGTGTGATATGCATATGTGAAGTAAGGACTTGCTGTATTTTAGCAGCACAGACACGATGCTGTGCTTGTTGTGTGATATGCATATGTGAAGTAAGGACTTGCTGTATTTTAGCAGCACAGACACGATGCTGTGCTTGTTGTGTGATATGCATATGTGAAGTAAGGACTTGCTGTATTTTAGCAGCACAGACACGATGCTGTGCTTGTTGTGTGATATGCATATGTGAAGTAAGGACTTGCTGTATTTTAACAGCACAGACACGATGCTGTGCTTGTTGTGTGATACGCATATGTGAAGTAAGGACTTGCTGTATTTTAACAGCACAGACACGATGCTGTGCTTGTTGTGTGATATGCATATGTGAAGTAAGGACTTGCTGTATTTTAGCAGCACAGACACGATGCTGTGCTTGTTGTGTGATATGCATATGTGAAGTAAGGACTTGCTGTATTTTAGCAGCACAGACACGATGCTGTGCTTGTTGTGTGATATGCATATGTGAAGTAAGGACTTGCTGTATTTAGCAGCACAGACACGATGCTGTGCTTGTTGTGTGATATGCATATGTGAAGTAAGGACTTGCTGTATTTTAGCAGCACAGACACGATGCTGTGCTTGTTGTGTGATATGCATATGTGAAGTAAGGACTTGCTGTATTTTAGCAGCACAGACACGATGCTGTGCTTGTTGTGTGATATGCATATGTGAAGTAAGGACTTGCTGTATTTTAGCAGCGCCGACACGATGCTGTGCTTGTTTGTGTGATATGCATATGTGAAGTAAGGACTTGCTGTAATGTTCTCATTTCTTAGCTACTGTGTAATTGGTTTATGTTAGACAGGATTTTTTGTTCATTTTGTAGTGTTTCTTGTTGTTCCGTTTTCTGTTTTCCATAAATAAACATTCTTAAAACTGAATAAAGTTTCGCTCTTGGAGATCAATAGATACTCACATGTTAGCCCTACATTAGCCTTTTTTAACGACAAAAACCCGTGGTAAGCAGCCGCAGTGTGTGTGTGTGTGTGTGTGTGTGTGTGTGTGCGTGCGTGCGTGCGTGCGTGCGTGCGTGCGTGCGTGTTGTGGTGTGTGTGTGTGTGTGTGTGTGTGTGTGTGTGGGAGAGAGAGAGAGAAGAGAGGAGAGAGAGAGAGAGAGAGAGAGAGAGAGAGAGAGAGAGAGAGTCTTTTTTTTTCAATTTTTTTTTTTTACTCCTCCGTGTTTTTCCAGTTTCTCACTTAAGAGAGCTTTGCAAGACCCCATCCTTAGATTTCAATCACCATCCCAAGAGAGCGTAACTCTCATCCTTCTTCCTATTCTTGAGCTGCAAAGAGACATTTCGTCTCAAGTAAGAAATTGCTTTCAAATTCGTGTTTCCATGCGTTTGGCTGTTTGGTGATTGGGAAGAAAGGAAAAATGCAGACAAAAACAAGAAGAAAAAGGTCAAATAAGTAGGAACGAAATGCATAAGAATTCTGAAGAAATTGTCTCTGTATGACCAGAGAACAAAATGAGTCAAGACATCGATTGCATAGATAAATAAGGGAAATAATCCATGGACTTCATGACAAAAAGACCACACACACACACACACACACACACACACACACACACACACACACACACACACACACACACACAAAATCATGGCAGGTACAAAAAAAACCAATAACATCTGAGCCGATATGATTATCGTCATCATCATCATCATCATCATCATCATCATCATCATCATCATCATCATCATCGTCGTCGTCGTCATCATCATGGTCACACCACCTCCATCACCATTACCAACATCACCATTATCACATCACCATCATCGTTGTCACCATCATCATCGTCGTCATCATCATTGTCATCATTATTATTATCTTTATGTTTTTCCTTCTCGACGTTTCAGTAGTTATGTTGACATTTTCAGATCATCACTTCTGACTCAAAGCAATGCAGAACTATAACCAACTCTTTGCGACGACTATGAGCATCATCTGACTATGCTGTTGTCGTCGCCCCCGTCGTCATCGTCATCGTCGTCGTCGTCGTCGTCATCGTATCATCATCATCCTCATCCTCATCCTCATCATCTATCTTCATCTTCATCATCATCATCATCATCATCATCATCATCATCATGTTCATCATCATCATCATCACCACCATCACCAACATCATCAATATCATTATCATTATCATCATCAACATCATCATCAGACTTCAGACTTCAGAAAACTTTATTATCTCTTGTTAAAAGAGAATTTACATTCGTGACCGCTGCCCTAAAAGTTAAGACATATATATTTATAGTTACAAACATGACACTAGAATTAAAGTTACTTTCAAACAATAAAACATGCATATATCACAAAAATGGGAATTTCAGTCTTTCTCTTTGTTTGGTAGTGCAAATAAAACATGCACTCGGCCACACATAATTATATATACATACATGCGTGCCCTCATGCATGAGAGAGAGAGAGAGAGAGGGAGGGAGGGATGGAGAGAGAGAGAGGAGAGAGAGAGAGAGAGAGAGAGAGGTGATTTATTCATTAAAAATCATTTAAGATAAGACATATTCCAGACATTTCTATTCCTCACTGCTCCAGGACATGCACACATAACACACACACACACACAGACACACACACACTCCAGCATCTATACTTTCCCGCTTGCTCACGGCATACACACACACGCACATGCTTATTATATCACAGGTGATCCACCATCTCTGCTTCTTACATGCTGCGTTTGTTTAAAAACGCAATGGACTGGAACACGAAGCTCTTTTCTGGCGCATCAGCTTAGCTCTGGGACACGAAATCGTCTGCCTGATGGAAGGAGCTCATACTGTCGTGCAAGCGTGTGCCCACTGTCACCAACAATCGCACGAGCCTTGGTCACCGCACGCCTTTCATACAACTCACTCATACTCTCCTGTCTCTCACTAACAATCTTACCACAGATGTTCACAACGCTATCCAAGAGTTTGCTGTTTTTCAGACTAAGATTTCCATACCAGCAAATGCATGAAAAAGTCAAGACAGACTCAATAAAACTCCTGTAAAATGTTTTAAGTATTTTTGGCTGGACATGCAGATTCCTCAATTTGCGTAGGAAATACATCTGGTTTGACATTTTTTGTATGTGGACCTGTGTGTGTATTGGAAGTGAGCTTATTGTCTAACGTTGTGCCCAGATATTTGTATTCCTCTACCCGTTCCACTTTTTCTCCATCAATATAAAGATCCGGCACGTCATTTTTCGCTTTCCTAAAATCTATGATCATCTCCTTTGTTTTTTGACGTTAAGCTCAAGATAATTTTCTTTACACCAGGTGCTGAAACGCTCAACTTCATCAAAATATGTTATATCAGAATTGGAGAGTTCTTCAAGGGCTGTATCATCTGTGGATATTTTATAA
>CM031607.1:98551729-98568026 GCA_018398815.1 Conus ventricosus
GTTGCATTTCAGATGCATATCATTCCAAAGGGTATCCAATGTCGTATTTATTTCCAGAAGTACCGTTTACAGCATCCTGGTGCTTACATGTCTATAGTTCACGGGGTTTGCGTATTGCTTTTCATTGTTATCATTATTCTATCTTCTCTGCTCCTCTCTCTCTCTCTCTCTCTCTCTCTCTCACTCTCTCTCTCCTCTCTCTCTCTCTCTCTCTCCTCTCTCTCACAAACATCCATACATGCGCACGCGCGCATCACACACACACACACACACACACACACACACACACACACACACACACACACACACACACCAACAATACACAATATATAATATAATATATAATAGAGAGAGAGAGAGAGAGAGAGAGAGAGAGAGAGAGAGAGAGAGAGAGAGAGAGAGAGAGAGAAGAGAGAGAGAGAGCGCAGACAGACAGACAGCGAGACATATGGGTAGATGGATAGATGGATAGATGGATAGATGGATGGATGGATAGATGCATGGTTGAATAGATAGATAGATAGATAGATAGATAGATAATAGATAGATAGATAGATAGATAGATAGATAGATAGATAGATAGATAGATAGATAGATAGATAGATGTATGGATGGATATATGGATAGACGAATGGCTGGCTGGCTGGATAGATAGATATAGATGGATAGACAGATAGATAGATAGATAGATAGATAGATAGATAGATAGATAGATAGATAGATAGATAGACATATATATATATACATATATATATATATATATAAAAAGAGAGAGAGAGAGAGAAGAGGAGAGAGAGAGAGAGAGAGAGAGAGAGAGAGACAGACAGACAGACAGACAGACAGACAGACAGACAGACAGACATACAGGTAGTCAGACAGACGGACAGACAGATAGACTGATAGATTTGGCCGCTAGACAGACATTGATGAAGAAAGTGCTGTAGAAGACTCACAGCTGCCTTCCCTCCGTCAGTCTGAAGAGCCACAGCGGCCAACAAGGGCAGGAACATCCCTGGCAGACTATTGCGATTCCAGAGTTCTTCTTCATGGTTATCAACCGTTCAGTCTGGTCTCTGACATATACAACTACAAACACGTCGGTCAACACGTGCACAGAATCTGTGTGGAACCAAAGCCCTTTCCCTTCTTGCCATTTATAACCCGTTGTCTACTTACTTAGGGCTATTAGAGCGTAAGGGCGATAACTACTATGATGACCAGTGATATCATTTTACTGACATGAAAAGCCGAGTCAGACATTTACGAAGAGGACTTTTGAGGTCGGCCCCTCCGCCGCGATCCTCAGCCCCCCCTCCCTCCTCCCCCCGTCCTGCAGAGAATGTAAATATGTTCGTTCACGACCACCCATGTTATTTGCACGAAAACCCCCCTTTTCACATCTAAATCACGTCCATCTCATGTCAGTTTTGGCTAAAATTAACACCTGTTTTTAAACAAAATTAACACGCAAAACCGCCAAAAATTGACGTTATTAGCACATTAAAACGGGGGCTTACGTGCTAGATAAGATTTGGTGATCGTGAACAAACATATTTACATTCTCTCCAAGCACATAAAATTAACTAAACATTTAACATTTAATATGGCCTGACTGCCCTACCCAGACTGGCCCTGCTGTTGTTATGTGATACTGCAAAAGCGATAAAGTGCAATTACTGTCCTGACATCGAACTGCCCTACCCAGACTGGTCCTGCTGTTGTTACTCGTTACTTGACACCGCAAAACCGATAAAGTGCAATTAGTGGTCCAACAACGAACCACTGCAATGCGACTCATTATTATTCATTGCGCGTGCGTGCTAGCCAATTGGCAGGAGTATGAGGTCATTTCTGCCGGCTGGGCTTAAATCACGTGACATTAGCAGCCGAGCAGCCCTGTTCTGTCATTTCTTAGTGTGGCGTTGAGCAGTGAAGACGTGCTGGAAAACTGTTTGACTTTAAAAACTGTGTTTCTGCTGTTTGATTTCATGTCTCGCGATAGTGTTTCTTCTTGTAAAGCATTATATTTTAGTAGGTAGTCCTCATTCAAGAACTTGAAATGTTTGATAAAGAACTGTTACGGCGTGGACTTTACCTCACCAACACGTTGAGGAAATAAGAAAGTTGTTCGTGGAGGCAGGCACAGTATCCTGCAGTTGATCGTTATGTAAAAAAGTTCGCCTTAGAAGTAAGGCTCGAAGACTACTTAATACTAATTATGGGCCTGTGGCTGGATTTTAGATCCAATTTGACACCAATTGTTTTGAAGTGGAGAAAGGATAGGCAAGATGGTATAAAAATAAATATTCACAAGAAAGCAGACGGAAACGGCCAATAAAATTGTATGTTTTTATGGTTGTGTGATGCTCAGTTAAACATTGAAGAAAACAGTTAAAAGACGCGGCTTGTTAAAATTGCAGAAGAAATATTCTAATAAAAACAGATTGATAGCATGAGTTTCTACCCAAAGATCCGCACTGTGCTCTTATCTGCGGAATTACTGGGTGGGGAAAACTGTCCCTTCGTACTTGATTTGTTAACAAACAATATTACAGGTTTTCATTACGAACACATTGTTTTATTCTGCACAACTATTCAGCCACACACAAGTCTTAACAAAGAAGGAAGTTTTATTTGGACAGACGATTAATATTTTCTAGTTGATCCTAGCGACAACTGAGCGACTGTTTAGAACATTACTATAGACTTTTGAGGCACTGAAACGCTGTTATTATTGATGACCCTGTTCACTCTGAACGAGACATGTTAAAAAAAGAAAAGCGTCGGCTAAGCGTAGCCCGTTAGTGGGCCGCCACGCCTAGTTTCTTGTTGGCTCTTAACTCAAAAATACATTGCTGTCTTAAAAGACTTTCGACGCAGTTAAAATCGTTTGGTATTATTTTTTACACTAAGCACAAAGATAGTTTTTTGAAGAATGTTTAAGTAAAAATTATATAATAAAAGGACAAAGATGAGTGTCAAGGAGCGTGAAACCTCTCAAAGGCATTAGACGACTCTTGGTGGAGACAAAGGTACATTGTACGGGTATACAATAAGTAATTGACCAATAACCATGGTACGTTACCACCGCACACCGCCGAAGTGGTCAATGACAACAACCCTAGGAGAGAAGTTCGGACCTGCCCAAGTGGCGAAAGGGGAAGGTTGAAACACTACGACCTCGGGGCCCCAAGTGATGCTAAAATAGCTCGGTCAGCTGAGGTTTCTTGTGTAAACAGTCATGAAGCAGGGGCCTTGGATTTGTTTCAGATGGTATCTGCCGTGGGTTCACGTGTTGGTTCTATTGTCAGGCTGGCTGAATGCGTGTGAGGTTGTAGTAACCCTCCATAAGATATTACTGTGTTTAACTGACCAACCGAAGTCGGCGGAATGTTTCGCTTCCATCTGGGGCTAAGAGTTGTTTGCAAACCATTAGGTAGGGGTGTGTGTAAAAATGCTGATGTGATGGTGGAAAGTAGCGAGTGAGAAGTCAGGGTACTTTGTGAACTAGGGGCGGTGAGAAGCAGCGTACAAAGGCATGGCCGAAGGGAATCCTTTGGTTTCCCCCCTATATAAACTGAGGGAGAACAACGTGGTCAAGAGAACAACACGAGGAGAGCGAGAGAGAGGAAGGCAGAGGAGCGAGAGAGAGAGAGGAGTGAGCAGGACAGAGAAAGGTCGTAGAACGTGGTCTGGGAGATAGAAGAGACAGCAAGGTCCTTAGAGTTAAAGACAAGCTGGGAAGAGAAGAAACTAAGTTTTGAAGACCAGAGGTGGGTGAAGACAAACAAACTGAATTTGAACCCAGAGGTGGGTGAAGAAAAGACGAAGAATATTCGAACGTCGAGATCCCAGAGACGACCACACGACCCAGTCCAGGAAGCCTGGAGCCAGTCAACCACGGCACACCATCAAGCAGTGCGAAAGAAGACGTGAAGAGAACCTTTTTCAGAACTGTGGTGTGGTGTGAAAGCGTGGTTGTGTGTGTGAAAACCTGCCAGGTAAGAGTCCATTTTTATATAACCCGGATTAGGAAGTATGATCTTAATGTGTTAAAAAATTTATTCATTGTGTGTGATTGATTGCTCAAGAAAAAATTGGATTAGGAAGTATTGATCTTATGTTCTGATATTTCATTGTGTGTGATATTGAATTTTCAAGATTTAATTATAAGTACTAGAAATATGCATTTCTTGTTCTCATCGTGTAGGAGAGAGACGAATGATGCGTGACATCCCATTCCCAGAGAGAGGCGCATGTTTGATGGGCGCATGAGTTGCATAAGCGTGTATGAGTGCAAAGATAACACTTGGTGTGTTTTAAAGCTGACTAATAATACATCACTTAGTGCACTTAAGCAATAACTCACGATTTCCCCCGTCCTGGACAAAGTGCGAGCCTGCCCGGATTGCATGCCCAAATTAGTTTCAGGCGGGAAACAAAGTGAGTACTAGAGTAGTAACTGGGGCGAAGCGTCCACTAAAGCAATTTTTAATTAGCGTTCTATTATTTCCTTTAGTACTTTGAGTGATGAGTATTGACTATTGTGTGAAGGGTGTAGTATTAATCAGAGGTCGTTCAGAGAAACGAAGGACGAGGTTCTAGTCTTAAAACTCTCCCCCCATAACCTGTGGTTTTGAAGATTAAGCTCCTTTGTGGTTAGGAACACTACCATTGGTTTGTGTACTCGTACGTTTAGTAGATTAACTGTGTACCAACTTTTACATGGGTTTATAAGCGAAACTGTTTTGAGTTGGGTCTAAAACATATAAGAAAAGAAAATGGCTGAAGGAAAGTTTTAACTCCCATTGCGCACTGGTAAGGTTGTGGGAAAGAAATGGGATATACAGGAATGAACTCCTATGTTTAATTGAATCTCAGGCAAAAGACGAGAAGATGAAAGGGCTGAAAGAAGGAGGTTTTGAAAAGGAACAACTATGAGGCTGTCAAAATAAATCTAGAGGCAGAAAGAGCCGCTGCGAAACGAGAGCCAGGAGGCAGAAAGTGGGCAGCGAGAGCTAGAGTCAGATGCAGAGAGTGCAGCTGCCAGAGCTAAACAGGATGCAGAGATTGCAGCTGCCCGAGCTAAAGCAGAGCAGAGAGGGCGAGAGAGCAAAGCAGCATCGGAGATTTTAGGCCAAACAAATTGATTTTGGAACGAATTCAGTCTGAAAATCGCAGTGAAATAGACACCAGTTCTGAGTCAGTAGGTCCCGCAGACAAAGTTGCGCACCTAGACTTAAACTCCCACTGTTCCAGAGCCGAAACTGATTCAATCTACGCTATATCAGTCGGTTTTGAATCGTTGCCGAGCACGATGGCTGGCCCGAAGAAAACTGGGCAATAAAACTGTCTGACTTTGTTGACAGGTCGTAGCGTACACACATATCCACCCAAACCCAAGGTGATCAGAGAGATTTTTTGACAAGGTAAAACAGCGGTGCAAAGGCATATGATTTGACTGAAGAAGGTTTTATGGCCGTAAGTTTCGCGAGGCGAGAATCGAACAGGTGGAGACATACACAAAGTCGGAGTAGACTGGATCCCACTATTTCAACAAATGTTAGAACTTAGTGAGTAGACCAGTGATTTGAAGGCCTCAAGACACTGGTGATAAGAACAGATACTTGATGGTTGAGGGACGGGCCTCACATCCACATTAAGGAAAAAGGTGCAACCACAATAGCTGAGGTACTTGAGACAGCTAGACATACCGGGAAGCGAGGCGTGATTTGCCTGAACAAGAGGAAAGCCTGGAAGCATATTAAGGATAGCATGCCAGCACATGACTCACGCAATGAGGTCAGCAGTACAAACACCCTAAGGGGCCCACACGTCCCACGTGAGCAAACAAGGGTGAAAAACCAATAGCCACGTGGCTAGAAAGAGCGTACCTTGTTTCTGTGGTAAAAAGACAGGGCACTTGCTAGAACTGGCATATTTAAGTCACAGAAAAAGGCAGCAGCAATGAGTCAGGCCAAGGAGAGACAGGTATGAAAGAGAATGGGAAAGATGACAGTGTTTTCTGTCTGGATTGTGCTGTGTGTTCACAGAATCAGGCGATAACAGGATGTGCACAAAGCAGGAGTAGGGGATATTGGGTTAATGTCATTAGAGACCCTGGGTGCACTGGTGTTTATGGTGAAGGAGTCCCTGTTGAGAGGGCCAATTCACTAGGTAAAACCAGATGTGTAGACAAATAAGGGAACAATAGCAGAATTCAAACGCACCTGGTGTTCATTGATACAACCCATTTTATAGTGGAATGTACAGGCTTTGGCTTCCGAAGCCGCCGTAATGATTTGGTAGATCGGAAAACATCCCAGGGAGCACGTGGGTACGGAGACCCAGACCGTGGATTCTGTGTTGAATCAGGGAAAAGGAATCACGTGAGGAAAAGCGTGTCCCCCCCAGTGAGACCTAACCGAACTCACTTTGGCGAACAAAAGGCGATCGTCGCTCAGAAAGCTGTTCGTTTGCTCATACAAGGCAGAAAGAAACGTTTTAAGGAAGGGACAATCGTTTTGAGATAAAGGATGGGGTATTGTACCGAACGTTCACTCACTCGAGTTTCGGGGAAGACAAAACGACAGATCGAGTTGAGCCCTATAAAGCGCAAAAGGCGGTATGTCAGAAAAACATGTGACTCAGCCTCGGCCATCTCCTAAGAAGGCCTCACAAAAGGCAGTTGACGCAAGAGTACTACTGGTCCCCAGTATCCTGGCGATGTCCCACGGTTCAGTTACAATGCAGCACATGCCGCCGGGTAGGCAAGGTGTGTGTACAGAAAGGGGATCAGACTGTCTTACCAAAAAAGTTGCCAAAATAAAATGGTCGGTCGAGAAGTCAGGTAAGTGGGGTGTGCGTGTGTCAGGGGGGCAGGCGCTTATGCTGACGTGGCAGTTGCGAAAGCCAACGTGTATGAAGAGAAGGGAGAAAATTCGTTGAAACATAATGGTTTTACGGCCACAAAAAATCGACTTAGAGCTAAGTGGAGATTTCAGATTTCGTTGATATTGCATTGAAGTGTGTATGTATTGATTTCTCTATAATTTTTGTTGCAAGACAAATCATGCGTGCGTTCTCTGTGTAAGTAGGCTTAAGAGAAGCCGATACCATTAGCACTGGTTTTAAATGGAAAATTATGAGTTTCCAGCTCCTTGAATGTTAAGTTTAGCCAATGCAGGGCATTGTCTTCGAGTGGGGGGAATTTGTCAAGGAGCGTGAAACCGTCTTCCAAAAGGCATTAGACGCTTGGAGACAAAGGGACATTTGTACGTGGTATACAAATTAAGTAAATTGACCAATTAACCAGGTACGTTACCCACCGCAACACAGGCCGAAGAGCAGATGACAAAACAACACCTAGGAGAGAGTTCGGACCTGCCCCGTGGCGAACAGGAAGGGTTGTAACCCACTACGACCTCGGGCCCCAAGTAGGTGCCTAAATGCTCGTCAGCTGAGGTTCTTGTGTAAACAGTCAGTGAAGAGCAGGGGGCCATGGATTTGTTTCAGATGGTATTTGCCGGGTTCACTGTTTGGTCTAATGTCAGGCTGGCTGAATGCGTGTGGAGGTTGTAGTAACCCTCCTTAAGATATTACTGTGTTAACTGACCACCGAGTCGGCGGGAATGTTCGATGACCATCTGGGGCTAAGAGTGGTTTTGCTAAACAATTAGGTAGGGGTTGTGTGTAAAATGCTGATGTGTGTGGAATGTAGCGATGGAGAATTCAGTAACTTGTGAACCTAGTGGCTTGAGAAGCAGCGTGACAAAGGCATGGCCCGAAGGGAATCCTTTGTTTCCCTCCCTCTATAGAACTGAGGGAGAACCACGTGTCAAGAGAACAACACGAGGAGAAGAGAGAGAGAAAACAGAGGAGAGAGAGAGAGAGAGGAGTGAGCAGGACAGAGAAGGTCGAGAGAAACGTGGTCTGGGAGATAGGAAGAGACAGCAAGGTCTTAGAGTTAAAGACATAGCTGAAGAGAAGGAACTAAGTTTGAAGCCCAGAGGGGGTGAAGACAGACAAACTGAATTTGAACCCAGAGGTGGGTGAAGAAGACGAAGAAGAAAGAGTTCGACTCGAGAGCCTATTACGACCACGAAGAACCCAGTCCTAGCCAGGAGCCAGTCAAACCAAGGGCATCACCATCAAGCAGTGCGAAAGAAGAACGTGAAGAAGACATTTTTTCAGAACTGTGGTGTGTGTTGAAAGCGTGGTTGTGTGTTTGAAAACCTTGGCCAGGTAAGAAGACATTTTTATTAAAACCCGGGATTAGGAAGATTGATCTTTTAATGTGTTGATTTATTCATTGTGTGTGATTGATTGTTCATGATTAATTGGATTAGGAAGATATTGATCTTTTATGTCTGATATTTTCATTGTTTGTGATTTGATTGTTCATGATTGAATTATAAGTAGCATAGAAATTGGCATTCTTGTTCTCGTCGTGTTTAGAGGAGAGACAATGCGTGACATCCCATTCCAGAGAGAGGCGAATGTATGATGGGCGCATGAGTGTGCATATGCTGTAGCTTGCAAAGAAACCTGGTGTGAAAAGCAGACTAATATACATCAACTTATGGCACTTAAGCAATACCATCACCGATTTCCCCCGTCCCTGGACAATGAGCTAAAAAAAAATAAAGAGCAGTTAGAATACATCTAAGCACGCTAAGCTATGCTATACGACTGACCCTCCAGTCAATACGTTTTGTTTATTTTAGATTGTTTTTATTCAGTATGATTGGCTTGTACAATTTGTTTTATTATAATTTTAATATTAAAAAAAAATGTCTCGAGGCCAGAATCAAAGCCGCAGCTAGCTCCTAAAATGCACTGCAGTAAGAGCTAAAAGACCTAGAGACACAACCTGAGTTTGATCTAAATGGAGTGCCAGGAAATTGTTACGGGATTTGAGTACACAGATGACGGGGTTACAAACGAACAGAAAGTGAAAGACAAAACACCGGCAGCAACATCCAGCCCTAGAAGAGATAAGAAATTTAAGAGCGAACGACTTGGCAAACGTGAAACAAACTTCATAAAAGAGAGAATTCAATGGGCGTTGCTTTCTGACATTGACTGGAATTTAAAGTTTTAACTACGAAGCCCTAATGATACACGATAAGAAAAAACAATTTTAGAAAGGCTTGGAATGCAGGGCCCGCTCTTGTTAGCTTGCTCCAGGAAACACAACAGAAAATACAGATTGAAAATAACTACAGGGTATCTGAATATATGCAACAGAGAAAAAGTCCTTAGCTGAAGTGGGGGGCGACACCGTCGGCTTAGAATTTACCCAACCTAGAATCACTCATAGGCAAATGACGATGATTTTTCGCTATGATTTATTACTTCCGAGGGAGGGCGATACTAGTTTTTGCCCAGAACATGCCTTTATTAAGAGGCATAACAATAAAGGCGAAAACTTGGATCCCCTTTTAAGCTCGTTTATTGTTATTACTAAAAACGGAGATGAATAAACGCCCTTGCATCATCATGACCAAGGTTACTACTGTGATGAGGTTGACAAAGACAAAACAAACAGTAACTCGACTTTATTTTCCTTAAGTATGTTGATTTTTATAGCTTTTAACTCTGTTGATGAATGCTGCCCCAGAAGGATTACTAAAGATATATATAAGATTAATATAAAAAATCATCTGATTTAAAAATGGAGTTCAACAGTTTAGGTTTAGAGCAAATAACTGAACTTCAAAAGGAAATAGAAAGCGACTTGATAAGTATCGAGTTACTAGAAAGAAAGTATGCTAAAGCTTTAAATACTCTTTCTTATGTAATTACTGGCCTCATCAGCTGTAGCTCGCGTAAGTGCTGGTCTGGTGTTTGCTCTTATTAGGCACTGTGGCGAGGGGCCCAGCCTCTTTACATATAGGGGGCTTGGTCTAGGTTTAGGCCCATGTCTATGATTGTAAGTGCTGTTTTAAAAAAATTAATCATAAATTACAAAAGACACGTGAAGAGCCATTGTTGCTTAGCATCAGCAAAACTTTGTTCATTAGATAAGAATAAGCAAATCATTACCAGGATGAAAACATTACAGACGAAGAATTTCAGAAGCATATGTGCGATGGTGAGGATTACCAGAAGGCAAAAAATTGAACTTCAAAGGAGTGGAGAAAGACGTTTTACTTCACGACAGGTATAGAACACTGAAGCAATTAAACAGAACATTGAAAAACAAACACATGATCGTTAACCCAAAATAGAGCACAAAAAATAAGTTTAGCCCAAAATAAATACTATTTTTTGTTAACTCACTGTGTTTGGCGGGACAACTTGCAAATCTTCACGAACCAAACGATCTTTTAGGGGCAGGCCTTTAGGCTAGTAGCGTGCGCAAGAAGAGAGAGTTTCTCATAAATAATATACGGGAGGGGATGTTTTCATGAATTCTTTCAACTTCATATACGTCTACGCTCCATATGGACTGTGGCTCTAATTCTAACCTCGCCCTCTCCTCTCCAGGACATACAAGTATCTTTACTTAGTACCAAACGGTAGGAGTTTTTGATTACTTTGCCCATCCTTCAGATAATGCTAATTTTTTTTTAACTTGATTGCGTGTTACTGGTTTAGACCTGTTGTTTTAAATCTTCATGTTTCATGGCGCGTAAGACTGCCGCAATCTCCTAACCCCTACTGTGTTGCGCGTTCTGTACCTCGTAGTGTACATCGTAGTGTCCATAATTTCTCTTGTGATATTGATAGTAAACAGGACGTTCAGCTAGATTCTATTAAAGTTTATTCTACTAGGGCTGTGACCCGATGTTGCCTGGGATCCTCTCCTAACTGTAACATGATGTTTAAAAACAGTTGGGTTTACAAACCTTTAAACTCTTTTCCATCATCAACTTGCAACCATCCTAGAAACTTTAATGGGCCCTCTCATGTATATTTGTTGTAAAGCCCACAAAGCCACAGCATTGAACTTTTATCCGTTAAAGGCCTCAGCGTCTTTTGTCTCTTTAAGCCATGTCAACAACTGTCAGAGCATAACTTAAACTTTTTTCATTAACTTTGTCATGTGGAAGATACAGCAAGTCCATCTGGTGGATGTCATTAGGAACTGAATGAACAAATCTAGGTCCTTATTATTCTTTTGGGAGGCGGGCAGATTATATATGCCAAATTGCTGTGTTTGTGAAAGCCAGTCTTTCGCATCTGATTCAGACACACTAGCGGCTTTACTCCATTTTTTCAATAGCAGTCTTTCTTTCCAAATACCCTTTTAGGGAGAATAATACATTTTGTGCTTAACCATAAGAAGGACTGTATTTTAATTAATTTTAAATTGTTTGTGCAAGAATATAGATTGCCCCCATAGCACCCACAATAAAACCAATTTCTGCATATTTTCTGTTCTTCTGAGTTCATAAAAGGCAGACAGTTCTGGAGGTGGCGATGTTAGAAACTTCTTTCCTGTCACTAAGGTAATACTCATTCATTGCCTCATCAACGGCTGTAAATGTGAGGCTCTGCATGACCCTGTTCCCTTAACTTTTTACTAATAAAGTCTAAGTGAGCAATTCGCCTTTTCCTCATAAGCTCCTCTTGCTTTTTGCTAAATTCTTCCATTGCCTTGTATGGCGTTTCTCTTTCTCTTCACTGTCCGCAATTTACTAACAAATAATTGCTTCCAGAGAAAGCTAAGGCATTTACAATAGCTACTCCTCCTCCCACATAACTACTCCTGCCACCTTTTTATAAATTAATATTTTCCTAGATTATAATCTTTCTATGAACTATATAATTTCTGGATAATCCCCTGTGTAATAAGAAAGTCTTTTGAGGCAATCCCGTGCAGTTATACACTATAACCTTAACACCGTCCTCATTGTCTAACCTCCTAGACCGCCGGCTTCATTCTAAACATGTTTTTTGCTAACGCGCTATAGCCTATACTAAGGCCGCTAATCACAGCAGAGTGGGTACATCGTATTGATAATCTTTTTTTCACTCAATCTAATTATTAACTAAAAAAATAATTAAAATAACCCAAATACGAAAGAGCTGTCTATGTGCTTTTTAATCATATAATCTTTTGTTGTTTAAAGCTAAAAATAAAAGTTGCAACAGTTTTGCGAATCTTCTATCTTCCCCATGTGGGTGGCTTTATTCCTAACAAACATTTTTGCAAGGTCGAATAAACTATAACAACCACAAATAGGCACTGCATAATTAACCAGCGTTAAACTCATGGTTTTAAAAGTATTATAATATTTTTTATTGCTTTTTAAAATGATTGTGACAGAACTATAAAAGTGTGAGGATCAAGCAGAGTACTTTACTCCCGTAGACAACTGTCATAAGAAAGATTATCTCTCTGGCCGCGTGTAGGAAAAACTAAACAGTATTTAGGTCTTTGACCTAAGTATTGAGCAGATTCAGCAACTGTCTACATCAGACGTTTGAGAAGTACTACGATAGGTACGAAGCATCTAAGATAGGGTCAAAAATGGTTTAGATCGGTGGTCAGCCAATGAATAGTCTATATGCTAATTATAAGTAAGATGCTCCGGTTTGGATTAAGAAGAAGATTTAAAATACGACTTATCACAAGAACCGGTATTTAAAACAATCCCAAAAACTCTCGCATGGTGACATGTACTACAGATTTGGGGATGATGTTATGTCCATTTCCATCATGGGATTAATTACTTTTAATCATATTAATTTTGATCAAGATTAATTTTAATCACAATATACAAAATGAGCGCGAAGACGCCGCAGGACAATCCGCCGCGCAGAATGCGCCACACGTGATGTTCCCACAGTGAATGTGCCACAAGTGAGTAATGTACTAAAAAACAAAAAATCCTGGGCGTATTGAGGCAGGGCGTAAACTAGCTGAATGGAACCACTGCAAAAGCAAACCAAACAACAAACAAAAATTATTAGATAGTAATACAACATCGCCACCAGCAACAACAACCCAATTAACAAAAACACAATCACAAACAAACATAAGTATGTATTAATTAGTTATTGGCTGCTTGTTGTTGTTGGTGGGGAGTTTTTTAGCATACAAATGTCTAACCGCCAATACTTCGCAGAAAAGTTACAAACCCCCACAACCCCAGTAAAAGAAGAAGAACCAACGTCTTCAAAAAAAGAGCAACCTCCAGTGTAGACCCATTTTCTATGTAATAGTTATTAAGAACTAATAAAGTACAAGTTAAGAACTAGATAAAGTACAGAAGTTAATTCGTTTATCGTAAAGTAAAACTTTTAGTTAAGCGCAAGTAAATTACAAGTTAAGTATTCTTGTCAAGTACTAGTTAGGTTCTTAATAAGGGAACTTGATAGGTTATTAAGTTAAGTTCTTGTTATGTCTTAAATAAGTCTTGTTAGGTTATTAATAAGTTCTTGTTTAAGTCCGTCAGTTAATCTTTTAAAGTACTCCAGTGCCCTACATGCTATAATGAAAAACTCAGGATATGACGTAGGGTCACTTGTTATTGTTAGAGACTAGTGATTTCTGATTAACAGTCATTTGTGTTTACTTGATGAAGAGTAGAGCGCCAATTAACATATGTGTGATAAAATACTTTTGTTTTCAAAGAGAGCTTGCTTTTGTTTATTGTGAGAATATATTTTTTTTGACAACTTCTTTTAAAAACTAAGCCCTACCTTCTTCATTACAGAATCTGGCTAGCAACGCTAATACATCTCGACCGCAAACCAACATATTCTTTTATAACTGTCCCTATAAGTTCATCCTTCATCTTTTCAATGCCACTATCTTGTTTCACAGTTGAATGTAAAGACTGTCGTTTGGATAGTCGCATGTTCGTACCATCCCATCAGCTCCTTTAAGCCACTTCTGTTTTCTAAATCCTTATAGGAAGTCTTCTGTGGACGTCCTAAATAAAACCTATCAGGTCTTGTAAAAAGAACTCTTGCTTCTGGGTACCGCGGTTTAAAGTATCGTACAGAAAATCTAACAACAATAACTTGGACAACACTAATACGGTGAAGCCGATAAACACAGGCTTGTCCAACTTAATAATAATAATAATAAGGAACATTTAGTGCGCTTAATCTTAAACAAAAGCCCTAAGCGCTTACAGCAATAAGCCCTAACACACACACACACACACACACACACACACACACACACACACACACACACACACACACACAACACACACACACACACACACACACACACACACACACACACACACACACACACACACACACAACAAACACACACACACCAGCGAAGGAGCAGAAAAATTATGTTTTGAAGAGAGTTGTTTTGAGGGAGGACTTGAAAGAAGAAAGACTGTTTGAGTTTCGGAGTGCAGAAGGGAGATTGTTCCAGCAGGAAGGAGCCTGAAAAGTAAAAGAACGTTCACCAAGTGTTCTGGCCCGAAAACGAGGGATCTGCATAATGCGGTGTCAGAGGAAGAGCGAAGCTGTCTGGAAGGAGTATAGGTCGACAGAAGTTTAGAGAGGTAAGATGGAGCGAGGCCATCCAATGCCTTGTAACAGAGCAAAGAAAGAGTTTGTACTTGATGCGTTTTTCAACAGGAAGCCAGTGCAAAGATTTAAGCAAGGGAGAACATGAGAGGTTTTCGGAGATTTCGAGACAAGGCGAGCAGCATTATTTTGGACTTTCTGCAATTTTGCAAGAAGATTCTGTGGACAGCCAGCAAGAAGAGAATTACAGTAGTCAAGTCTTGAAAGAATGAAAGCAGAAACCAGAGTCTTGGTGGCTTCTTCAGACAGAAGGTGGCGCACAGAACTGATTCGCCGAAGCTCCAAGTAGCAAGCACGGCAGATAGAAGAAATCTGATTTTGGAAAGAGAGTGTCTGATCAAGTACAACGCCTAGATTTCGCACAGTGGTAGAGGTCTGAATGAGAGAGGTACCAAGTTGGACAGAAGAAGGAACAGAGATTGTAGACATGAGCCGTTTTGGGAGAATGAAGATCAGTTCAGTTTTGTCATTGTTTAAACTGAAGTTTGTTGCAAGTCATCCATGCCTTTATGTCAGAGATGCAGAGCTGTGAGCGATCAATGATGGAGGAGAGGAGAGAGATGTCACCCGAAATGTAGATTTGATTGTCATCAGAGAAGCAGTGGTGTGAAATGTCATGATGGGGTACAATGTCAGAGATGGGTTGGGTATATAGAACAAACAGAATGGGAACCAAGGACAGAGCCTTGGGGAACACCATAATTCAAGTCAGCAGAGCTGAAGAAAAACCATTGACAGAGACAATTTGGGTTCGACCAGAAAGGTAAGAATAAAACCATGCCAAAGCGTGAGAAGAGATGCCAAAAGTATGTTGAAGTCTAGTGAGGAGGGTGGAGGGGATCAATGGTATCAAAGGCAGCGGAAATAACTTAACATCCTTTTTCTTCATCATAATGCCAACTAGGCTGTCGTTAAATCTTCTAAAGTCTTGATAGTTAGGTTTAGAGGCAAACTTAATTGCTTGGTTTTCTTTTGTAACTAATTTTACATCTTTACGTTTGTGTGGATTTTCCATAGTTTTGCCAAAACAGCTGTTGTTCATCAGTTTAAAGAAGTCTTTTCTGAAGCATCAGTGGCTTGGGTTCTGAGATCAGTATTCTTCTGATGTATGGTCTCATAAAAGGCTCTTGGTCAAAAGCAATGATTCTAAAGAACAGCAGTCAGTTTCAATCCATGTCTTAAGTAAAACTGTAACAGTCTGTAATGGCACACATATTTAGTTTTGTTGCGAAGATTGGGAACAAGTTTAGGAGGCTCTGTGGGGGCCATCTTTAATCTTTCTGCGGCTAAGGGGTAATCGTTATGGAGATCGTGTAGTTCATAAGGATATTTCTAAGTCTACTTCCCAAAATTAGCCCTATTGGATTATTAGCTGGAAGCTGTGACAACATACTTAACACAGTATTGACATCATGAGGTCCTTTTATCATTGTAAAGCTTCTCAGTGGGAGTGGTTGACTCATAGCCCATCCATACAGATTGTTGGCGTCTAAGTACATTAGATAGTTGGATGGTTTAGTGGGATCATAGTCGTCTAAATACTTGTTGTTTGGCTTGCAGTAAGGATGTGAGGCCATGCTAATACCCCCCTCAACCCATCTTCAATCATCTGAAGTGTGGGCAATCAGATATTAAGTCAATCTGGATGTTTGTAGACTTTAAGAAGGCGTCCCAAGAAAGGCGGGCGCGGAGATGTAATGTGATGAGTCTAAGCATGTCAGAGTATTTGTAATTTTAAGCGATAAAAACCAAAAACTGGATGGGACAGTCTCCCTTAAAATTCACA
>CM031607.1:98569026-98574026 GCA_018398815.1 Conus ventricosus
TTCTTTTCTGTTGTCTGGACTGGGCTTCAATCAGTTTTAACAACTGCGAGTGGTAATGAAGAGTTGTGTCTACTACACACACTGGTCTGATGAGTGGTAATGAAGAGTTGTGTCTACTACACACACTGGTCTGATGAGTGGTAATGAAGAGTTGTGTCTACTACACACACTGGTCTGAGATGTAAGAGTTGTGTCTACTACAACACTGTTGATGAGTGGTAAGGAGTTGTGTCTACTACACACACTGGTCTGATGAGTGTAATGAAGAGTTGTGTCTACTACACACACTGGTCTTAGCAGGGTTTGCTGGTCTGATCTCTCTCTCTCTCTCTCTCTCTCTCTCTCTCTCTCTCTCTCTCTCTCTCTCTCTCTCTCTCTCTCTCTCTCTCTGTATGTGTGTGTGTGTGTGTGTTGTTGTTGTTAATGTTGTTGTTGTTGTTGTTGTTGTATAGTGTTGTAGTGGGGAAAACAAATGCAGGCTAACAAGTCGTCTGTCATTACATTAATGACTTGGTAAAGATTCAAACACAACAAAATCAAACAAATAAAGGATTGGAGGAGTAAGGGGGAGGATGAGGAAAATGAGAACAAACAAATCAGGGAAATATATGATAAATATTAAACCCTTCCCCAGCAGCATGTGGGAACAATCGTAATCCATCTCGAAGACATCTTGTTCGCAATTGAGTAACATACTTGTTTTAAGATAAATAACAATCATCCATTTTCCATCTCGTCCAAGTGTACTTGTATCAACGTTTGATATCATCGTTTTGCCATACACAAGACTGGTCGCTGACCTTTCCCACGTCCTTGACATTCCCAGTGTGATGAGCATTCTCTGGCCAATGGAATGAAAGGAACGGATGACGGTAATCACCCATTGACCGTGCTGACGCCAAGTCTCTCTGGCAGTGGGAATGGCAAAACGTGGAACGAGCAATTCCCATGAAATGAATACAACTTCAAGGTTAGGCTAGGGGTGAGTTTGACGTCCTATCGGCCAGAGGTCCTTAGTGACAAGAGCACTGCAGATGTAGGTCTGCATCATTAGTGGCAGCTTGCTGTCCCGGCAGTAGTGGGTGAATTTCATGTAGGGTCGTCGTGTTTCTCTCTCTCTCTCTCTCTCTCTCTCTCTCTCTCCTCTCTCTCTCTCTCTCTCTCTCTCTCTCTCTCTCTCTTCTCTCTCTCTCCTCTCTCCTCTCTCTCGGAGCTCTTGTTCCTCTTTGAACGTTGGTTCAATGTTGGTTGCTAGTCGACCGACGATGGGCCTCGGTGTAGGTTGCCTCCTTTCCCCAAACTGAAGGCAACTGGAAGCGGAGGCTGGCAGTGATCAGTGGAGCGTAGCGCTGTGGGCTGACGTTAGCGGTCGTAGTGGTTGTGGTGGTGGTAATGGTGGTGGTGATGGTGGTGGTGTGCATGTGAGTCTCTCTCTCTCCCTTCTCTCTCTCTCTCCTCTCTCTCTCTCTCTCTCTCCTCTCTCTCTCTCTCTCTCTCTCTCTCTCTCTCTCTCTCTCTCTCTCTCTCTCTCTCTCTCCCTCTGTGTGTGTGTGTGTGTGTGTGTGTGTGTGTGTGTGTGTGTGTGTGTGTGTGTGTGTGTGTGTGTGTGTATGTGTTGTGTCAGTACAACGTGTTAATCTGACAATGATTGGTTTCAGCACAGTGTGTGTTGTGTGTGTGGTGTGTGTGGTGAGTGGTGAGTGATGTGTGTGGGAGTGTGGTGTGTGTGTGTGTGTGTGTGTGTGTGTGTGTGTGTAGAGCAGCAATTTGGCGCGAGGCTAACAAGAAATGTGTGTGTATGTGTGTGCTGTGAGGTGATGTGAATGTGAGGAGTGAGAGAGAGATGTGTTGTGTGTGTGTGTTGTGGTGTGGTGTGTGTGTGTGTGTGTGGTGTGTGTGTGTGTGTGTGTGTGTGTGTGTGTGTGTGTGGTGTGTGTGCGTGCGTGCGCGCGCTCGCGCATGCGTGCGTGCGTGCATATGTGCATGCTTTAACATACAGAGTCAGCATCGCTGTGATGAAGTAGATACAGATAAAAGCAATCGAACTTAATACAGACAAAAACAAACAAAGAAACAAACTTCTCTAACTCCTAAAGAGCGAAGACAGCAAAACATACACAATGCTATTGTTCTAATCATACAACACACATTTCAGCTAACTACACACCCATCCCACCCCTTCCCACACTTCGCCTGCCCCTCTCAAGACCTACTTTCTGTTAAACCGATGTGGCGCTGTTCTTTCAATAGATTATCGCATGGGATTTCAGCTGTGCTTGTGAACTTCACTTCAAGACTTCACACCGCATGGGGTTGTCAATGATGACACCACAGCATCTTTTTTTCTTTTCTTTTTTTTTTTAGATAAACATTCTGATCAAGGATGAGAGCTCAAGAAAGGAGTGCAAAGCGAGGCACACCCTAGCGAGTTGACCATGACAACACCAAACATCACCTGGAATGAGAGAGAGAGAGACAGGAGAGAGAGAGAGAGAGAGAGAGAGGAGAAGAGAGAGAGAGGAGAGGAGAGAAGGAGAGACAGAGACAGACAGAAAGGCAGACACAGAGAGACACACAGAGAGACAGAGACAAAGAGGCAGGGAGACAGAAATAGAGAGAAAGACACAGACGGAGACAAGAGTCAGAGATAGAGACAGACAGATATAGAGAAATACCGAGACAGAGGGAGAGAGAAAGAGGAGAGACAGACAGACAGACAGACAGACAGACAGACAGACAGGACAAACAGACAGAGAGAGAGGAGAGAGAGAGACAGACAGACAGACAGACAGACAGACAGAGTGTCCTCTCAGCCTCCCAGTGAAGATCCACCTCTACATATCACTGGTGATAGTCTTCTATCTCTAGAGATGCCAGTCATCTATCTCTAGAGATGCCAGTCATCTATCCCTAGAGGTGCCAATCATCTATCTCAAGAGATGGCAGTCATCTATCTCTAGAGATGCCAGTCATCTATCCCTAGAGATGCCAGTCATCTATCCCTAGAGATGTCAGTCATCTATCCCTAGAGATGCCAGTCATCTATCTCTCGAGATGCCAGTCATCTATCTCTCGAGATGCCAGTCATCTATCTCTCGAGATGCCAGTCATCTATCCCTAGAGATACCAGTCATCTATCTCTAGAGATGCCAGTCATCTATCCCTAGAGATGCCAGTCATCTATCCCTAGAGATGCCAGTCATCTATCTCTAGAGATGCCAGTCATCTGTCTCTAGAGATGCCAGTCATCTATCCCTAGAGGTGCCAATCATCTATCTCAAGAGATGCCAGTCATCTATCTCTAGAGATGCCAGTCATCTATCCCTAGAGATGCCAGTCATCTATCCCTAGAGATGCCAGTCATCTATCCCTAGAGATGCCAGTCATCTATCCCTAGAGATGCCAGTCATCTATCCCTAGAGATGCCAGTCATCTATACCTAGAGATGCCAGTCATCTGTCTCTAGAGATGCCAGTCATCTATCTCTAGAGATGCCAATCCTCTATCCCTAGAGATGCCAGTCATCTATCCCTAGAGATGCCAGTCATCTATCTCTTGAGATGCCAGTCATCTATCTCTAGAGATGCCAATCCTCTATCCCTAGAGATGCCAGTCATCTATCCCTAGAGATGCCAGTCATCTATCTCTTGAGATGCCAGTCATCTATCTCTAGAGATGCCAGTAATCTATCTCTAGAGATGCCAGTCATCTATCCTAGAGATGCCAGTCGTCTATCCCTAGAGATGCCAGTCATCTATCCCTAGAGATGCCGGGGATTAATAGGGACAGCAATTGGTTGAGCAAAGCAGCCAGGCACTCGAGATCAAAGCTCTCTCTTCTCTCTCTCTCTCTCTCTCTCTCTCTCTCTCTCTCTCTCTCTCTCTCTCTCTCTCTCTCTCTCTCCCTCTCTCTCTCTCTCTCTCTCTCTCTCTCTCTCTCTCTCTCTCTCTCTCTCTCTCTCCGTGCACGTGTATCTATCTGTCTGTCGGTCCGTTTGTCTGTCTGTCTATTTATCTAGTTTTCTGTCTGTCTATTTATCTATCTATCTATCTATCTATCTATCTATCTATCTATCTATCTATCTATCTATCTATCTATTTATCTATCTATCTATCTATCCATCTACTTATCTATCTATTTATCTATCTATATATCTACCTACCTATCTGTCTATCTGTCTGTCTATCTATCCATACATCTATCTATCTGTGTGTGTCTCTGTGTGTGTGTTGTGTGTATGTTTGTATACAGAGAGAGGGGGGAAAGAGAGAGAGGAGAGGAGAGAGAGAGAGAAGAGAAAGGAGAGAGAGAGAGAGAAAGAGAGAGAGAGAGGGGGGGAGAGAGAAAGACAGAGTGAGAGAGAGAGAGAGAGAAATTGAGAGAGAGAGTAGAGTGATGTGAAAGAGAGAGTGAAAGAGAGAGAGAGAGAGAGAGATGAGAGAGAGAGGGGGGTGGTGTGGTGTGTGTGTGGTATGTATACAGAGAGAGAGAGAGAGAGAGAGAGAAGAGGAGAGAGAGAGAGGAGAGAGAGAGAGAAGGAGGAGAGAGAGAGAGAGAGTGACGCGCTCGCGCGCGCGGCGCGCGCGCGGTGTGTGTGTGTGTGTGTGTTGTGTGTGTGTGAGTGTGTGTGTGTGTGTGTGTGTGTGTGTCCGCGCTTGCGCATGCACGCACGTATTTGTGTATTCGTGTATAAGTTAATACTCACAATATGACTTCCAATTACGGTATAGGGGAGAAAACTACGCACCTTGTGTGGAAATAATTTGCAAGAGTTATGTCCCGTCAGCGATGGATACAGATGACAGATGTTGCGCGAAGCAGCCCGGATTACAGAAACAATGTCAGTTGTCACAGCATACTCTCTCTCTCTCTCTCTTCTCTCTCTCTCTCTCTCTCTTCTCTCTCTCTCTCTCTCTCTCTCTCTCTCTCTCTCTCTTCTCAAGCAAGTACGCAGGCATGCAAGCGTGTAGAGAGAGAGAGAGAGAGGAGAGAGAGAGAGA
>CM031607.1:98579026-98594045 GCA_018398815.1 Conus ventricosus
AATGAACGACTAGCTTAAAGTTTGTTGTTCAAGGAAATGACACAAGATGACCAGTTTTAAACGTGTTTGGCTATCGATGAGATGGTTCCTTATCTAATAAAAGCGCTGCATTGGTTTGAAAGGCGGCTGAAGCAAAACAAACCCTCACGCGTTGATTGTTGGGCTGGCTTGAGACAGCTATAGCCAGTTTAAAAACATGCGGTTCATTTCTTTAGGCGGAGTAAACAACGGCTGATCGTATGCTAAAAAAACCTTTGATTTGAAACATTTTTGCTGTTCTCTCCCAATTAAAAGGTTTCTCAGTTGTATCAACTTGATTTGATTGTAACTGCAGATTCAGTGTTCCATGCGGCAAACTGATCTTGTGTATTAAGATGTTATATTTTTCCTACTTTCTAATTCTAACCAGTTCATCTGCCTTCCGTGTGCCCTTATGCTACTGAATGGCGATTTTTGAATGTTTGGCAAACAAACTAGATAGGCTAGGCAGACCTTAGTACATCTACCATAGGAGAGGAGTATGGTGTGGCCACACTACCTTCATATAAATGGCTCCAAATATACAATGACGGATTACTACTACTGGCGATTAGACCGCCATAAAAGCTGGCTACAGCAGTAATTGCGTAACTCTGCTAAAGCAGTTGCAAGCCTGTTTGAGAAAGGGGCACACTACTAGGCAAGTGATTCATATTGTCACCTTACCTGCAAAAGCGCGGCAGCCTGCCGCCAATGACGTCGGCACGAGCACCTGCAAAGCTGGCTAGTTCTTTTTCCTTCAGTTCCAGCACTTCGGCGGGCACGAGGAGATTTGTTGTTACTCCGTCACTTGGACTGTGTCCCTGTCCTGGTAAGACCACTGCAGCCTACCACTGATGTATGAGATCTTTTTAGATACCGCTTCATGCAGGAGCGGTCGGGTTTGTTAGAGTTGCTGCTTGAGCAACAGTGCGCGCGACGTAAGACCACTGCAGGCCCTACCACTGACCGTAGATCTATTTTTAGGTATACCCCACATCAGGAGCGGTTTGGGTTTGTTTAGAGAGTTGACTGCCTTGAATTTCCACCAAGCACTTCATGACTTTGTATAAATGCTGTGATTACTGCTTCACTGCTTCGCTTCAACGTCTGCTTTCAACTTTTTTGCTGCCTTTGGCGGCCCCAGAATGTACTTTATGTCAACTGTCTTGTTTATTAAATCAAGCTTGATAAATGCACTTGGTTGGCTGCTTTGAATAATCTTCATTGACTAGAGAGACCGCAGTCGTCTTGAATTTACGGCCGTAAGCGCCAACCAAAAACCCTTTTCCCATTTCCTATGCAAGCACTTCCTTATTTTTTTAAATGTATTGTGCGTGTGTCGTGTATTGTGGTTGTTTTTTGTTTTTGACTGATTAATAACTATACTATATTCTGAACAGTCGTTTCTATAAATACTCACAGTGCGCGCACACACACGCACTAAACGTCCCCCACCCCACACCACGACAACGCACGTCCCCACCTCCCCCCCACCCCACGCACGCACGTCCCCTCCACCCCCACCCCACCCCACGCACGCACGTCCTTCACCCCACCCCCTTGTGTAACACCACACACTTCCTACCCCCAAGTCACCCCACGTTCTTAATTAAAGTTTTAATTAATCACTCCCAAGTTCTTAAGTAAGTTTTTAATAAAGTTACTTCAATTTCCTATAATTCTTGATCAGTAACTTCTAAGTTTCTTGATCAAGTTCTTGAATAAGTCTTGATTAAAGTCATCCTCAAGTAACACCAAGTTTTTATTCACGTTTAGCTATATTATCAAAAAAAATTCAAGCTATGTTTTTACTTAAATAGTAGATGTCTTAAAATAGTACACACACGGCCTAAAAAACGAGTCATCGTTGAGATGTCTTGCTCAGCGTTCTCTGCTAGATCTTAATGAGGTCTTACACCTAAGCTAACCCATGATTACACTTCTGGTCTTGGAAATGCCTTTTATAGACCCATTCTTTATTTATTGACTTTATCATATTATTTTACGCCATACTATTGTTATATTAAAAAAATTTAAAATTAAGTTCTTAAAATATTATTGGCCTTATAAATGGATCAAAATGATGTCTTTGTTATTTGGCGGTTTTGGCTTGCAGTTGTCGGTCTGTATTTAGTGGTCAGGTTGTTTTAAACTCTTTTGTTTTTGTTTGCCATGGTTATATATTTTATAACCGTAAACAGCCCCCAGCACAGCAAGGGCGCCAAAAGGGCAACAGTTTTAAGTTTCAATATAACCATGAAGACTTCGGGGCCCCTTGAATCACATGGTGTTTTTAGTAAGCTGGCAGTGAATCAACTGTTTCTGTTCTGGCGTTGGGCGGTGTTATGTTTTTTTTCAATGATGATCATATCTGTAACAGTAATTTTTTGTTTGTCTTGTTCAACTCTGCTAATTTTTTCCTGCTTTCAACAACGGCCCGGATTTTTAATGGTCTCCACCGATTCATCGTTTTCTGCTGATTTTCTGGCTTGGTTACTTTCTCCCACCTGATTCAGTGTTGTCTGATTCGGCTGAGTTTCCAGCTCGTTCATTTTGAAGGGAAACAAAATCGAGTATGATTAAAAGTTAGTAATACCATGATTAATGCGAAATCAATGTTCCAAATCTGTAAACAGAGCACACCCTAGAGACTCTTATGACTTTGTTAAAACTGGATCCTGCGTTAAATCATACTAAGATCCTTGTTCAGAATCATGGGCAAATCTAACTGACCTAGTTTAGTGTACAAACTAAAGAACCGTTTGCCCCACACGTTTCACCATTCTAGACCCCACTGCACTTCATACCTGTTAAGAGACTTTTATAATGTCTTTGGAGACATCTGCTGAATCTGCAATGCAGAATTCAGTCCGAGAACTGTTTTGGTGGTGTGGTTTCCACAGGCTGCCAAAGAATTCAACCTTTTCCTGGAGGGGGCATAATAGCTTGTATCAACTTGGTCCTTCATAAGTTCAGGAAGGTTTAGTCTGCCTTGTAGCGGTAGTAGTATCCATCACTTTCATTTTTTATTAATTTATACTTAATTTTATTTTAAAAAAATGAGCACCAAAAAAAACTGTTACCACCTTGTATACCATTCCTGCTGTTAGTGAGACTAGGTAGGAGACTCATGCTGGGAAAAGCCTGTTAAGAAGTAAACCAGCAAGATCGTGGCAAACTAGACTTTGAGGATTCAGTCAAAGCTGATTTGCTATCATTGCAGCTTCGTTGCCACAAAGATTTTCTAGTCTAGCAAGGAATAATGCAACAATATAAATATGTAAGAAAAAAAATACATTTATAAATAAAAGGGCTTGTCAACTCGCAATAATGATAGCGGCGCTGTGTGAATTGCGCTTGCTTTTCGCGGAAGTAAGTTCGCATTTAGATAAACTGGGGGGGTGACGGCGAGAGAAAAAGACATAACAAAGCTATGGAGCAACTAGCAGCTCTCAAGACGCCTAATGAAAGCAGAGACTTGACAGTTAGATTTTTATTAATGACACACTGAAAAGACAGGGCATGCAGCTTACACATTAAAATGTTGATCAAGCAATAAAACAACTACATTATCTAGAACAGGCAAACCATCGAGACATGCCCCCACCAAAATTCAGTGACTTTAATCTACCATCAGAAAAACATAAATGCAAGTAAATTCGGGCGTATTGTCGTTGGGTATGGCCGTTGTGTAGTTGATGCGCAGAATATTGCTGAATAAAAATGAACTAAAGCTTTTATTCGCCCAAAGGATTTGTAGGGAATCGCAGCAATTAAAAAGCGAAGCCAAGCAGCGGAGTCAGTGAACAAACAGCAAAAGCACTGGTTATCTAACAAGCGATTTGGCCAATTTATTTACCTGCATCCCGTGACGAAATACAGAGACCACACTTTGCAATACAACGCCAAACGAACACCCATCAAATGGATCGTCTATATTTACCCTCTGATAGGATTAAACGAAAAAGATTTTAAGTACGCACTCAAGTCATTGACATAGCTTAAGATACAAATTGCAGGAACCATGGTTAACATATTATGCTTCCTGCTGGTTGGCGGTTGCCAACCGCTGATATATCACGAGGGCCCTTTAACTTATCCTCGCATGATTCAAGCGATGATGGTAAAGACGTTAAAGGGCAAGTGAATCATTATTGTTAAAACCATAGAGTTACCATTAGAAGAGGCCTTCCAGGAGTTTCACAGATCACAGGCTGTAGTCGAAAACTTTAACAAACAGTTATCCGAAAGACTTTTTTTTTCCTACCAGTATCACAGAGAGCTTATTGACAATTCTCGCAAACCCAGAATGGGTCAAAGACTGCCCTCATTTTTGCGCGCATTGAATAATGAAGAAATTAAAGGTTAAGAAACAGTACAACAATCAAAAAAAAACAATAGGATGTTGCTGAAGGAGAGGTCTTCATCCGGCAACTATTACCGTTTGGTTTAAAAGTAAGGTACCTTTATTTACCGGGGGAAGCAGAGGGGGACACTCGCAATCAGGGCAAAGGATTCCAATTGAGAGTGATCCATATGAAAATAAAAAGAATTTAAAATCGGAATCCGCCCGTGTAATATTTACGAAAACTGACACAACAAAACATCCACTCCTCAAGATCTTTTGCGTGAAAGAAGAAGCTGCAGAAATTCCACCAGACACAGTTCCGCTTTAATTATTTTACGGTGTCTATAATGTCCATATGCATATAAAACCTCTGGATTATCAAACACACGATTGTGTTTTGTGTTATCTGTCTAGACGACTTCTTGTTACAACTGTTGTTGTTTTGATCTCATGTAGATTTAGATCGCATTTTTACGTTGTCATGATGAAAAGTCTTCTGCCAAACAGTGCGTCTTTGCAAGTTTGTCATGTGATATTTTGACTGCACAACGCTGCAGATATTCCATTTGCTTCTTAATGATTTTCTCCTGGCTCGAAATCTGTACATTTTTAACCTTAACCCCACATACTCTTGATTACCTTTCCAGATAATACAACCTTCATCTTTTCCTAAAACCCTTGTTTATAATTGAATGTAAAAGCGAATTCTTTAGGATAATCGGATCGTGTCATACCATCCGCCTTCGCTCCTTAGCTACTTCGGTTCCTGTCTTTATAATATCTCAAGTAGGGATATCTATACACAAATGTCTGTATCTGTGTAAAGTACTCTGGACTCAGGATACGAGGCTTAAAGTAGTCATAAAGAACTCTAACATCAAAAGCTTTGATAATTCTAAAACAGAAAACCCAATAAATACAGGCTTGTCTAATTTGACTTTCGTTTTTTCATCATTAGGCCAAAAAGCTGATCATGAAATTTTCTGAAGTCCTATAATCGTTTTGAAGTCAGTTAATTGCTTCGTTCTCTTTGGTGACTAATCTGACATCGTTACGCTTGTGCGGATTCGCCATAGTCATTCCGAAAACAGCGTTTCATCAGCTTGAAAAAGTCTTTTCTGAAGCATCTGTGGATTTAGTTCTGAGATCAGTGTTCTTCATGAGGTATGTTTTCATGAACTGTTCTGATCAAAAGCCAATTATGCGATGAACGGCTGTCAACTTCAAACCTTGTCTTAAATAAAATTGTAGAAGTCTGTAATGACAGACAGAATTTTTTTTTGCCTCGAAGAATTAGGCACAAGTTAGGCGTTCCTCTGGATCCATCTTTAGACTTCTGCTGCTAATGGATAGTCATTATGCAGTCATGGAGTTCAATGAGGATATTCTAAATCAACTCTAGAATGAAACCACGCTGCTGAGCAGGCGTTAAACTGCCCAAGCCACTTTAATGCCTTTTTGAATAGTATTCGGATTGCCGCCTGTGTAACATTTTAAAGTTACGTAAGGGAAGTGATTGCGCCATTGCCAGCCATACAGAGTGTTTGCGTCTAAATACATACAGATAGTTAGAACCTTTTACCCGGTCATAGCGTCCAGTATTTGTTGTTTGGCTTTACAGTAAGTGCACGCCATACAATTCCTCAAGCAAAAAATTCCCCCCCCCCGTTTTCATTATCTGAATCATTAGGTAAATCTGAGCAATAAACAATCTGTACTGCCAGTAATCTTTAAGAAAGCTGCCACCCAGCTCATCCCGGGCCGCAGAAAATGTAATGCGCAGGACCAAGGCGATAATGTTATCAGCAAGTCTTTCTATAAATTTCAAAGAACTCGCGCCCCCAAACAACTTCACCCATTAAGTAGGAGTCATGATAGTCTTCCACGTTGACACTCCTAACTCTGCCACGCATCTTGATCATCCTGGTAATCAGAATCACTAATGTCCTGTCCTCTAAAGGACGAGAAAAGAACGCGCCTTTAGGCGGAAGTGGATCTTCATCAAACCTTTCCACTGTTCATGTCCATAAGGGAAACGCCCTTTCTAACAACGTTGGGTCAAATATTCTTCCGTTTTGGGCAGGACTTAAGGACATAGCCGATGACTCTAATGATCCCATCAGTGCAGCATAGAGTCATAAAAAGACATGTATTCAGATTAAAGCACAGTACTTTCGATGACTGTGCCATGCATGACACCCTGAAGGCATCGTCCACTGCCTTTCATAATAAGATGAGAGTCGTAACCTCGCAAGTATGAAAATACAGGCAGCTCCATGTCTTTGGTTCAAACTTTATTGAAGATTGCATTTACTGGCCGCTGCTCCGCTGAACTTTCCGCTAATTGACATTCTCTTACGTTTGATTTGTTGCTTCCTCACTGAGTTCTAAACCACAAATCCAACAATGTGTGGCTGAGTCAATACTGTTGTTGGTCTTCAGCGTATTATGATTTTCAGATAAGTTTAAGATATTTAGAACATTTATTACCACTTGCGGCATGCGTTCTAAGAAGTATTGCAGCATCCGGGCCCGCTATACAATGCCTGGTTTTCCTAAAGGGCGCCATCCGACCTGACATTGATGAAAAGCAAATGGAACAAATCTGATGATTACTCATAAGAACAGGTTTTTTCGATTTTTTGTGGTGCTGGCCCTCATAAGGAAACAAATAACGACTCGAAGTCTGCGTAAACTACGTATGGAGAATGGTCAGTTTTTCCAGTTCTTAAAACTAACTTTGATCCAGGTGGGGGGCGTAATTCGGCTAGTCTGTATTACAGTCAACTGGGCCGATAACAATGTTTCTATGTTCGCTTGCGGCTTGAACAGATGGCATTCCTTGTTAAACATTTTCTGCAGAATTCTTGTTTATGCCCATTCTTTGAAGCTGCTGCATTAGTTACTTATTGTTCGAATCAATGTGTAATGCGGTAGCCGCCCGCTGGCGAACAGCATCAGTATAAGCAACATGATTTTTGTCTGCCTCTCGCCATTGGTTGGCTGTTCTTGACACTCTAATCGGCTGTGATTTGTTTTCCCTCATCCCATGTTAGATATTGACAGTGATTGGTTTTGTTTGCTCTTCAACTGATCAATTTGGTCTACACTAACAGAAAGGACCAACCCCTACTAAAGTTCAGAGCATTGGATGTAAGGTGAAGTTAGACACCTCTCTGCGTTTTTTGGGGGGGGGGGGGGGGGGCGGGGGGGGCGGATGCAGCCATGCAAGAACACAACCCACATAAAACATTTGTTGTCGGTATTCTTTTGTTTAAACTGCTCTGTTTGCAACTATGCTGGAGGTAGTGGAATTATGCCTTACCAACAATCGCGCATACTTTGCCTGTTTTAATCTGAGCTCTAAGCCTTCAAACCCTCTGTACCAACCAAGCCTCTCATTTGGTGGCTTCTTACAGCCGCAGCGTCAAACTGCGCAAGCAGTTTCGTCTGCCAAACCGGGCGTTTAAGTCAATACGAAAAGATAGTCAGTTGTTTAGTCGAGACCCAACTTCTAGATTTCTTCATTTATTGTTACAATAGTCCGATTAAAACAGCGAACATTACTTTAACTGGCGGGTCATTGTTAGTTTACTGGACTTGAGAAATAGCATGTCAACGCTTGCCTCACGTTTGTGGGATCAATGACTTCTAGATCAATATCATTCAGTCCTCTTGATAAACGCTCTCTCTCAAGCATTCCTTCAAAAAATTCGTCTTGCCCTTCACTATATCTTAGCCATGTTGGATTTCTGTTCTAACTCAAATATTTATTAAAATAACAAAAAATAATTAATCAGAAGCAATATCAACGGTCGTTTTGTGCTTGGACCTCATAAACTAAAAGTATAAACAACCCTTTGGCGTTGTACTGTGAGCTGTTTAGAACAGAGTTTAATGTCTCGTTTACTTTTTTTAAAGCATTCCTTGTTTTATCTGCTCGGCGTCGGGCTGTTGAGAAAACTTGTCCTCGCGCCTTTCGTTGAAGATCAAACTTTTGTCCTTTTGTAGTCATCAACGCCTGTTAACGATAAATTCTCAGCCGTGATGTTGAGTCAACAAGCGCTTTATTTATTGGTCCAGTTTAAACGAACAAAGTTTAGCCGTTATTAGTTGAAACCATAGCTGTGTCCTTTTGGATTTAGTTTTTTAAATTTTTTGCCCAGCCGCACTTACAGCAAATGAACCCTATGACCGAGAGCTAAAGACAAACCTCCTAGAGGTAAATAAAAGCCCCCCCGGCCCGGGGGGGTGCGCCTATGCCCGTTGCTAGATGACCAACACGCGTTCCTGCTGAGAGAGCGCTTATATGATGTTCCAAGTATTTAACATATGTAACAGCATATAGGCAGCAGAATTACCTTCGTTTGGTTTGCTGTATTTGAAAGGTCCTTGCTCAAGGTTTTTGTTGCATTGTGTAATGTTGTTAATCGGAAGGTTTTTATGTTGGGGCTTTCTACTATCTCTTCTTTTGGCGGCGCTGTAGCACTTTGGATAAACTTGAACAACATGCTTTTATAAAATAAAAATAATTAGTTTGTTATACCTTTTAATCTTTTTATTTCATATCAGCGCGCACATAAGATTAAAAACAAATGTACATTAAGCGGTTTATCGGGCTTCTTTCTTCGTTAGCAATTGAATGTTTTTATTACGTCCTCTCAGTTTCGTCTCCCGCGTCCCAATGTACCGATTATCCGCTGTTGACCTTAGGTCAATCCTAAACCGTATTTTTGGTTGTTAAATAATCATCAAGTCTTACACTGTGAAGGTGTAATCTGTACCACAAGGGCAACGGTTGGATTTCTACCACCTCCCACCTCCTAACAGTTTTCTTAATTTCATCAAAATGCTGATAAGTTTAAGCCCGCTAGCAATAGATTGGGTTAGGACTGGGCCCTCAATCGAACATTGTAATTTTCGTTATTTTTGGATTAAAAAACTTGTCACTTCCTCTTTGAATGGGTTCTTGGGGATAGGGGGATAAGCAGCAATAAAATACCTTTAGGCGATCTTGCTGAGTACGCTAAAACTAAAATTCCATAGAGTGTCTGCCCTGCTTCTAGGATATGTTTGTATGATGAAATCACTCTGTCGTAATAATTGCTAATTTTTGACTGATATTGTTGTTCAATCAGCCTTGCTAAATTAGGGTTCTAACAACGTCAAACTCAAACGAGATGGCAGAAATGCAGTACTTTGCTTCGGTGTCTGTTGATTTGATAACCCGTGTGTAGTCATTAAAAGTTAGTTCATATGACAATCTGTCCTTTGAATGCTCCGGAAAGTATGGCGCAGGCGCTTTTAACAACTCAAAATCTAAGGAATGGGAAAAGCGATTCCAAAACGCAAAGTGACAGCACAGACTGTTTGCCGCCTTTGTAATCTGCGGCACCTATTATAATGTTTTAAGTGCTTCTCGTTTCTATTTCCTTTGAAACGCAAGTCCACCCTTTCAGTCCCCTTACTATAAGATCAGAATAGGTTAAAAATATGTCTGCAATGTGTAAAGAAAATATTTCTGGCCGCCTCACGTTATAGAAATTTTCTTACTAATTGCCCGCCTCAAATTCTGTACACTGTCCTGTTTGGGGTCTGTTGTTGAAGCGAAATGCGCTATTTGAAAGTAAGACTGGCGCCGAGCTGGCACAATCACGTCCATTTGCTCCTAGGTCTGAAATTTTGACAGTAAGGAATGTGGAGCTCAAGGGGGGGGGGGGGGGGGGGGGGGGGGGGGGGGGGATAGTAGAGGGAGTATTTGGAACAGTAATAGTCCGCTTATTTCCCTTCAACGCCAAAGGTATCTTTCTGTCTTCTATCGGGTCAAGAATCGAGCCCATGTGCTTGTGACATTTTATAAAGCAAAATAAAAAGGTAATTAGTTAAAACATGCAGGAATTGAAGCTGAAGGAAGATTATATTGTTTTTGATCGTGGAGCCGAACATGAGTGACATATCCTTTGACACGGCATCGCCAATTGCTCCAAGGCGGCGTGAATTAACAGAAAGTAACGGTCGGAGCATTTTACAAAAGTTAAGGCCAAGAACGCCACCTAATTTATAGACCCAAATGATTTGAATTAGAAGATGTCCATTGTCTGTAAATAAACGACCCAAGGACAACTTGGTTCGCTTACACAACTAAACCTGACCCATCAAAAGTTTTTAGCCGAGAGTACAATTATACAAAGTCTCCATGTGAAAGATCAAAATCGCCTTGCATTCTAAACCAAAATGAGAGTAAGGATGCAGTGGCCTAAACTTCAAACAAACTGCAGAACTCCCAACAGCTAACCAAATACAAAACATGGAACGTGAAGAATTAAATCAATCGGCAGATGAAATAAATACATGCAATAGAAGCAGAAACCTGTTTTTCAGAAGAACAGCATTAAAGACTATACAATCGACTCGCCGCTAACCCATCGAGAAATAGGCGGCCCTGATCATGCTTTAAGAAGCATCAGAGGCGAATTAACAAACAATTAGCAAAAATCTAGGTGAACTAGATGAGCATATTAAAAGAGAAAAAGGAAAAACTCGTTGAGGCTGATGACGCCAACTTAGGGCCTGATATTAAAGAAAGAATAAGACAAAGACTAAAAGATCTGAACAAGAAAGAACACAAGACAAAAGCGCTGACTACTAACCGAGACCAATTACGAACTCAAGTGAATAAAAAGAGAAACTATCGAAAAAATTTTTATATGAGACACAACGCTAGCAGAACGATCCCGAACACTGTTTAGAGACAAGGAGTCCACATACAAGCATTATAATACGGCCCATAGATTGCAATACTACACTTGTTGGCTATTACAGGCGGCGGTGGCAAAGTTCAGTGCCCCACCACCATCGCATCCGCCTGATAAATCATGGGTAAAAAAACCAGCTTGACATCTTGCGAATTTATTACAAAAATTAGCTGTAAAGCCGTAAACGCTTTACCAGGAATATTGGGGAGTATCGTCAGCTGGCTTTTGTCTACTGCAAGCAAAGTAGTTGGCTTTATGGCCGAGCACTTAGGGGCATTAGCTCTCGTTAATAGTTGGGTTAATATTTAGTAAGATAAAGACCAAGTAATCCTATGCCATTTTAATCCAAGAACAAGCGCTGTCTTTTCATATTCATGGTCATCGCGAACAGAGTCCGCGAGCTTTGCTGAGTCTTCAATGACTTTGGGGGTTGGGGCCCTCGGGATTAGATGATTTAAATTCTTGGGTGTTCTTTTATTGTTTGTAATATTACTGGCTCAGAATTTATGTCGTTTTTCCCAACCTTCTGTTCATTGCCTGCAAAGAATTTCATTATTGTAGTTTATTATTGTCCTATCTGGAGTCTGAGGTCAGAAGGCAGCATGTATAAACCAGTGCCAACGCAAAGTCTACTTTCGATCTTGCGTATTGTAAAACATTTTGGTATCTTTTAATACTTGAAGGTAAATCAACTGTAGAATTAATGGCGTCCTCTAAATTTGCTAAGTATTGTTTTTGTGCGTCAAAGCCAGTAGAAGGATCAGTTATGCTTGATCTTGCCTGTGCTTGCGAACCTAGCAAACACCAAACGTAAGTACGAATAGAGTCGTTTATTCGTTCTATTCCCGCCCTAGTTAGGCCCTTAGAAGTGTCTAAGATAAATGATGTCCATCTGTTTTATGCTCTTGCTGTAGGGACCCGGGCTCAAAAGTTGTGCCAAAAAAGAAAGATTTGAAAGGAGGATGCCAGTCATAGTTATACTTTCTGTGCGTGCCCCGAAAATAAAGGTCGCCTAGGCCATGATTATGATCCAACTTTTGTCTAAAGCCTGTCTTGATGTTAATATTGAATTCGTTACAGATCCTTTCAAAAGCCTTCATGTCTATTCTGTTGCTAAATGGATTAAATGTTTGTCATTTGGTAATGGCGCTTGCAGTTCAGTCAAAATACGTCTGAAGGTGTAATAAAAATGAAATCTGTACACTGACCTCACCAAAGGATCAGGTGATTTAAATGATCAGCATACGACACTCCACACCAGTTGATGCGCAAAACACAGCAAAGTTTAACTGGTTCTGATAAAACTGCATCGGATGACTAAACCACGCTTTTTTGATGTGGTCGTTTTCCAATAGGGGGGTTAAGATAGCTCTTCAATGGAGTACTCACCTTTTTATGAAAAGAGGCAGTCTGGGTCACAGCAATGTCAAGAGTACAGTTGCTATATTTTTAAGATTGTAGTGCGGCGGCACCAACAATATATTTTGCAATCAGTATATTGAATGCACTCATTTTAATTTTTGTTTTAAAAAAATGTTTGTGACAATCACAACCCAAGACAGTCGTCCGTTTTTAGAACATGCTAGTAATAACAATTGTCGGAACCAGAACGGTCCGCGCTCCCATGAAATATTCTACAAAGTCGTATGGTTTAATATAAGCAAAGCATGGAGAAAAATAAGATTAGAAAAAGTTAATAATAGAGGCCTATTAGTTAGCCAGTAACATACCTGATGGTTTAATTAATAATCGGGGTTTTGCTCCGCTAAAAGAAGCAATGATAACGTTCAACAGTGCTGCTCCAAACTTAACAATGCAATCTAAAAAACAAGTGTTTGGCCTTTCAAACCTGAAGAAGAAGATGTAGGTTTACCTTTTTGAGAAAGAGCTAGCTAAAACCGTTAGGCGACAACTCCCCATCTGCCCCCGTTCATAGTTTTAGAGTTGCAGCAAACAAAACAGCTTAGAGGGAGAAAAATCCGCTCGATCTTTGCATTACATTCCATTACTCTATATTCATTTGGATGAGCTAAGCACTGAGGAAACTTATATGATGGAAGACCCTCAACTGTTTTAAGAGCTTCTTCCGTCAGGAAACTGCATATTGCGATTATGAAATTATACTAGTCCCTAATTTTACATTTAAAAGATTAGTTTGGGGAGGGTCGGATCATTAATATAAAAACAAAGACCAAGCGGGGAAAGTTGTAAAATGTGAATAACCGGCACATTGTTTTGGAATAAAATAAAACGTTACTAAAAAAAATAATGGCGTGGCCCAGAAGAATCAGGAGTTACATTAGCGCCCTGTAAGGTGTTATAACCTTAGAATTAAAAGACCTTGCAGATGTTTTTGCGGACTTTGAACAAAGGGGGGGCGGAAATAGGCCTTTGTATGGTTTTGAATACACTAAAGATGGTGATTATAAACGCAAAGAGTTGCGTCAACAAAAGTTTCTAACTAGAAACAACTGCGCCAATCTAGAGGCTAATAATGTGGCCAGTATGAATATACAATATTCGAAAACCTGACCGCAAATGGCACTTAGAACCATATTTAGAATGGGACATAAAATTTGAATTCATAAGCCCATTTACATATTTTAGCCGGCAAAAAGTTTCAAGAAAAGCATGCAATTCAACTCTGGCCCTTTACATGTAAGTCTTATCCGGACGACAATATCGGAAAGAAATGAAATAACGCGTATGGGAAAAAACATACATCCTCCACAGAAAAGAAACAGTTGTATAAAAGCTTCTACAAAATTAAGTTCTTTCCAAGCAGAAAACTAGGAGAACACTTCACAATGATATTTGAAATTTCTGTCTTTAAAGATGTGGAGAGGATGGGTTGTGGGCGTTAGTGGGACGTCCTTATAAAAGGAATTAATATTTAGCTGGCAAAACTTTGACGTTAAACGCCTTAACGTTGTTGTCGTCGTTCTTCACAATGGTGAGGATATTAAGATCATAACAACAAGCAACAAAATCAATGTTGACTAAATAGAAACAATCTTACAGAACGAATTGGCTTAATCTTACACATTTAGCCTCATAGGGTTTTTTATTATACTGAACAAGTTTTTGACGGAGAGGATGATAAAAACAATAACTGATTAGATAAATTCTGTTATAAAACTATGGAGCAGTTAAACGTTATGACAAAAACCCTCATTGTTCATGATTTGTGGACAGACTGTTGTGGGAAAACAATATTTATCCTCGACCTGTTACAAACAGTTTATCGTTATAATTTTGCTCATATTGCGGTTTTCTGTCCAACACTTAAATGGAACAAAGCATATCATGATAGAAGGTTTATATGGGCAGATGATAACATATATTTAGTTGATCCTAGCAATAAACTAAGTGAGTGTTTAGAACAGTTTTATAGACTGTTTGAAGGAACGCAGACACTATTTATTATAGATGACTGTTCGGCAGAAAGAGACATAGTTTAAAAGAGAAACACTTTATCAAAACTTGCTTTCAGTGGAAGACATGCTGGAATAAGTGTGTGGATTTTATGCCAAAAATATAACTCAGTTTTAAAAGACTTTAGAGAACAGTTAAAGACTGTAGTTTTATTTCACATGAAGACCGGGATGCATTTGATGAATGTATGCGTGAAAATGATGTTGTTGAAAATGATCAGGAAAAACATAGAATTAAGCAAAAACTGAAATCTGAAAACTTTAGTAAATTAGTATTGAAAACGGATAACCCTACACAGTATGTTTGTTTGTAGATAATCGTTATTTTTTGGTTATTGAAGTCTTACTTGTCAGAGAACAGTAATATGCCAATGCTAGGGCACTTTCGCCCGAAAAACTGGTTTGAGGGCGAAAGTGAGTTAGGATTGGCATATTACTGTTTCTCCAGTCAAGATCCCTTT
>CM031607.1:98597545-98613616 GCA_018398815.1 Conus ventricosus
GTCTATTTGTTGTTTTTTTTTGCCTTTGTGGCACCGGGTCTTTCACCAGCGTCTCTTTTTGTTTTCACAACTGTTCGATGAGGCGCTGTGGCTTCTTGTGGACCGTGGCAGATCTTCTGGGTAAGGGTTGAAGTCCCCTGGGATGTAGGTGTTCCTCTGGCACCCGTCTGTTGTTGGAGTAAGGGGCTCGGGCCCGGGGGATGTCTCTCCGGGATGGGTCCGTCTTCTGAGAGTTGGGTAGAGGCACCTCTCTTCCAGGATGTGGGCTGACCTGTAGAGGAGGTTACGTGTGCTGGGCTGGACTGGTCTGCTGGCTGGTGGAGCTTCCTGGTCATCTGACGGTTTCTGCGTAGGAGGCCACAGTCAGATGTTTCGAAAAACCACAGATCTTGGAGCCTCATGGCGTTGGATGACTGTGCCTTCTTTCTTCAGGTCGGGGATCCAACTGCATCACCAGGTGACAGGTTTTCTGGGTGACGACTCTGTTCTTCTGTCGTAGTCGGTTGTCATCTTCTCACGGTACTCTCTCTCCCCTCTTCTTCACCGTCATGAAATCTGGGGTCTGGGGCAAGAGGAGGTTTGGGGTGGCAGGGACTCTGGTTTTGAGTCTGCGTCCCATGCTTAACTGGGCAGGGGAAAAACCATTGGGTAATGGGGTATTCTTATACATCAGGAGGCCAAGGTATTCATCACTGGTTTTTCTTGATGAGACCTTTGATGGTTTGAACGGCACGTTCAACCTCTCCATTAGACTGGGGAATGTGGGGTGATGATGTGACGTGGTTTGAATCCCCCGGACTGTGCAAAGGACTTGAAGTCTTCTGCAGTGAACTGCGGCCCGTTGTCTGTCACGACAATGTCTGGGGTGCCGTGGCGACTGAAGATCTTTTTCATTCTTTCTATGTTTCTGCTGTTGTGACTCTACTGGAAACCAGGGCCATTTCGATGTCTCTGGAGTAGTAGTCAATGGCAAGAGAAAAAGCTTGCCGTTGTACTGGAAAAAATCTGCAGCAATCCTGGACCAAGGTCTCTCCGGAAATTGAGTCCCCCCCATAGGTTCCACCCTAGCCTTTTCGATGCTTGGTGCACTCCGGACAGGTCTTCACCATCTGGTCAACATCTTGGGAGAGGCCAGGGCCCCCACACACTGGGTTGGGAGCATTTTCTTTGTTTTGTTGACTCCTTGATGCCCATCATGGAGGTGTCGAAAGACATCTTGCTGCATGATGATGGGGTGACGAGCCTCTTCCCTCGGAGTAGGAACCATCATGTTTGACATGCTGCCTCTCTCATTGAAGTAGGTCTTGAGAGGACGATTTAGGGTAGTCTTATCTGGGCCCGCCGTCTGAACATGATGCTGACCACACGCAGGACATCGTCCTTCTGTAAACTCTGGGCCTGATTTTCCTCCAGTCTTCTGTCGCTGACTGGGATGGTCACAAGCACAGAATTGACGTATGCCTCTACTGGCCTGTCAGGTTGTTGTCCTTAGTGTCTGTCGTTGGCAAAGGAGCTCTTGACAAGGCATCTGCAGTATGAAGCTCCTTGCCCGGGACGTGGACGATCTCGAAGGAAAACTGCATCAGTCTCATTCTGAAAAAGCTGGATGCGAATGGGCAGTTCGTCAATCAGCTTGGAGAGAACAGAGGTACCAAGGGCTTGTGGGTCCGTCTGTACTCGGAAGAACATGCCCAAAGAGCAGGTCAGACCAGTGTTCAAGACTCCAGGTAATCGTCATTTCCCCCTTCTCGATCTGGGGATACCGCTGCTCTGTGGCCATTAACGAGCGACTTGCATGGCGACTGGATGAAGCATGCCATTGTCCTGGCGCTGGAGAAGGACAGCCCCCAGTCCGTAGCTGCTTGAGTCAGCTGAAACTACTGTCTCACGCTCTGGGCTGTATAGAGCGAGAGTCACTGGTGACGCAAGATCTTGCTTCAGGGTTTTGAAGGCTTTTTGCTGATCTGGTCCCCAAGTCCATGCTGCATCTGTTCGGAGTAAGTCTCTCAGGGGCTTGGTTTTCTCAGCCAGGTTGGGTACAAACTTCATGAGTTAGTTGTCCATCCCCAGGAATCTTCGGATTTCTGCTACATTCTCTGGTTCCTTCATATCAGCGATTGCCTTGGCTTTTGCTGGATCCCTCTTCACCCCATCTGCATCGATCACTTGTCCCAAGTATTCGAGGCGGGGCATGGAAAATTCAAATTTATCCAAGTTGAGGGTAACGCCGCTTTGTGACAATCGGTCAAGAACTTCCTTCAGCTTTGCATCATGGTCTACTTTGTCTTTGCCAAAGACAAGGATGTCATCAATGTGACACAGTACTCCTCAAGCCCTTGAAGAATTTGGTCCATTTTTTTCTGAAAATATTCTGGCGCTGAAGAGATGCCGTTGGGAAGGCGTTTGAACCTGTAGCGCCCAAAGGGAGTAATGAAAGTTGTAAGCTTTGAGCTCTCTTCATCCAGTTTGATTTGGTGAAACCTGAGTTTGCATCAAGTTTGGCATACACTACAGGGAGCACCTGCCATATTTGCTAAACAAAACCACGTGCATTTCAGACAACCAGCGTTCAAGTTTCTCCGGCTGAGTATTCCATTTTTAGATAAGCATGGTTTTATAAAGTACTGCCTTGTCATTCACTGACGTGACATGATTGCATAATGAGACAAAAATTATGGTTGTTTTTTTTTAAACATCCCCTGCATGTGTTAAGCGATTTTTGTTTTCTTATTTGTTTGTTTGTGCGGTATATTCAGTAGAAGTGTCACTGAACACACATGATGCATTTGGGTCAAGGCCGATTTCAACACCGTTGTTAGAATGGATTCATCTGCCTGAAAGTATCGTCTTTTCAAGAAGAAGTGGGAAAATAGATGTTAAGGTTCTGTTCTTTCGGATGAGCGTTTACGAAAGCCAACAGCGAGCTGTTTTTAATCCTCTTTTTTCTTTTCTTTTTTTTCCTTGAATAGTCGGGACGCGAAAATGCATTTCTGGATTTTCACTTAATCTAAAATTAGGCACTTGTACTCTTGGAAATAAATCGGAATATATAAACGAAGTCTAAAGGTGTACGGTAAAACTACTGCCGGTTTCTGATTTTAATCCGTCATTGTCACATTGCATGAAAATGAGAAACAAGGCAGGTATAACTTCATCGACATTGATGCAAAGAGGCTTTGGTATAAAATATGCAAAATCGCTTCATGAAAACTATCAGGGTTTTCCAAGGAACATGGGAAAGTCCACTTGGAGTTTTTCGGAAAAAGACTTTTTACTGTAAGTCATTACAAAAAGCACGTTACACTATTGTTTAAGAAATGAACGTTTCATGTTTCATAGATGAAGTGACGACTACAAGAGGATTTCAAAACTGTCTTTCTCTTTAATTATTCAGATTCAGGCTCAGGTTATATAGGGCTTTGGTTTTGACGCACAATGGTACAAAGTTACTGTCAGTACTCAGTGCAAGCTCCGTCCTTCTTTTAACAAACGCCATTGTCATGGATGATGATGATCGAATTTAATGTCAACATAATCAGTTTGAAACAGACAAAATAACAGAAATTACACGTAGAATCCCTTGCAGCTGGGTATAGCCACGGCAGTAGGTGAAGTTTATATCTCAGGTCAGCAGCTGACTAGGCCTCTATGGACCCAAACAGCAGTCTAAGCTGTAGCACCACCAGATCCTGTTGAATTGAAGGCACAAAATAAATTATGAATTAATTTCAAAATACATGAATAAAAATAATTTTAAAAGCTACCAGTTTCAGCACCAAGGTTTCTTGTTTGACTCAAACGAGTTAGTGATTTTTACTGAAAATTATTTTGACAAATGAGTAGAAAATCATGTTCATACACCATTTGGGAAGGGCGTACAAAGTTTACCACGAGGCCTGAAGTTAAATACGATGGAGCCGCACATGTCTGGCCACCCTGAGGGCCCCCGATATTCTCCTGTGATACAGACTAGTGACTGAATCATACACATCATTTTTACGGACAGCAACTTAAGGCCCTATTACTCACGATTTGAAGGTCTAAATGAATGCATTAAAAAAAATAATAATAAGAAAAAACTGTTGAATATTTCAAAAACCAAGTGCACTCTACTAAATTTGGAACAAAATTTGACTCTACTCGAAGGTACTATGTACGAGATAGCATAGTATGAAATGCAGTAGGACTTGAGCCTCATACCTGACACATATTTAGCTGTCATGTGGCGAATGCACGAAAAACGATACACTTGGAGGCGCGAGGGGGACCCAGAGAAGTGATGTCCTCAACTGCCGAACCAACCAGCTGGGAGCAATCCTGCACCATCCTCGGAAGCCTGCGCTGTCTTCACACAGTGTGCAGGCACGCACAGGGCATTCCTTTAAGAGGTCAAGAGACATACTTGCTCCCTGGCAGACGCCATTGCTAAATGGCCAGTGGACGTGACACGACAGAACCTCTACGGAAGCATCCCCATTGGTGTATCAGCCCATATTTCATGACAGCAGAGCCAACCCGCAGAAAACGCCACCGTCAAGCAGCTGCCGTGTGCATCCAGCAGCCTGGTTCATTGCTGTTCGGCTGACAGGTGAAGACAGCACAAATGCAGACATGATCGAGCTTTTGCCTCATGAGGTCGTACGTGCCCTCTGAAGAGGGTGCCGTCATTCCCGCTGTCTTGCTACTCCACATTCAGGTGTATGTTTTCCCTATCGATTGCGTGGCGAATGCATGATGCACATGCCAACATACTCTGAAGGCCTAAAATGTTTAAGGACAGAGATTAACATATATACTTTTTTTTTATCCTTTTGTTTGTACAGCTCTCACGAGGAACACACTAAACACATCCAAATTTTGTCTTTATTAGTCCATCTTTCTTTGTGCAAGTTTTATGTCCCATTGTGGTAATTAGGTCTTAAAGCAGTAAAAAGATGTGTGCTAATATTAGCAACGCGAATCATGAGGAGCGAGTGTGTTAAGTTATTTTTCTGATCGCTACTTGTACAGCTTTTTGCCAGGTATTGCTTTAATCATGTACATGACGGTGTTCTTCTGAGAATGCTAATATTACTGAGTTTTCTTCTTTGAGTGAAAAACCACGCCAGAAGTTTACGCCACTGATCTAGGGTAGATCTTAATTCAATGGTTGCGCGTGTGTCACCACGATCTCTCTCTCTCTCTCTCTTTCTCTCTCTCTCTCTCTCTCTCTCTCTCCTCTCTCTCTCTCTCTCTCTCTCTCTCTCCCTCTCTCTCTTCTTCTTCTTCTTCATCCGGTAGTAACCACAGTCAAGTATTTGACTATAATTGTTACGTTTGGGGTGAAGACGACTAATGCTTCTGTCGGGACGTTTACTTCCCAGCCTACAGATAGCATTTTTTTTTAGTACGTATATTTATTCGAGCTTTAAACGTGGAGTTGCCTCCTGAATGTCATTGAGTGTTTGTGCATATATATCTGCTAGTATAATTGTTATGTCTGAATAAATCAGATGAACGTGTGTTGATCAAACTTCAGTGCTCCAGTTACAGATCAGTTAAATGCTTAGTTGATGTTAGGGGCAAATTCTCAGCTCCTGTGAAACATTGTGTAAATCATTTTCTATGTTCATTTTTAGGTTGACATTTTTCTTCCTTTTTACCTGTTGACATTGATATTGTGGCATTATTTTGGTAATTTGGGAATACTTACAGGTGTTACATCTATCTTTTGATCTATCTGTGTGTCTGTTAATGTTGAAGCATCACACAGACGCGAAGGCAAACGTTTTAAATATTTAATAACAAAACTAAAACATTCTCTGATCAACTTCTTTGACACAGTCGTTGAACTACGTGGTCATAGCAACGCTTCCGGTTTTTAACTACAATTGACTAAAAACCCAAATCGCATGCGACGTTATGTCATAAGGTAAGTGCTACATGGCTCCCCCCAGAACGGCGCAGTGCGATGAATGCAAACATACCAAAGTAAAAATAGTATAATCAATAAACTTATAACAACTGTCCAATATGATGTGGAAAGTATATGCTTGGTTGAGTCTTTGAAGTATCTGTTCTATGTTGTAATGCTCAGACTCGGCTGAGTCGGTAAATGTTCGATATCTCTTTGGCTTCTGCACTAGTCTCCCAGTGCGAGTTGTGACTGGTGGTGTCGGAGCATTTGATAAAGGATACTGTGCAGGTGCTGGAGCGTTGCCTCGAGCATCATCCGATCTGGCAGCACGACCTGATCTGGTAGCATCATCTGTTTTGGCAGTGTGATCCTCCTGAGGAGCATGAGGGTCTTGTGGCTCTGACACACAAGGATTCTGACCAGGTCTGGGAAAACTTTGTGGGAAATAAGCAGGCTTGAGTCGATCCAGTGACACGCGAACAGTCTTCCCATCTTTGAAAATGTCAAAGTATTTTTCGGCACGGGCTAACACAGGAAACGGTCCATCGTAAGGCCTCACTAAGGGGCCCTTGCGGGCGTCATGACGAAGGTACACCTGATCTGCTGACTGTAAGTTCTTGGGGATATACGATGCTGGTGATCCATGGTGAGAAGGGGCAAAAGGGGAAAGTTTTCTCAGTTTTTCTTGTAGTTCATGGACGAAGGTACTGGAAGCGAACACCTTGTCTGCACATGGGGGTGGAAGGAAATCACCAGGCACTCGGAGTTTGTGCCATAGGTGAGGAGAACAGGAGCGACGTCAAGTTCTTCTTTCCACGTTGTCCGGATGCCAAGCATCACGACTGGTAGTTCGTCCATCCAGCGTGGTCCATCGAGGCGAGCCTTGAGAGCGGCTTTGAGACTGCGATGAAACCTTTCCACCATGCCGTTAGCCTGGGGGTGGTACGCTGTAGTAGTTTGAGGTTTAACTCCGAGCACCATGTTCAGCTCCCGCCACAGCGTACTGGTGAACTGACGGCCTTGGTCTGAAGTAATTGTGTCTGGAACTCCGAATCGCGCGATCCAAACACCGCATTAAGGCCTTGGCACAGGTAACAGCTTCTGCGTTGGGAAGAGAATAGCTTCTGGCCATCTTGTAAATCTGTCTACAATGGTAAGCAGATAAGTGCAGTCTTCTGATGAAGGGAGTGGTCCCACAAGGTCTATGTGTATGTTACCAAAGCGTCTATCAGGGGGTCAAAAGGGGAGAGTGGAACTTTGGTGTGGCGTCCAATTTTGCTAGCCTGACATTCGTGACAAGCCTTGACCATGTTCCTCACATCTTTTTTGAGTCCAGGCCAGATGAAGCGTGCTGAGATAGCGCGGATGGTGGGTTTAGGTCCAGGATGACACAGGTTGTGCAAAACATCAAATACAGTTTTTGTCCACGCTGGAGGTACCACTGGTCGGGGGCGACCCGTAGAAACATCACACAAAATTTGGGTGCCATCCAGAGTGACATTCTTCAGTTGTAGGGATCCTGGTTTGGAGCATAAGTCTGCAACGTTGGGATCGGTTTCCTGTGCCGCTGCCATTTGAGCAAGATCTACAGCAGGGACTGGTGACGTACTAGCAATCAGTGGCTCTTGGTCAGGAACAGGTGCCCTGGAGAGTGTGTCAGGTACAATGTTGTCTGACCCACTGATGTGTCTGATGTCTGTTGTGAACTCGGCTATGTAGCAAAGCTGACGTTCCTGGCGAGGGGATCTGTCAGTGTTGCTTGTCAGGGCATGGGTGAGTGGTTTGTGATCGGTGAAGACCGTGAATGTTCTTCCTTCTAAGAAGTAGCGGAAATGCTGGATTGCACTGTAGATGGCCAACAGTTCACGATCAAACGTTGAGTAACGTTGTTGGGTTGGTGTGAGCTTTCTGGAGAAGAATGCAATGGGTTTCCAGGTACCATTCTGCTGTTGTGACAGTTCGGCTCCCATGGCAGTGTCTGATGCATCCACTGAAAGTTTTGTCTGAGATTGCGGGTCGGGGTGATGGAGCATGACAGCAGAAGCTAGTGCTGATTTTGCCTCCTGAAATGTAGCTTGACATTCAGGTGTCCATGTGAATTTCTTGGGTTTACCTTTGATAGCCTCAGTCAGAGGTGCAAGGCGCTTTGCGATGCCTGGGAGAAATCTGTGATAGAAATTCATCATTCCAAGGAAACGTTCAAGAGCTTTCTTGTCAGAAGGAGTGGGAAGATCAACGATTGCACGAACTTTCTCTGGCAGGGGTTCAATCCCGGCTGCTGAGACTAAATGTCCAAGGAAATGCAGGGAAGATTGACCAAAAAACGCATTTCTTGATATTGACCACTAAACCGTTCGAGGTCAGTAGGCTGAAAATGTTACGCAGATCGGCCTCATGTTGTTCGGGTGAAGCGCTTGCAACAAGAATGTCATCAAGATACACAAAGCAGCAGTCCAGGTCCTTTAAAACACCGTCCATGAGGCGTTTGAAATGCCTGAGCTGCATTTTTCAGACCAAAAGGCATTTTCAGGAACTCATAGAGGCCGAATGGGGTGATGACTGCTGTTTTGGGAATATCTTCAGGTGCGACTGGGATTTGGTTGTAGCCTCGAACAAGATCAATTTTGGAAAAAATCGTTTTTCCAGCAAGGTTGGTATTCAAGTCCTGGATGTGAGGGAGGGGGGTAGCGGTCATCTCTGGTTATATCATTTAGTCGACGATAATCTCCACAAGGACGCCAGCTGCCATTGCTTTTCTTCACCATGTGCAGTGGTGATGACCAAGGGGAAGATGAACGGCGGACGATACCTAGGGTTCCATTTCATCAAACTCTGCTTTAGCAGCTGTCAATTTCTCGTGATCGAGGCGACGTGCACGTGCATGCACAGGGGAACCAGTAGTGGGAATGTGGTGGAGTACACCATGCTTGTTTTCTGTGAAGGAAGGTACTAGGAGTTCAGGAAACTCCTCTACAATTGCTTCATAGCGGGAATGAATCTTGTGTATGCTTCTTCCTGCTTGCGAGCGTGCTGGCTGTGCGGGGATGACCAAACCTCTATCCAGGGACACCAGACGTCTGTTGGTGAGATCAATAGCAAGTCTTTGGGTAGCAAAAAAGTCTGCACCTAGGATTGGTTGAGTCACATCGGCAATCCAAAACTTTGAACAAACGATGCACCCTGTCCCAGTTGCAATGGGATGTTTCTTCTCCATAAGTAGGAATGGCTGAGCCGTTGGCAGCAACTAGACTGGGTCCTCGAGCTTTTTTGCGTTCTGTGACACTTGCAGGGAAAACAGATTCTTCAGCCCCCGTGTCAACTAAAAAACTGCGTCCTGACAAAACATCAGCTACCTGATTGTGCTAATGTTGACTGAGGAAGTTGTATGAACATCATGAGATTCAGTGGAGTTAATGTTGGCCGGTCTGTTTTTGATCCCGTTTCCACCTAGGTTGTTGTGGAGCCATTGCACAGGGTCGTCCACCTACTTTGTTTTCACAGCGTCTCGCTTCTGTTCCGAATCGTGCGTGATACTTGCACAAAGTGAAAGGATTTGAAGCACTGTTAAAGTAATTTTTTGATGGTTGGTGTGACGCAGCTGCCACGAATGCAGAGGTTTGGGAGATCCACTTCTAATATGCGGTCAGCCTTTTTCGGCTAGAACCTCAAGCTCTTCATCTGGAGACTGGGCAAGAATCTTCCTGACTTCTGGTGGCAGTTGATTCAGAAAAAGAGCTTTGAAGAGGGTCTCTGGGTTGGAATTCATCGATTGCATGTACTGCAATACCTCTGACGGTCGTTTGTCTCCCAGACCCTGCATTTGCAGAAGGGCAGTATCTTTCTGTAGTTGTGTGGACTCAAAAGCTTTGAGTAGAGCCGCCTTGAGTGTTCCATACTTTTCAGTGTCTGGGGGGCGTTCGACTACCGCTTGAACACGTCTGGATGTATCTGAGTCGAGAAGTTGTATTACATGATGAAATTTTGTCAAGTCATTCGTAATGGGAGGTGTGTGTGTAGCGAAAACAGCCTCCAAAACGAACAAACCATGTTGATGCATTGGTTGTCCAAAAGGGGGGTGCTTTGAAGGCGACAGCTGCCACAGGTAGTTGAGGCGGAAATTTTTCCGTCTGAGATAAAGTTTGTTGCCGGATGGCGTCTGCAAGTTGTGCAATTGCTTCTGTTGTCACTGACATGAATTAAATGAGTCTGTGAGCGTAGGAGTGGTCGTAGCTGGTATTAGCGGTCACTACAAGGTCTACTCACGATTCGGGGTCACCAATGAAGCATCACACAGACGCGAAGGCAACGTTTTAAATATTTAATAACAAAACTAAAACATTCTCTGATCAACTTCTTTGACACAGTCGTTGAACTACGTGGTCATAGCAACGCTTCCGGTTTTTTAACTACAATTGACTAAAAACCCAAATCGCATGCGACGTTATGTCATAAGGTAAGTGCTACAATGTTATATCGTTTCCATCAATCTGTCCACCTGTCTGCCAATATCTCTCTCTATCTACCTCTCTGTCTGGTCTAAAGCACACAAACACACACAAAAAGTGTCTATTTTTGTGACATTGATAATTTATTTTGACACCTGTAACTTCTGTAGAGTTCTGTACACTGATTTAAGGCTAAAACAATGACTATGTAAAGATTCACTGTAATTTTATGTCATTGTTTTAATATATGGTATAAAACTGCAATCAGATAAGAAAAATGTCGTAATTCCCACACAGTGTCACGAAACAGAACTGAGACTTTCCCTCCCAGTTTATAACCGTATGTAGTTAGCGTATTTGAGTGAGTCCGTGAACAGTATTCCATCACCTTTACATTGGTTGTGGGAACATTTTTCTTCAATGGTTGATCGTTTAGCCAAGAACGCCACAAGAGAGAAACTGTCCAACATTTATATCCCCTGTTCAGATGTGAAACCGAAAATTAACGATTATGTGAGAGACCTCTGGCAGGAGGATTGGAACACACAGACGAGTAACAAACTCTTTCAGATCCGTCCAAACCTTAAGGACTTCCTCCCATCCACGTCGGGAGGTCGTAAAGAGGAAACGGTTCTATGCCGGCTGCACACCGGCCATTCGTATTTTACCCATGCTTACCTTTTAAAGAGTGAAGAAGCTCCGTGGTGCATTCCATGTCATGCGCCACTCACAATGAAACATGTTCTTTTAGAGTGTTGGGACTTGCACGATGTGAGACACAAACATTTTACAGCGGAGTCCATGAAGATCCTGTTCAGGGATGTCCCGCCTGATGTGATCCTTGAGTTTTTGAGAGAGATTAACATTTTTCATCTGATTTAAGATTTTACGGAAGAAAGATTTTTAACAAAGTTTCTGGTGCGTTTGTAGACGATGTCATTAATGAGATGTATGAAAGTGTTTTTTTTTTATTTTTTTTTAATATGACTGGTGAGTTGATTTTAAACGTGGTGACAGCCCTGATATGGCCCTTGCGGTCGGCTGGGCTATAAGCAACATTATCTTATCTTATCTTCTTCAGGAAAAAAAAGAGATATCTCTTTTTTATTCTGAAGAAACATTGGCATTATGATATCATCATGCCAATAATTCATAACTTTGCATGATTTTCTTTCATATTTTATCACATGATTTTGCCAAATGTAGACAAATGCTAAAATTCCTTTTGCAGGGAAACTAGAATACATAAACTTTCAAATCTAATTATCAGTGCGATTTTGCGGTATTTTCTACATATTTTTGGCAAAAAGATAATGAATATGATGAACCAAACCAAACCAACAAACAAAGAAAAAGGTCTGTAAAAAATATCGGAGACGACGTTTTTGAGCGTTAATTACATCTGACATTTTTTAGCATTAATTACATTTCTGGTAATTACACTTGCAGACTTTAACCATAGCTGGGAGCCAAAGACCGACAACTTTCGCTGAATTCTGTGTGCAAAATCATGTTAGACCAAAGACAGTACGCCCTACGGAGGAGTACTGTCTTTGGTCAGACTGACAACATGCCCTGAAACAGTGAAAGAAAACCAGCGAAACAGCATGAGGTTATGCCAAAATATGCAGATGGATCAGGTTGAAAGTAATTTGTGTCAGAAAGAACTGATTTTTACAGTAGTTAATGCAAAATCAGGAGGTTGTTACCTGGAAGAGGCCACTAAGTACAGTGCAATGGAAAGTAAGGAATGTCCTTCCTCCTTCACTCCCTCAACCCCCCCCCCCCCCTTTTCCCGCTGCCATTCCCCTTCCCCTCTTTCTAGGGATTCAGACTTTTGTACACACTCCATGCGACAAACACATTCATTTTTCATTGAGAAGCATACACTCAGCAGTTTTGGGGTAAAGTGGTCTGATAAACGTCGGCTGGAAATTGAGACGCAGCTCCAAAAAAGTTGATTCGTTGGTCTTTTCAGTCAACTCTCACCCATACTTCAGTTTGCCCCCTCACTGATTGATTGTAAAAGAAAATCCCCTATCCCCAACTACTTTCAATTGCAATTTTTATCAGTTTTTGCAGATGAACAAGCAAGCATCTTGATATATAAATTATGGAAGTGTGTGTGTGTGTGTGTGTGGTGTGTGCGCGCGTGCGAGTGTGTGTGTGTGTGGTGTGTGTGTGTGTGTGTGTGTGTGTGTGTGTGTGTGTGTGTGTGTGTGTGTGATAATTTAGAAATACAGTCTGAAACCCCCACTATTGTCATATGGTCATAAAATCACTATTTTTCTTTCTTGTTTGTTTTCTTTTGATTTCTTATAATCAGTAACCACTCCCCTGTAACCTCTTCCCTAGATCTGAGCTTCACTTTCCACTTTGTAAGTCTCGTCTTTCACCCATATCACAGTTGGTTTTGTTATGATTAAATTATCTCTTCTTCTTCGTACGCAGGCTGATGCTCCTGCAGACACCCCTGTATAGGAAGTGGAGTTGTGTGTGTATGACCGTTTTCTATCCCGCCATTAAGGCAGCGATACTCCAACTTCGGGGAAGGTGCATGCTATGTGTAACATGTCATCCATACCAACAGCCAAAATGGCCTTCTCTTCTGAAAGTTGGTGATGGGATTTTAGTGTGTGCAAGATGTTATGCGTGAGTTCACACACGGAACCTCGGTTTATAGTTTCATTCGAAGGACTGTATGGGAAATGGAGTCAGAACTAATGTTAATTCCGAGGGAAAAAATCCCCTGTACCAAAACGGCCCAGCGGAGACTCGAACCCGCAACCCCAAGATTACGAGTCCGGTGCTCTACCACTGAGTCCCCCCCCCCCTCCTTTTTTGTATTACCTTTTAATCTTCCCTTTCCCTTCCAACAATTTTCTTCTCTTTTCACTCTGTAATGTTAAAGTCTTTCTCCCGTGCCACTGTTTGCACCCAAGATCAAAGAGACAAGTCAGTGTTTGTCTGCCCTTTGTTTTGAAACTTGCTTTTCCTGCCTGAATAGGAGCCAACATGCTGAAATGCACAGGTGTCTGTTTGTAATTTGTTCCTTTGTTTGGGGACATAGTAATTCCAGTTTTGCTTTTATGTAGAAATAAGATTTCAGATTGGGATTCTTTTTGCAATGGCAGGGGTTTGCCTAGCACTGGAAGGCATTACGCAAGTATTGAAGTTATTCCGCTTAAAAAAAGTCAGGAGCAAGAAGTTAGAGAATTTGTTCAGAACTTCACAGGAATATGAGATCATTTCATATCTTTGGGTGATTTGTCTTCCACAAAAATGTTGCCTTGGGACATTGAAAACGACTTCATTATGAGGGTCCTATTTCTGTTACAAAATAAGCGTCACAATAACTCCCTCCCCCCTCCCCCTCCCCCTTCCCACCCCCACACCCCCACCTCCAGTGAGTCTATAACATCAGAAAGTACTGCCTGCACAAAATGTGAAATTACCTTCCTCAAACATTTTTTTTTCTGATTTCTTTGCAAACAGTTGAAATTTGACTGGTAAAATTGTGCTACTGGCTGATTTTTACTGACAAAAATTTCAGACTTATTTCTGTTACTAAATCAATCAATGACTTATTTACAATCTTGATTTTCATTCTTAAAACTTGAGGTGAAGTTATCAACATGCTCAAAGAATGTCAAATTAGAATTTTTTGTGTGTCAGAACTGCTTTAGATTTGGCTTATATAATTCATGATTTTATTGACAAAAAAAAATGTTTTAAACCTTAGAAAATTTAATGCAGATTTGAATTTTGAGGGAGTGTATGGGTAGGTAATGTTTACACACACACACCAATGTCATGTGGATCCTTTAGAAGATTCAAGTTCTGTAGGCATTCTGAAATCCAACGCTTTGTTGAGTTTTGCAGTAATGTAACTCATATTCTAAACAACATCAGCTGTGAAGCACTTACTGTGTTCATAACTAATTCACACAAAAAAACAAAAAACAAACAAACAAACAAAAAATTACTTATATTTTCTCACTTCTTTTTTGACAACAGATCTGTGTTCAAGGCAAGGAAGAATTAGAGTAGATATTTAAAAGCATATGCAAACTTTTGTCACAAAACTCACGTTTGAGTTTGTACATATGTATGAAAAGTGTGTTTATTACTGTGTTCACATCATAATATTCCTTTTTAAGATAACAAAACAAATTGCCTCTTTGTATTGTCAAAAAAAAAAAAGGTTAGAGTGCGAGTGATTAAGTGGAAAATGAGCATGTCCAGAGGGTCATGGGTTCGAATCCCAGCCATGGCTCGTCCCAAGATGGGGAAAAAAAGGGGACAGCAGAGGGACATCCGGAGTCATGAACCGGGTGTGGCCCAATCCCCCTAGCGTGTCAGGAGATCAGGGCCGAAACACTTGCTTGAAGGGGGGTTCTCTTCTGAGGACTCTCTGCTGCCACGCTCTCCACGAGTTTCTTTCTACTGTGATGTGACTGCTTCAAGTCATGTTTTATTGTCAATTTATTTTATTGTTATTCAGCTTTGAACATCAAATATGAATTTTTCATGACAAATAGTTACATTTACATACTGTGTATTATCGGTTCCGTGTCTGCCACATTTGGTCAGTTTTCATCATAACAGTGCTTGTGTCTGGGAAAAAAAAGAAAAATGATCATAATATTGTATGTTGATTGGAATTTGAAGCATTTCTGTTAGTGTTACATTTTGTCTCAATGCAAATTAATGTAAAACTCATATCATTTTCATGTCACCAAAGAATGTCAGCAGTAAATAAGAACTTGGGTCATGTGATTTACACATCAGAGGCAGCATTTGATTTCAGTGACACTAGTAACCAAACTTCATTTCCCACACACAATGAAACACAAGTTCATGAATTTCAGACTTCAGCTGCTATTATTAGCTTGTTCAGAATTAACCGAGTTGCCCTGATTTCAGCTGTTGACATAAGTTTGTGCTGTGGGCTTTATACTATTTATCGATCTATCTGTATTATATGTCTGTTGATCTGTCTGTCTATCTAGTATCTACTGTGCATGTATCTGTCAATCTAGTGTGCTCAGCTGGCTATGAACATTATAGAACTAAACAGTACAATAAACAGACCTTGCTGTGTGTTTTCAGCTGGCTATAAACATTATAGAACTAAACAGTACAATAAACAGACGTTGCTGTGTGTTTTCAGCTGGCTATAAACATGATAGAATAAACAGTACAATAAACAGACCTTGCTGTGTGTTTTCCCGTATGCAGTGGCACAACCACCTGAGCGGAATAACTTTGGAGACGACCGCGACCTTGAACCATGGCCCGATGAGGAGGAGGCATCGGGGTTAGCATCAAAGCCAAACGGAGGATCTAGCTCTGTTGAAGGTGATGAAGCCGTGGCAGCATCCCAGGGTGCCGATGATGGTCCAAGACCAGAAGATGGTGTAAAGTTTAGCCTATCAAAAGTGAGTGAATCCCAGTAAATGAATGTGACATTTTTCAAGTTTGGGTATGTTTAAAGTGTTTGTTTGGAAACCCAGGGAGAAAGCGGGGATAGCAGCAATCTGTGGGAGGAGGGACAGATAGTGACAGAGACAGACTGACAGAAAAAGAGAGTTGAGGCGGGGTTGAGAGAGGGGGGAGATACTGATAGTGACAGAGACAGACTGACAGAAAAAGAGAGTTGAGGCGGGGTTGAGAGAGGGGGGAGATACTGATAGTGACAGAGACAGACTGACAGAAAAAAAATATGAG
>CM031608.1:0-7500 GCA_018398815.1 Conus ventricosus
TAAGTTATAGACTTTACTAGTGGTTTGATGTGACGAATGCATGATATATGAATGAGATTGTAAGCAAGCTGTGAGTGTGTTTGGGCTGTGCGCTAGTCCTTCCTCCATCGACATCACCCGAGGTTGACAATGAGGACCCACATCAGCAGATGACCTGCCTGCCTCCTCATCCGTCGGACACAGCGAGAGAATCCATCGCAGCCCTGTGGAAGTCTAGGTGTGTTTGAGATGGCATTATGCTACTCTGTGAAGTCTAGGTGTGTTTGAGATGGCATTATGCTACTCTGTGGAAGTCTAGGTGTGTTTGAGATGGCATTATGCTTCTCTGTGGAAGTCTAGGTGTGTTTGAGATGGCATTATGATTCTCTGTGGAAGTCTAGGTGTGTTTGAGATGGCATTATGCTACTCTGTGGAAGTCTAGGTGTGTTTGAGATGGCATTATGCTTCTCTGTGGAAGTCTAGGTGTTTGAGATGGCATTATGCTACTCTGTGGAAGTCTAGGTGTGTTTGAGATGGCATTATGCTACTCTGTGGAAGTCTAGGTGTGTTTGAGATGGCATTATGCTACTCTGTGGAAGTCTAGGTGTGTTTGAGATGGCATTATGCTACTCTGTGCTTGCTTCTCTTAGGCTGATACGGGGCAGTCTGGATTAATTATCCTACCTGGTCTGTAGATGGAATTAAGTTTTCTGTCATGAATCTTTTTTCAGGTACATGAGTGTTGTGTGAAGGGCAGTGAGCTTGGGAGAAACGGTCTGTGTCAGTGCCTAGTGTAACCCGCCGATTTGTAAGCAGCGCTGATTTGTAAGCGCTTACAAATCGGCGTACATTGCATGACTTGTAAAACCGCCGATTTGTAAAGCACCCGCCGATTTGTAAGCAGCGCTTACAAATCGGCGGGTGCCTAGCCCGCCGATTTGTAAGCGCTCTACAAATCGGCGGATCGCTGCTTACAAATCGGCGGGTGCTTTACAAATCGGCGGGTTAAGCCCCCGCCGTTTTGTAAAGCGCTTTACAAAACGGTGGGCGCTTTACATCCTGTTTGGATTAAAACGATAAATTATTATTACGCTTTCAGTGATTATTCCTGCAATTTTGATGACTTTCTATTTCATCAAAACGGCGGACTGAAATGCGGTGTGTGTGTGTGTGTGTGTGTGTGTGTGTGTGTGTGTGTGTGTGTGTGTGTGTGTGTGTGTGTTCGTTCGTTCTTCAATTTTACGTCTATTCACATAAAGTGATTTTAGACAGAGTTAGGGAAATAGCGTGTGTATGTATGCGTGCTTGTGTGTATGTGTGTGTGTGTATGTGTGTGTGTGTGTGTGTGTGTGTGTGTGTGTGTGTGTGTGTGTGTGTGTGTGTGTGTGCGCGCGTGTGCGCGCGTGTGTGTGTGCGTGTGTGTGTGTGTGCGTTGATGGACCGATAAGAGATTTGTTACGAGCAGTTAGCTATATAGAGTGATTCATACTAAAATTCTTTACAATTAGGCTAAACATTAGCACAAAGCAAGTATTAAAACATAAAGGAGTACAGGATATCTGGTATAACCAAAATGTTAAGCGCTCATATTTGTAGGAACACTTGTTACAAAAAAGAGCCCATTGGACTAATCATCAAGGAATTAACAAAAGAAACAAGACCTTATAAGTTCTGGAAGATACACGTGCCATCAAAGTCGCAGGTAGTCAGGGTTTTCATTTTAAAATATGCGCAGTGGAAAAGACGATGCTGGGTTGTGAAACTTTCAACTGCTCCCAGATGCAATTTAAATTTTTGCGAAATTTTGTACGGAAAGCGTTTAGCTTAAGCCTGTAAACAGGGATTCAAGTTTTCGGTTATTTTTTTTCAAGTACGTTTGTGTTGGCCAATTGATAGGTAATCTTTCCACTTTTAGCCGCATTGCTAGAAGAAAAAATAGCTGACTGGGATTTGTCACAGCAGAGATCGGTCATCGCTCCGCTACTTTTTAATATTCTGCTATGCGATCTCCCAAAGCATTTATCTAAAAACTGCTCCTTGGTGCAATACGCTGACGATGTTTGCATGTGGATGAACGTGACTTCAAAGAAGAAAACTTCAGTCAGATCTGTCCATTTCATTTTTTTAAACAACATATCTGCGTGACCTAGATAATATAGCAATATTCATGTTTGAAAACGGCCGTAGTTTATCGGCAGAAAAAACCCACATGATGTTATTTGATGCCTGTGGAAGTATTTGCAATATTCCTACTTTTAAGGTGGATAACAATGTATTGAATTATGTCACCGAGATAAAATTTTTAGGAGTAAATATTACCTCTAAATTAACTTGGAACAACCATATTGAATTATCAACGAAGCCAGCAAATATCTTAATCTTCTTAAAGTTATCAGTAAACAAAATTGGGGTGCAGATACACACACTTTAGTACACCTTTCGACATCTCTCGTAAGATCAAAATTATCATACGCACAAGAAGTGTTTTCAGCGCACCAAACTACTTACTTCAAAAGTTGCAAAGTATAGACTGCAAGGCATTTAGACTCGCACTAGGTGTCCCATTTCATGCCAGTGCATCAGGAACGTATTACGAAGCCGGAGTTCTGCCCCTTGACGACTATAAAAACTTGACCTGTGCTAAATTCATCCTATGTAGCTCAGCTGTTCAGAACTCAAGCAAAGATGAATTAGCTTTACGATCAGATTTCCATTTCCCGAAGCGAGCTAGACCTATTAAATCTAATACAACTATAATGACATATTCCTCAAAATTACTGAAAGACGCTGAGATTGATCCCAAGAATATTGCTGATCGTTTTCCTGTATCCCCAATTCCAAATTGGGAATTGCACACTGCATGTTTTGATTATAAATATACTGATATACAAAAGAATGTTAACAATAATGTATTGTCCTCTCTTGCCAAATCTCATATCGATAGTAATTATTCACACCACCTTAAAGTTTTCACCGATGGATCACTGTTAAATGAAAAAGCTGGAAGTGGTTTTGTTATTCCTACCCTTAAAGTTGAAAAATCTTTTCATCTCGGGAAGGGTATTCTATCTTCACGGCTGAGCTGGTGGCAATCCTAATGGCGCTTAACGTTCTTGTTGATACTCCACTTACTATCTACAAAGCACTTTTCTGTGTGCATTCTAAATCTGTCCTACAAGGCCTTGAATCTATTGCTGTAAAAAATCGAGGTGAGGTGATTTTAGAAATAAAACATCTTGTCAGTATTCTTATATCAAGAGGTACAACAGTTGATTTTTGCTGGATCCCGTCTCACTGTGGGATTTCTGGTAATGAGTGGGCTGACCGGGCTGCCAGAAAAGGAGCACGAAAGTCCGATGAATCCGTAGAAATCAACATTCCTCTGTGTTTATACGAAGGATATGGTCTCTTAAAAAAGACGTGTATTGAAAAGGTCTATGAAGCCTACAAAAACTTGGTTCTTATTAAAATACATCTACCTCACTCCAAACTGCTCTGCTGTGTGTGTGTGTGTGTGTGTGTGTGTGTGTGTGTGTGTGTGTGTGTGTGTGGAGAGAGAGTATATGTGTATGTATATCAGTTTGTGTATGTAAGCCTGTGCATATGTGTGTGTTGAGGGGGGGGGGGAGTAAACAGTCTATTTCTTTTGCCCTGAGTCACTCACACAATCAAATTTCGAAGTCGAAAGCAGAGGACATAGTTGACATGTTTTCATTCATATTTGTTCATTTTTGTAAACGTTACATGAACGACAAACAGACTGACAGACAGACAGACAGACTGACAGACAGACTGACAGACAGACAGACAGACAGACAGACTGACAGACAGACAGACAGACGGAGAGAAACGGACAGAGGAACAGAGTGAGAGACAGGGAGAGAGAGAAAGAGAGAGAGAGAGAGAAGAAGAGAGAGAGAGAGAGAGAGAGAGAGAGAGAGAGAGAGAGAGAAGAGAGAGAGAGAGAGAGAGAGAGAGCGAGAGAGCGAGTGTGTGTGTGGGGGGGGGGGGGGGGGTAGTAAAATAAGTTAGCAGACTTGTCTTTTTCTCTTCATTAGAGTGCTCCTCAAAACAACGTGTGTCAGTCCGCCATCTTGATGAGCAAAATAGAAAGTCATCAAATTTGCGGGAATAATCACTGAAAGCGTAATAATAGTTTATCGTTTTAATCCAAAGAAGCAGGATATAAAGCGCCCGCCGTTTTGTAAAGCGCTTTACAAAACGGCAGGGGCTTAACCCGTCGATTTGTAAAGCACCCGTCGATTTGTAAGCAGCGCTTACAAGTCGGCGGGGGCCTAGCCCGCCGATTTGTAAGCGCTCTACGAATCGGCGGTTTTACAAGTCATGCAATGTGCGCCGATTTGTAAGCGCTTACAAATCAGCGCTGCTTACAAATCGGCGGGTCACACCTAGGCTTCAGCTGTTCAAGCCGGAAGAGGTCAATCAAGGTAAGGTCATGTCGCTTATAGCCCAGCCGGCCGCAAAGGGCCATATCAGGGCTGTCACCGCGTTGAAGTCAGCTTACAAGTCATTATTTTTTTTTAATCCACACAACCCTTTAAAACAAATGTTCTCAAACACAACGAAAATGTTGTTGAAATCCTTCCTCCGTAAAATCTCAGATCAGATGAAAAATGTTAATCTCTTTCAGAAACTCAAAGATCACATCAGGTGGAACATCTCTGAACAAGTTTTTTATGGAGTCTGCAGTAAAATGTGTATGTCTCACATCATGCAAGTCCCAACACTCTGAAAGAAAACGGCGAACAAAGAGGGAGAAAGATGACATTTTGTTGTTGTTGTCAAAGACGGCAAGCAAACAAAGAGATTGACAACATTTTTTGTTGTTGTCAAAGACGGCGAACAAAGGGGGAGAACGACAGCATTTATTGCTATTGCCAAAAACGGCGAATAAAGAAAAAGAGAAAGACGACATTTTTTGTTGTTGTCAAAGACGGCGAACAAAGAGGGAGAAAGACGACATTGATTGCTATTGCCAAAAACGGCGAACAAAGAGGGAGAAAGACTACATTTTTTGTTGTTGTCAAAGACGGCGAACAAAGAGGGAGAAAGACGACATTTATTGCTGTTGCCAAAGACGGCGAACAAAGAGGGAGAAAGACGACATTTTTGTTGTGTGCCAAAGACGGCAAACAAAGAAAGAGAAAGGCGACATTTTTTGTTGTTGTCAAAAAGGCGAACAAAGAGGGAGAAAGACGACATTTTTGTTGTGTGTCAAAAATTGCAAACAAAGAGGGAGAAAGACGACATTTATTGCTGTTGTCAAAAACGGCGAACAAAGAGGGAGAAAGACGACATTTTTGTTGTTGTTGTCAAAGACGGCGAACAATGAGGGAGAAAGACTTTTTTCTTCCAAAGACGGCGAACAAAGAGGGAGAAAGACGACTTCTTTTTTCTTTTCTTTCAAAAACGGCGAACAAAGACGGAGAAAGACGACATTTTTTGTTGTTGTCAAAGACGGCGAACAAAGAGGGAGAAAGACGACATTTTTTGTTGTTGCCAAAGACGGCGAACAAAGAGGGAGAAAGACGACATTTTTTGTTTCGTGTCTACAACGGCGAACAAAGAGGAAGAAAGACAACATTTATTGCCGTTGTCAAAAACGGCGAACAAAGAGAGAGAAACACGACTTGTTGTTGTTGTTGTTGTTGTTGTTGTTGTCAAAGACGGCAAACAAAGAAGACTGACCTGTGAACCGCAAGCCAGCAATAAAATTCAAAACAGTATTTAAAATACTTGGAATGTGGTTTATGAACGATCTTAGAGAATGTATTAACATAAATTATTCGGAAAGATTGACAGATATAAAGCATTTATTCAAAGTATGGGTAAAACGCCAGATAACTCCTCTTGGCAGAGTTGCCACACTAAAATCAATTATTCTTTCAAAATTGACTCATTTATGGTTACTTTTACCGAACCCACCTAATGCATTTTTTCAGACATGTCAACGCATCTGTTACAAATTCGTTTGGAATAACAAGACAGATAAAATTAGCCGCAAAATTTCACACAAAAGTGTTAAAAATGGTGGCATTGGTATTCCTGACTTAAAGATATTTGTTTTATCTTTAAAGCTGTCTTCGATTAGGAAAGCGGAAAAATCAACTCATAAATGGAAACATGTTTTGTTGAAAAACTATCCAAAATGGCCTCTGATTAATAAATTTGGTCCTGAGTTTGTCTCTAGTTTTGCAAAATACAATAACTTTTGGAAGGATGTCTTCGAGGCAATGAATGTTTTCTATTATAAATGTACACCTAAGAATTCCGCTGAACTTCTTGCCGAGCCGATTTTTTACAAAAAGCGAATTCAAGTAGGGAAGAAATTTATTGTTTCCAGAGAGCTTACAAACAAAGGTATTTACAATCTTGCACAATTTTTTGATGATAATGGGAAGATTTTGTCGCATATGCGGTTCAAAGAAAAATATATAATGTGAACATTGACTTCGTTACTTTTGCTGGTTATACATCGGCAATAAACGATTGCGTAAAAAAGTATAATATTACGATCAAGGATAATAAATATCTAAACGAATCACTTTGTTTTAGGAACATATTTGCAATCAACAAAGGCTCAAAAATGTACTATGATATACTGGTAGAAAATAATCTGAGACCAAAATGCTGTTGTAAATGGGACTTAAAGCTCTCAACAGTCCATGACTGGAAATCGTGCTTCCATTATATACATAAAATAAATGACGTAAAGCTTAAATGGTTTCAGTTGAAGATTGTACATCGATGCCTAAGTACGAACATTATCCTAAGGGAAATTGGAATAGTTGATCACGATACTTGTAATTTCTGTGGAATGCACAAGGATAGTATTGATCACATGTTTTGGAAATGTGACATCGTACAGGTTTTTTGGAACAATCTCATTGATTTAATGAAAGAAAGGTGTATAAATGCAAGAAATGTACGATTAACAGAATCATTTGTGTTGCTCGGTTATGACAGTAACATTTTTACAGACAGCATTTTCTCTTTCTTAATATTGTTTGCAAAATACTATTTGTACACTTGTAAACTAGTGAAACAAAATCCACAGATATTTGTTTTCCTGAACAAAAAATTAAAATTCAGATATAAAATCGAAGAATATAATGCCAGGCAAATTTCTCTAACAAATGGATAACATACAAACCATTATTATCTGACGACTAATCAGTCAATAATATACTTTACAAAATACAGTTCTACGTATAATAAACAATTATATCGGATTGTCAATTCATTACACTCGTCTGACGGTCATTATCCTTTGCCCATCTGTTCTCTGTATGATCAGCATACACTTAATCACAGGTGATCATTTTTCTTTTCTCTTCTGAACAAAGGCCACTTTTGCTCCCGCATGTAATCAAGTATTTAGTATTTGTGTGTCACACTACATATGGCTGATATAGGTCTGTGTTACACTACATATGGCTGATATAGGTCTGTGTTACACTACATATGGCTGATATAGGTCGTGTTTGCCCATGTGTCACA
>CM031608.1:12500-45000 GCA_018398815.1 Conus ventricosus
TGTGGACAGAGAGAGAGAGAGAGAGAGAGAGAGGAGAGAGGAAGAGAGAGAGAAGAGAGAGAGAGAGAGAGAGAGAGAGAGAGAGAGAGGAGAGAGAGAGGGGGAGAGAGAGAGAGAGAGAGTGATTACAGATTTACGTCCATTATCACCATTCAGTGAAATCTTCGCTCAGATAGATCTTATCGATATGTTTCGTCATGCCAAGTTTTCTTATGACAGCAGTTGTCATAACTTAGAAATTGCTAATTGCAAGGAGAACACACACACACACACACACACACACACACACACACACACACACACACACACACACACACATACAGAGGGTGATTTCGTAAACTTATTTCGATTGCACATCAAAAATCTAAACTAACACAAGACAGACAACAACAACAAAAGAAGAAGAAAAAAAAGAAAGAAAAACAAAAGACGAAAAAAAGAAGCATAAGCTGACGTGTAGTTTTGCGCAGATGTGCCATGGCAGCGGGGTAGAGATGCCAGACATTTCTAATAGTCCACGTGGGCTAAAGCAGGGCTATGTGTCACCTCCCTTTATTTCATTTCTTTTTCCCCACTGCTTACTGAACCGTCCAGGGGGGGATAATTATAGTCACAACCACACCCGTAGAGAACAGGAAAAGGCCGACTCTAAGCCACTTTCACCCTCCACCGAGTTTTTGGGCGAAAGTGGCCTAAAAGCCGCCTTTTCCTGTTCTCTGACAAGTAAGACGTCAATAACCAAAAAATAACGATTATCTACAAACAAACATACTGTGTAGGGTTATCTGTTTTCAATACTAATTTACTAAACTTTTTAGATTTCAGTTTTTGTTTAATCCTGTGTTTTTCCTGGTCATTTTCAATAACATCATTTTCACGCAAACATTCTTCAAATGAGTCTCTGTCTTTCATGTGAAATAACACTACAGTCTTTAACTGTTCTCTAAAGTCTTTTAAAACTGAGTTATATTTTTGGCATAAAATCCACACACTTATCCTAGCATGCCTTCCACTGAAAGCTAGTTTGACAAAGTGTTTCTCTTTTTAACTATGTCTCTTTCTGCTGAGCAGTCATCTATAATAAATAGTGTCTGCGTTCCCTCAAACAGTCTATAAAACTGTTCTAAACACTCACTCAGTTTATTGCTAGGATCAACTAAATATATGTCATCATCTGTCCATATAAACCTTCTATCATGATATGCTTTGTTCCATTTAAGCGTTGGACAGAAAACCACAATATGATTAAAATTATAGCGATAAACTGTTGTAATAGGTCTAGGACAAATATTGTTTTTCACAAACAGTCTGCCACAAATCAATGAGCAATGAGGAGTTTTTGTCATAAAGTTTAACTGCTCCATAGTTTTATAACAGAACTTAATCTAATCCGGTTATTGTTTTTATCATGTCCTCTGTTAAAACTTGTTCAGTATATAAAATCCTATAAGGTCTAAATGTGTAAGATTAATCCAATTTAGTGCTGTAAGATTGTTTCTATTTAGACTAATATTGATTTTGTTGCTTGTTGTTATGACCTTAATATCCTCACCATTGTGAAGAATGACGACAGTAACTTTAAGACTGTCAACGTCTAAGTTTTGCCAGCTAATTAGAATTCCTTTAAAAAGGACGTCACTAACGCCCACAACCCCATCCCTCTCCTTATCTTTTAAGACAGAAATTTCAAATATTATTGTGAACGTGTCTCCTAATTTCATTTGCGGAATGAACTGTAATTTTGTAGAAGCATCTTTTAAAACCGTTTCTCTTCTGTGGAGGATGTACTGCTTTTTCCCATACGCGTTATTTCAATTTCTTTCCGACTATTGTCGTCCGGCATAAGACTTACATGTAAAGGGCCAGAGTTGAATGCTTTTCTGAAACTTTTTTGACGGCTAAAATATGTAAATGGGCTTATGAATTCAAATTTTATGTCCCATTCTAAATATGGTTCTAAGTGCCATTTGAGGTCAGGTTTTCGAACTATTTTATATTCATACTGGCCAACATTATTTGCCTCTAGATTGCGCAGTTGTTCTTAGTTTAGGAAACTTTTTGTTGTCGCCAACCTCTTTACGTTTATAATCACCATCTTTATGTACTCAAAACCATACAAAGTGCCTATTTCGCCATTCTGTTCAAAGTCCGCAACGTCTGCAAGGTCTTTTAATTCTAAAGTTATACACCTTACAGGCGCTAATGTAACTCCTGGTTCTTCTGGCCCACGCGACATTATTTTTTAGTAACGCATTATTTTATTTCCAAAACAATGTGCAGGTTATCGCATTTTACAACTTTCCCTGTTTTTGTCTTTGATTTTTATATTAAATGATCCGACCCTCCCACAAACTAATCTTTTAAACTGTAAATTAGGGAATTGTATAATTTCATAATCGCAATATGCAGCTTTCCCTGACGGAAGAGCTCTTAAAACAGTTGAGGGTCTTCCATCATATAAGTTTCATCAGTGCTCAGTTCATCTAAAATGAACATAGAGTAATGAATGTAATGCAAGATCGAGCGGGTTTTCTCCCTCATAAGTAGTTTTGTTTGGCACAACTCTAAATCTATGATTGTCATCTGCAAAGCCTAACATTTTAGCTAGCTCTACATCAAAAGGTAATGTGATACTTCTTCTTCAGGTTTGAATGTTACATTGTTTTTAGATTTGCATTGTTAAGTTTGAGAGTAATGTCGAAATTACTCATTGCTTCTTTTAGCGAACAAAACCCGTAATAACCATCAGGTATGGTTAACCGGCTAACTACCTTCCCTTCTTTATTAACTTTTAGAACTGCATTATTTTTCTTGGATTCAGTTATATTAAACCATACGACTTTGTAGAATATTTCATGGAGCGCGGCCGTTTTGGCCCCGCAATTGTTATCAATAGCATGTTCTAAAAACGAAGGGCGGTCTTGAGTTGTTATTGTTACAAACATTTTTTAAAACAAATTAAAAATGAGCGCATTCAAATATACTGGCGCAAAATATTCTGTTGGGCCGCACTACAATCTTAAAATATAGCAACTGATACTCTTGACATTGCTGTGACCCAGACTGCCTCTTTTCATAAAAAGGTGAGTACTCCATTGAAGAGCTATCTTAACCCCCTATTGAAAACGACCGCATCAAGAAAGCGTGGTTTAGTCATCCGATGCAGTTTTATCAGAACCAGTTAAACTTTGCTGTGTTTTGCGCATCAACTGGGTGTGGAGTGTCGTATGCTGATCATTTAAATCACCATGATCCTTTGGTGAGGTCAGTGTACAGATTTCATTTCTATTACACCTTCAGACGTATTTTGACTGAACTGCAAGCACCATTACCAAATGACAAACCCATTTAATCCACTCAGCAACAGAATAGACATGAAGGCTTTTGAAAGGATCTGTAACGAATTCAATATTAACATCAAGACAGGCTTTAGACAAAAGTTGGATCATAATCATGGCCTAGGCGACCTTTATTTTCGGGGCACGCACAGAAAGTATAACTATGACTGCATCCTCCTTTCAAATCTTTTCTTTTGGCCACAACTGTTGAGCCCGGGTCCCTACAGCAAGAGCATAAAACAGCATGGACAACATTTATCTTAGACACTTCTAAGGGCCTAACTAGGGCGGGAATAGAACGAATAAACGACTCTATTCGTACTTACGTTTGGTGTTTGCTAGGTTCGCAAGCACAGGCGAGATCGAGCATAACTGATCCTTCTACTGGCTTTGACGCACAAAAACAATACTTAGCAAATTTAGAGGACGCCATTAATTCTACAGTTGATTTACCTTCAAGTATTCAAAGGTACCAACATGTTTTACAATACGCAAGATCGAAAGTAGACTTTGCTGTTGGCACTGGTTTATACATGCTGCCTTCTGACCTCAGACTCCAGATAGGTACAATAATAAACTATAATAATGAAATTCTTATAGCAGGCAATGAACAGAAGGTTGGGAAAAACGACATAAATTCTGAGCCAGTAAATATTACAAACAATAAAAGAACACCCAAGATTAAGTCATCCAATCCCCGAAGTCCAAACCCCAAAAGTCATTGAAGACTCAGACCATGAATATGAAAGACAGCGCTTGTTCTTGGATTAACTGGCATAGGATTACTTGGTCTTTATCTTACTAAATAGTAACCCAACTATTACGAGAACTAATGTCCATAAGTGCTCGGCCATAAAGCCAACTACTTTGCTTGCAGTAGACAAAAGCCAGCTAACAATACCCCTAATATACCCGGTAAAGAGTCTATAGCTTTACCAGCTAATTTTTTTAATAAACTCGCAAGATGATCAAGCTGTTTTTTTACCATGATTTATCAGGTGGAGGCGATGGCGGCGGAGGTACTGAACTTTGGCCACCGCCGCCTGTAATAGCCAACACCAGTGTACTTATTGCAAAACCTAAGGCTGTTATAACGCTTGCTAATGTGACTCCATGCTCTCTAAACAGTGTTCTTATTCTTTCTGCTAGTGTCGTGTCTTCATATAAAATTTTTTCGATAGTTTGTCTTATTCTATTCACTTGAGTTCGTAATTGGTCTCGGTTGTAGTCAGCGCTTCTAGTCTTGCCGATCTCTCTTGTTCAAGATCTTTTAGTCTTTGGGTTATTCTTTCTTTAATATCATGCCCTAAGTTTGGCGTCATCAGCCTCAACGAGTTTTTCTTTTTCTCTTTTTATATGCTCATCTAGTTCACCTAGTTTTGCTAAATTGTTTGTTAATTCGCCTCTAATGGTTCTTAAAGCATGATCAAGGGCCGCTATTTCTCGCATGGGTAGCGGTGAGTCGTGTATAGTCTTCAATGCTGTTTTTTCTGAAAAACTGGTTTCTGCTTCTATTGCATTTATTATTCCATCTGCCGATTGATTTAATTCTTCAAGTTCCATGTTTTGTATTTGGTTAGCTGTTGGGAGTTCCTGCAGTGTGTTTTGAAGTTTAGAAACTGCATCCCTATCTAATTTCGGTCTAACAAGACAAGGCGATTTTGATCTTTCACACTGAGTCTTTGTATAATTGTACTCTTGGCTAAAAACTTTGATGGGTCTGGTTTAGTTGTAAGCCGAACAAGTTGTCCTTGGTCGTTTTTCACAAACAAATGGCCATCTTCTAATTCAAAATCATTTGGGTCTATAAATTCGGGAGGTTCTTGGCCTAAACTTTTGTAAAATGCTCCGGCCGTACTTTCTGTTAATTCACGCCGCATTGAGAGCGTTGAGCGATGCTGTGTCAAAGGATCATTTCACTCATGTCGTCTCCAGGATCAAAAACATCATAATCTTCTGCATCTTCAATGCCTGCCATGGTTTTAAATAATTAATTAATTTTTTTATTTTGCTTTATAAAAAAATGTCACAAGCACATGGCTCGATTCTTGACCCGCATAGAAGACTGAAAGAACCCTTTGGCGTGAAGGGAAATAAGCGGACTATTACTGTTCCAAATAATCCATCTACTATTGATGCAGATCAAATTCTTACTGTCAAATTTCCAGACCTAGGAGCAAATGACGTGATTGTGCCAGGCTCTGCGCTCTTACTTTCAAAATAGCGCTCGCTTCAACAACAGACCCAAACAGGACAGTTGTACAGAATCTGGGACGGGCAATCGTTAAGAAAATTCTATAAAACTTGAGGGGCAAGAATATTTTCTTTACACAATGCAGACATATTTTTAACCTATTCTGATCTATGGCTAACTGGGAATGAAAGGGCTGACTTTGCGTTTCAAGGAATCGAAAATGAAGAAGCACTAAAACATAGAATAGGTGCCGCAGATACTAAAGACGGCAAAAAGTATGTGGCTGTAAATTTTGCGTTTGGAAATCGCTTTTCCATTCCCTTAGATTTTGAGTTGTTAAAAGCGCATGCGCCATACTTTCAAGGAGCATTAAAAGACAGATTGTCATATGAACTAACTTTTAATGAATACAAACGGGTTATCAGATCATCAGACACCGAAGCAAAGTACAGTATTTCTGACATCTCGTTAGAGTTTGACGTTGTTAGCAACCCTAATTTAGCAAGGCTGATTGAGCAACAATATCAGTCAAAATTTGCAATATATTACGAAAGAGTGATTCATCATACAACATATCCCAAAAGCAGGGCAGACACTATATGGAATTTAGTTTTAGTGCCGCAGCAAGATCGCTTAAAGGTATTTTATTGCTGTGTGAAGATGAAGAACCATTCAAAAGAGGAAGTGAAAAGTTTTTTAATCCAAAAATAACGAAAGTACAATGTTCGATTGAGGGCAGTCCTAACCAAATCTATGCTAGCGGGCTTAAACCTTATCAGCATTTGATGAAATAAGAAAACTGTTTGGAGGTGGGAGGTGTAGAAATCCAACAGTTGATCTTGTGGCTAAAGATCTGCACCTTCACAGTGTAAGACTTGATGATTATTTAACAACAAAATACGGTTTATGGATTGACCTAAGGTCAACAGAGGATAATCAGTTGCATGGAAGCGGGAACTGTGAGAGACGTAATAAACATTCAAATTGATAAAGAAGAAGAAGCTGATAAACCGCTTAATGTACATTTGTTTTTTTATATGATGCGCAGCTGAATATTGAAGCTAACAGATTAGAAACTGTAGTATACTAAATTATTTTTCATTTTATAAAAAGCATGTCTGTTCAGGTTTATCCAAATGTGCCTACAGCGCCGCCAAAAGAAGAGATAGCAGGCAATTCTGCTGTTATAGAAACCCTGAAGTAAAAACCTTCAGATTAACAAACATTACACAAATGCAACAAAAACTAGCAGGACCTTTCAAAATACAGCAAAACCAAACGAAGGTATTCTGCTGCCTTTAATGCTGTTACCTATGTTAATACTGGAGCTTCAACTATAAGCGCCGCATCAGCAGCGACAAGTGTTGGTCTCTTAGCAACGGGTGTTGGTGCACCCGCAGCTTTACCTCTAGGCGGCTTGTCTTTAGCTCTTGGCCTGTGTTCATTAGCCGTAGGTGCTGCTAGCAAAAAAATAAAAACTAAACTCCAAAAGCACACAGCTATGGTTCAACTAATAACAGCTAAACTTAGTTCGTTTAAACTGACAATAAATAAAGCGCTTGTTGACTCAAACATCACGGATGAAGAATTTAATCGTTTACAGGCCGATTTTGATGACTACAAAAGACAAAAGTTTGATCTTCAAAGAAAGGCGGGGACAACTTTTTCTCAACAGCCAGACGCCGAGCAGATAAAAAAGGAATGCTTAAAAAAAGTAAACGAGACATTAAACTCTGTTCTAAACAGCTCACATTAACAACGCCAAGGGTGTTTATACTTTAGTTTATGAGTCCAAGCGCAAAAGACCGTTGATATTGGTTCTGATTAAGTATTTTTTTTTAATTTAAATAAATATTTTGGCTTAGAAAAGAAAGACAGCATGGCTAAGATATATGAAGGACAAGACGAATTGTTTGAAGGAATGCTCGAGAGAGAGCGTTTATCAAGAGCACTGAATGATATTGATTTAGAAGTCATTGACCCAACAAACGTACAGGCAAGCGTTGTTCATGCAATTTCTCAAGTTCCAGGTAAACTAACAATAGACCCGCCAGTTAAATAATGTTAGCTGTTTTAATCGACTATGTAACAATAAATGAAGAAAATCTAGAAGTCTGGGTCTCGACTAAACAACAGACTATTCTTTCTCGTAATGACTTAACACCTGGTTGGGCAGACGAACTGCTTACACAGTTTGACGCTGCCGCTGAAGAAGCTAAAATGAGAGGCTCTGGTTGGTCAGAGGGCGAAGTCTTAGAGATTAGATTAAAACAGGCTAAGTATGCACCGATTGTAGGCAAGGCTTACATTCCGCTACCTCGGGAGTTGGTTTTAAAGAGAGCAGTTTTTAAACATAAAGAATTCAGACGACAAATGTTTCATGTGGTGTGTTCTTGCAAGGCTGCATCATGTCCGCGAACACGCAGAGAGAGTGACTAACTATCGGCATACACCAAAGATCTTAACTTTAATGGAATATCCTTTCCTGTTAGTGTAGACCAAATGATCAGTTTGAAGAACAAAACAACCCAATAACTGTTTAATGTATACACATGGGATGAGGAAACAAATTTGGTGCCAATTAAAGTGTCCAAGAACAGTCCAACAATAGGCGAACCAGCCAAAAGTCATGTGGACTTACTCCTAATGTTTTCGCCAGCAGGGCTGCCCCATTACACATTGATACGCACAATGAGCAGATTATTAGCGCATACTTCAAACATGAACATAAACAAGAATTCTGTAGAAAATGTTTAACAAGAATTCCAACCGCTCAAGCCGCGCTTGAACATATAAAACATTGTAAAAGTTCTGTAGACTGTAAGACAGAACTAACTACGCCCCCGCCAGGATCTAAAGTTAGTTTTAAGAACTGGAAACGGCTGCAAACAAGTCCATACGTAGTTTACGCAGACTTCGAATCACTCATTGTTCCTTATGAAGGGCCAGCACCACAAAAACTTCGAAAAAACAGTCTTAATGAGTAATCATCAGATTTGTTCATTTGCTTTTGTTATTGTTAGGTCGGATGGCGTTTATTCAGAGCCAGAATTATATAGAGGACCAGATGCTGCAGAATACTTTTAGAACGCATGCAGAAAGTGCGTAATGACTGTTCTAATAATCTAAACTTATCTGAAATCATAATGACGCCTGAAGACCAACAACAGTATGACTCAGCCACGCATTGTTGGATTTGCGGTTTAGAGCTAACGCCCAAGAGTGTAAACCCCACAGTAAGAGACCATGATCACATTAGTGGAAAGTTTAGGTGCAGCGCACAGTAAATGCAATCTTCAACTAAAGTTTGATCCAAAGACATGGAAGCTGCCTGTATTCTTTCACAACTTGCGGGGTTATGACTCTCACCTTATAATGCAAGCAGTAACCAGCGCCTTCAGGGTAGCATGCATTGCACAGTCATCAGAAAAGTACATGTGTTTCACTTTAAATAACATGTCTTTCTACGACTCTATGCAACACATGATGGGCTCATTAGAGGCACTGCTATGTCCTTAAAGTCTGCCCAATAACGGAAAAATATTTGACTCAACTCTTGTTAGAAAGGGTGTTTACCTTATGAATACATGAACAGTTGGGAAAGGTTTGACGAAGACACACTTCCTCCTAAAGGTGCGTTCTTTTCTAGTCTTAGAGGAAAGGACATCAGTGATTCTGATTACCAGCATGCTCAAGATGCGTGGCAGAAGTTAAAGTGTAAAACGATGGAGACTATCATGACTCCTATTTAATGGCAGATGTATGTTTGTTGGCGGACGTCTTTGAAATTATAGGAAGACCTGCATGAAACATTACAGCCTGGATCCCGCGCATTACATTTTCTGCACCCGGGATGAGTTGGGACGCTTTCTTAAAGTTTACTGGAGTACAGATTGATTTATTGTCTGACCTACCAATGATTCAGATGATTGAAAACGGATTGCGTGGGGGAATTAGTATGGCGTCGCATCATTACTGTAAAGCAAACAACAAATACTTGGATCATTATGATCCGAGTAAAGGTCTAACTATCTCATGTATTTAGATGCAACAATCTGTATGGATGGGCTATGGCGCAATCCTTCCATTACGTAACTTCAAGATGTACACAGGTACGAACAATATTCAAAAGGCATTAAAGTGGTTGGGCAGTTTAACGCCCGATCAACAGCGCGGTTTCATTCTAGAAGTTGACTTAGAATATCCTCAGGAACTCCATGACCTGCATAATGACTATCCATAGCAGCAGAAAGTCTAAAGATGGATCCAAGAGAACCGCCTAAACTTGTGCCTAATCTTCGCGGCAAAAAAAAATTATGTCTGTCATTACAGACTTCTACAATTTTATTTAAGACATGGTTTAAAGTTAACAGCTGTTCATCGCATAATTGCTTTTGATCAAGAACAGTTCATGAAACATACATCATGAAGAACACTGAACTCAGAACTAAATCCACAGATGCTTCAGAAAAAGACTTTTTCAAGCTGATGAACAACAGCTGTTTTGGAAAGACTATGGAGAATCCGCACAAGCGTAAAGATGTCAGATTGGTCACCAGAGGAATGAAGCAATTAAGCTGACTTCAAACCTAATTATCAGGACTTTAGAAGATTCATGATCAGCTTTTGGCATAATGATGAAGAAAAAGAAAGTCAAATTGGACAAACCTGTATTTATTGGGTTTACTGTTTAGAATTATCAAAGCTTTTGATGTTAGAGTTTCTTTATGACTACTTTAAGCCCTCGTATCCTGAGTCCAGAGTACTTTACACAGATACAGATAGTTTTGTATAAATATCCCTACTGAAGAATTTATAAAGACATGGAAATGGAAGTAGCTAAAGGACATGCGGGATGGTACGACACGTCCAATTACCCTAAAGATTCGCCTTTGCATTCAATTACTAATAAGAAGGTTTTAGGAAAGATGAAGGATGAATTATCTGGAAAGGTGATCAAGGAGTTTGTTGGTTTAAGGTCAAAAATGTACAGTATTTCGAGCCAGGAGAAAATCATTAAGAAAGCAAAGGGAATATCTCGCAGCGTTGTGCAGTCAAACATATCACATGACAACTACAAAGAAGCATTGTTTGGCAATAAGACTTTTCATCATGACAACGTAAAAACTGCGATCTAATCTACATGAGATCAACACAACGGTTGTAACAAAGAAGTCATTAGATAGAACAAACACAAAACGGGTGTTTGTTAATCCAGAGTTTTCATATGCAATTGGGCACTGGAGGACCGTAAATTAATTAAAGCGGAACTGTGTCTGGCGGAATTATCTGCAGTTCTTCTTTCACAAAAGATCTTTGAGGAGCTGGTTGTTTTGTTGTGTCAGTTTCTCGTAAATAATACACGGGCGGATTCATCTTTACAATTCTTTTTATTTCATATGGATCAACACTCCAAACTGGATCTGTTGCCCTGATGCGAGTGTCCCCTTCTGCTTCCCCCGGTAAATAAAGGTACCTTACTTTCAAACCAAACGGTAATAGTTTGCCGGATGAAGACTCTCCTTCAGCAACATTTATTGTTTTTCTTTTGATTGCTTGTACTGGCTTTAGCCCTTTAAATTCTTCATTATTCATTGCGCGCAAAACTGAGGGCAGTCTTCTAACCCATTCTGTGTTGCGAGAATTGTCAATCAGCTCTCTGTGATACTGGTAGGAGAAAAGTTTTTCAGCTAACTGTTTGTTAAAGTTTTCAACTAAAGCCTGTGATCTGTGAACTCCCGGAATGCCTCTTTTAATAGTAACTCTATGTTTTAACAATAATTGATTCACTTGGCCTTTAAATTCTTTTCCATCATCGACTTGAATCATGCGAGGATAAGTTAGCGGGCCTCGTTGGTATACCAGTTGTATAGCGACAGCAACAGCAGAAGCACTCTTTTGTGTTAATGGTTCCGCATCTTTGTATCTTGAAGCCATGTCAATGACTGTAAGTGCGTACTTAAATCTTTTTCGTCTAATCCTATCAGAGGGTAAATATAGAAGATCCATTTGATGGGTGTCGTTTGGAGTTGTGTTTACAAAGTGTGGTCTCTGTATTCGTTTAGGCGCAGGTAAATAAATTTGCCAAATCGCTTGTTTAGATAACCATTCTTTTGCTGTTTGTTCACTAACTCCAGCTGCTTGGCTTAGCTTTTTAATTGCTGTGATGCCCTTCCAATATCCTTTGGGCGAATAATAGATTTTGTTCATTTTTTATTCAGCCAATATTATGCGCAACAAAATACACGACGGTCATACCAACGACAATAAACCCGATTTCTTGCATCTTTTGTTTTTCTGATGGTTGATAAAAGTCACTGAATTTTGGGGGGGCAATGTCTCGATTGGTTTGCCTGTTACTAGATAATATTGTTTTATTGCTTGATCAACATTTTTAAATGTGTAAGCTGCATGCCCCTGTCTTTTCAGTGTGTCATTAATAAAATCTAACTGCTCAAGTCTCTGCCTTTCATAGGCGTCTTGTGCAGCTGCTAGTTCCTCCATAGCTTTGTTATGTCTTTTTCTCTCGCCATCATTCCCAGTTTACTAAATGCAAAATTACTGCCGCTAAAAGCAAAGCGCATTAACCACAGCGCCGCCTATCATTATTGCGAGTGAAGCCATTTTTTATAAATGTATTTTTTTCTTACATATTTATATTGTCTGGAATTATTCCTTGCTTAACTAGAAAATCTTTCGTAGCAACCGAAGCTGCAATGATAGCAATCAGCTTTGCTGAATCCTCAAAGTCTAGTTTGCCAAGATCTGCTGGTTTAATTCTTAACAAGCTTTTACCGAGCATTGAGTATCCTACACTTAGGCCTCCAATAACAGCAGAATGGTATACAAGGTTAGCAACAGTTTTTTCGGTGCTCATTTTTATAAAATAAAATAATTATAATTTAATAAAAAACATGAACAGCGATGATCTCTACAGCTACAAGGCAGCCTAAACCTTCCTGAACTTATGAATGACCAAGTTGACGACCAAGCTATTATGCCCAAAAAGGAGAGGTTGTATTCTTTGGCAGCGTGTGGAAAAACAAAACAGTTCCTCGGAACTGAATTTAGCATTGAACAGATTCAACAGATGTCGCCGCAAGACATTATAAAGTATCATAACAGGTATGAAGCGCAGCTGGGTCTAGAATGGTGAAAAGTGTGGGGCAAACGGTTCTTAGTTTGTACACTAAACTAGTCAGTAGATTTGCTCCCATTGATTCTGAACAAGATCTTACGTATGATTTAACGCAAGATCCAGTTTTAACAAAGTCATTAGAGTCTCTAGGATGTGATCTATACTACAGATTTGGAAACATTGTTATCGCCAGCGATCATGGGATTAATAACTTTTAATCATATAGATTTTGTTTCCCTTCAAAATGAACGAGCTGGAAAATCATCAGAACCAGAATCAGGTGGAGAAAGTAACCAAGCCAGAAAATCAGCAGAATCAGAAAACATTGAATCAGGTGGAGAAAGTAACCAGTAAAAATCCTGGGCGTGTTGAAGCAGGAAAAAAATTAGCAGAGTGGAACAGACAAAAAAAATTAATGTTACAGAATATACCTCATCATGAAAACATAACACCGCCAACGCCAGAACAAGTTGATTCAATGCCAGCTATAAAAACTCCATGTGATACAAGGGCCCCAAAGTCTTCATGGATATTGAACTTAAAACTGTTGCCATTTTTGGCGCCATTGCTGCTGTTGGGGGCAGTTATTGCGGCTATAAAATATATACACAATTGCAACAGAAACAAAAGCAATCAAAAAATCTGAACCATTAAATGCAGAAAAAGACAACTGCACGCCAAAACCGCCAATAACAAAAGATCATTTTGATCCATTTATAATGCAATAATATTTTAAATTTTTTAATAAAAAATAGATCATGGCGTATTATAAAATGATAAAGTCAATAAATAAAGACATGGAGTCTATAAAAGACATTTCCATAGACCAGAATTGTAATCAATGCGGTTGCTTCGGATGTAAAAACTTCATTAAAATCTATGCAGAGAACGCTGAGCAAGACATCCTCAACGATGACGCGTTTTTTGAGGCGTGTGTGTACTATATTAGACATTTACTATTTAAGATAAAAACATAGATTGTATTTTTTGATAATTATAAGAACTTGAATACGAACTTGGTTGTACTTAAAGGATGACTTAAACAAGAACTTATTAAGAACTTGATCAAGAACTTAATTAAAAACTTAATCAAGAACTTGATCAAGAACTTATTAAAAACTTGGGATAACTTGAGAATGACTTAAGGACAACTTAGAAGTAACTTAAGTAAGAACTTGAGAATAACTTGTTAAAAACTTAGAAGGAACTTGAGTGTGTGCATGCGTGGGTGGGGGGTGTGCATGCGTGGGGGCAGGACAAAACAAACAACAAACACACAAATAGACAGTCCGGGGGTGGGGGTGGGGGGACGTGCGTGCGTGGGGTAGGCCAAAACACACAACAAACAAAAAGTAGAACTCCTAGGGCCACTTCTTGCTTTGTGACTAAACAGGCTGTGTCCCGCGCGCAACCTCAATCAACCCCAAGTGATCACATAGGGTCGTTTGGCCTAGTTTGCCGCTGAGCTTTGCAGGTGCTGCCGCGCTTTGTAGTCAAGCGATCACATAGGGTCGTTTGACCTAGTTTGCTACCGAGCTTTGCAGGTGCTGACGTCATTGGCGGCAAGCGATCACATAGGGTTGTTTGGCCTAGTTTGCTCTGCTCCTCAGAGTTACAGCAGTAATTGCTGTAGCCAAGCTTTTATGGCAGCTCTAATCGCCAGTAGTAGTACATCCGGCATTGTATATTTAAAGCATTTATATGAAGATAGTGCTGGCCACACACTACTCTCTCCATACTGGTAGATGTACTAAGGTCTGCCTAACCCTATCTAGTTTTGCCGAACATTTGAAAATCGCCATTCAGTTGCATAAGGGCACACTTGAAGGCAGATAAACTAGTTAGAATTAGAAAAGTAGAAAAGTATACACATCTTAATACACAGATCAGCTTGCCACATGAACACTGAATCTGTAGTTAACAATCAATCAAGTCTAATACAAACTGAGAACAATACAACTCGGTCTTGCTGCCGTAGCGGTCACAAAGTGGGAGTGACACGTAACACTCTAGAACATTCGCTGACGACACCTAGCGCGCTGTCAACCTGAAATGAATACGCCCCCTCACCCCCACCCCTCACCTGGCAATCCCAGTCTCTCGCTTTATTGATTTTTTGGTCGCTTGCCGTGCGCTGTGTGAACGGAGGTAGCGCGTCTCGCTAGCCGTAAATTAAACGGAGGTTTTGGCCTCGTGTCAGCCTATCTGTTACACATAGTTTTGTAGGTTAGAAATTAGTCAGAATAAGTGTGCGGATCTTATGTTAAAAATATAAAACTTATCACCATCAATAGTCAAACACGTATTAAAACTAGCTACATCTTGTTTCATTCCTTGAACCAACAAACCTTTAAGATAGCGTTCATTTCCAAAGCAGTTAGTTCACTTTTTTCGTTTTCTAAAAAACAATCTCTCGGTTTCACAACATGCAGTTAAAGTAAAACTTATGGACTCGAATAACAAACCTGTTCTTCAGTAACGTTTTAGCCATTTTAAAATAACACAAGTAAAACACAGTGGTCACAACAGAGCGCAAGTCCAAGCAACAATGGCGACCCAGTCGTGTCACGTGACAGCCTCGATCTGGTTTGTCGACGTGGCAATCTCGAATTTCTGACGCAACCATTGCAACCCGACCGAGTGTGCTTCGTTTAAACAGGACAGGCTAGGTGCAAACTGCCGCGAGCCGTAAATTAAGTGATCAGATTTCAGCCCGTGTACAAAGTTTGTAGGTGGAAATTAGTCAGAAGAAGTGTGCGGATTTTATGTCATTTAATTGAGAGAGAGAAAGAGTGTGTGTGTGTGTGTCTGTCTGCCCGCCTCTCTGTCTGTCTGTCTGTCTCTCTCTCTGTCTCTCTCTTCTCTGTCTGTCTGCCGGTGATTCTCTCTCTCTCTCTTCCGCCACAGGAAAAGGCGGCTTTAGGCCACTTTTGCCCAAAAACTCGGTGGAGGGTGAAAGTGGCTTAGAGTCGGCCTTTTCCTGTTCTCTCCCGTGAATCTGTGGTACCGATCCGCATTAATTGACGGATCCATAATCTTTTCAGCGGAATTGATAATAATAATAATGATAATGATGATGCTGATGCTGATAATAATATTTATATTAATGATAGTAAAATGATAATGAATACAATAATAATGATACTAACACTAAGAATGATGATAATAATTATGTTTATTATCAGTGTTATTATTATTATTATTATCATTATCATTGTTACTCTACCATTAACATTAGTATTAAACATTAGTATCATCATCATCATCATCATCGTCATCATTTATAGACATTTCTATGACGTTTTCTGGAGACTAAAAGCGCTTTACAATGCACACAAAATGTACATATAAGAATAAGTAGTGCAGATCAACTGCCAAACATATCATACATCTGACATTTGAGTTCAAAACCCATGTCGTCAAATATTTTGAACAGACGGTCATATCAAAATGCACGGACTGTTCGCGCAGTTTGGTCATGCATATTGACATACCTCACGCATCCTCCCCGCCACCCCCATCCCCACCCCCCTCCACACGTACACATACATATAAATACTTATACGCATTGTAACGAAATCATTGTGACACTGAAAAATTGTCCATCATGTGATGCATTAGCAACTGAAATCCACTATCTTCTGAAATGTGCGGTGAAGACATATACGAAAAGTATGTCTGTCAACATAATGAAAACGCACCATGCAGTCTCTCCACTGGCTGCTGCAGAAGGAAGCCAAGCAGCTGATGAGGGATGATGCCATGCTTGGTCATTCTGCATACCCACTGTAGTCAGGAACTGATCTCACTGATGAGGGATGATGCCATGCTTGGTCATTCTGCATACCCACTGTAGTCAGGAACTGATCTCACTGATGAGGGATGATGCCATGCTTGGTCATTCTGCATACCCACTGTAGTCAGGAACTGATCTCACGTATCTAAATTCTACGTTTTGATTTCACAGACCGCATCTAGTGAAAATGATTTTATTTTATTTATTATCATTATTATTGTTTTTATTATTGTTATTGTTTTATTTTATTTTATTTTTATTATTATTTTTTTTTTTTTATATATTTACTTTTTTTGGGGGGTGTGTGTGTGTGTTAAAGTCAGATTTTCTTTCAAGTTAAGTTTCACATCATTTCAATTAGGTTCTAAGCAGAACTAAAGGAAAACTCAATCAAGGCAGTCTCTGTGTTTCACATCTTTAGTGTTTACGTTTTCGTGTCGTTCTGCAGAAGGGCTGGTGCCTATGCATGACAATCATTCCCTCTTTTTCTTCTCTTTCCCTCACTCCTCCTGGTCTTTCTGGTTAGTCCTTTGCTCCTCTTACTATCAATATTATTACATCTTTCGCCTCGCCCGTTCTCTTTTCCCTCCCTCCTCCTGGCCTTTCTGGTTTGTCCTTTGCTCCTCTTACTATCAATATTATTACATCTTTCGCCCGTTCTCTTTCCCTCCCTCCTCCTGGTCTTTCTGGTTTGCCCTTTGCTCCTCTTACTATCAATATTATTACATCTTTCGCCCGTTCTCTTTCCCTCCCTCCTCCTGGTCTTTCTGGTTTGTCCTTTGCTCCTCTTACTATCAATATTATTACATCTTTCGCCCGTTCTCTTTCCCTCCCTCCTCCTGGTCTTTCTGGTTTGTCCTTTGCTCCTCTTACTATCAATATTATTACATCTTTCGCCCGTTCTCTTTCCCTCCCTCCTCCTGGTCTTTCTGGTTTGTCCTTTGCTCCTCTTACTATCAATATTATTACATCTTTCGCCCGTTCTCTTTCCCTCCCTCCTCCTGGTCTTTCTGTTTGTCCTTTGCTCCTCTTACTATCAATATTATTACATCTTTCGCCCGTTCTCTTTCCCTCCCTCCTCCTGGCCTTTCTGGTTCGCCCTTTGCTCCTCTTACTATCAATATTACTACATCTTCCGCCCACGCATGTCAACGCACAGCTGCATCCAGCCTGGCACGCTCCACAGTCAGCAATCTACAGGGAGCCGGAAATACTCGTGTTGGAGCGTACAAGAACAACAGCCATAGAAGGTTCTGCTTCAGAGCTGAGTCACGTTAGTGCTGTTCAGTCATGGGTACTCTGTTCCAACATTGATATTTCCACTTACTTCAGTAAGTTCTTAGCCACAGAAGATGGCAGACGTGTGTGAAAGATCCTGTTGCCCATTTCAACCACTAGCTAATCATTAAAACACGACAGTAAGCACCAGAATGTTTGGAGATTTTGTTTCATGCTTGCCACGTCACTTTTTTTTTATATGACCGAATTTTCTATCGGTGCTGTCCTGCGTGTGCTGTCCATTTGGCTTTCCTGTTGTTGATTCTGCGTGTGTTGTCCATTTGGCTTTCCTGTTGTTGATTCTGCGTGTGCTGTCCATTTGGCTTTCCTGTTGTTGATTCTGCGTGTGTTGTCCATTTGGCTTTCCTTTTGTTGATTCTGCGTGTGTTGTCCATTTGGCTTTCCTGTTGTTGATTCTGCGTGTGTTGTCCATTTGGCTTTCCTGTTGTTGATTCTGCGTGTGCTGTCCATTTGGCTTTCCTGTTGCTGATTCTGCGTGTGCTGTCCATTTGGCTTTCCTGTTGTTGATTCTGCGTGTGTTGTCCATTTGGCTTTCCTGTTGTTGATTCTGCGTGTGCTGTCCATTTGGCTTTGCTGTTGTTGATTCTGCGTGTGCTGTCCATTTGGCTTTCCTGTTGCTGATTCTGCGTGTGCTGTCCATTTGGCTTTCCTGTTGTTGATTCTGCGTGTCTTGTCCATTTGGCTTTCCTGTTGTTGATTCTGCGTGTGTTGTCCATTTGGCTTTCCTGTTGTTGATTCTGCGTGTGCTGTCCATTTGGCTTTCCTGTTGTTGATTCTGCGTGTGCTGTCCATTTGGCTTTCCTGTTGCTGATTCTGCGTGTGCTGTCCATTTGGCTTTCCTGTTGCTGATTCTGCGTGTGTTGTCCATTTGGCTTTCCTGTTGTTGATTCTGCGTGTCTTGTCCATTTGGCTTTCCTGTTGTTGATTCTGCATGTGTTGTCCATTGGCTTTCCTGTTGTTGATTCTGCGTGTGTTGTCCATTTGGCTTTCCTGTTGCTGATTCTGCGTGTGTTGTCCATTTGGCTTTCCTGTTGTTGATTCTGCGTGTGCTGTCCATTTGGCTTTCCTGTTGCTGATTCTGCGTGTGTTGTCCATTTGGCTTTCCTGTTGTTGATTCTGCGTGTGTTGTCCATTTGGCATTCCTGTTGTTGATTCTGCATGTGTTGTCCATTGGCTTTCCTGTTGTTGATTCTGCGTGTGTTGTCCATTTGGCTTTCCTGTTGCTGATTCTGCGTGTGTTGTCCATTTGGCTTTCCTGTTGTTGATTCTGCGTGTGCTGTCCATTTGGCTTTCCTGTTGCTGATTCTGCGTGTGTTGTTCATTTGGCTTTCCTGTTGTTGATTCTGCGTGTGCTGTCCATTTGGCTTTCCTGTTGTTGATTCTGCGTGTGTTGTCCACTTGGCTTTCCTATTGTTGATTCTGCGTGTGCTGTCCATTTGGCTTTCCTGTTGTTGATTCTGCGTGTGCTGTCCATTTGGCTTTCCTGTTGTTGATTCTGCGTGTGTTGTCCATTTGGCTTTTCTGTTGTTGATTCTGCGTGTGTTGTCCATTTGGCTTTCCTTTTGTCGATTCGTTAACATAATATGTAGATTTGTTGTTGCTTGTTTCAGGACAGGACTCTTTATATGAATGCAGACACACACACCACACACACACACACACACACACACACACACACACACACACACACACACACACACACACACACACACACACACACACACACACACACGTGTGTGTGTGTGCTTGCATTCATATAAAGAGTCCTGTCCTGAAACAAGCACACACACACACACACACACACACACACACACACACACACACACACACACACACACACACATATATATATATATATATATATATATATATATATATATATATATATATATATATATATATATATATATATATATATATATATGTGTGTGTGTGTGTGTGTGTGTGTGTGCGTACGTACGCGCCTGTGCGTGCGCATGTGCGCGCGCACATGTGTGTATGAATAACTCAGTATCACAGCTGTATTCTTTGTACAGCTGACAGCATTCAGATACAATTCCACGGGAGGAGGAGTATGAAGGGGAAGGGGGTGTTAAAGAATAACATCAATCTCCACCGAGAGGCCATAGAGTACACCAGTCAAATGTCTTAAATTTGTCAAAATATCGAAAGTTATGTACTTGACTCCTTGGAACTACATGATAGTCGAAAACCACCTTGCTGAAGACAACAATCAATCAATCAATTAAAAAATCAATCAATCAATCAAACAATCAAACAAACAAAAATCCCCCGACAAGAACAAAAGAACCCTACAACAACACACACGAGAGATTCCACAGCAGGAAAGATGACTAGGTAGGGAGGGGAAGGTATGGAACTCTACCTCTTCCAGATTCCTGATCATGCCCCTTCCAACCGCGAGGCCCTCACACCAATATATTTCAGAAAATGTTCTTGGCAACAGGTTATTCAGCAAGAGGAACATTAGAGAACCACTCGCCCAGAGAGCTAGACGGATCATTCTGTATCTTCAATGCAAACTTTTCAAACTGTACAATATCTTGTTTTTCGTGTCGACTCGACGACAGGTGTAAAGGACCCTATGCGGTCGGCTGGGCAATCACAAAACACAAACGCAGCACGAGGCATAGACTAAACTAATGATACGTTCCCCACCAGAAATCGGCGCAAAGTTGGAAGAGAACGTGTAGTGAAAAGCAGAGAGGGGGAAAAAATAGCGCCTGCAAAGCACCCCATAGTATAGTTTTCATAGATATGAGATTGAGGATTTTTGTCTTTTCGTGTCGTAGTTCTTCAAAAGGAGCTGCGCTATGACGAACCACATTCAAGCAGGAAGCATTTTTGTTTAAGTTTCAGAATGAGGTGACTGCAGGCGAAAATTCAAAGAAATTTTAAAAAGAATTGTTGGTGAGTCCACCAAACAATGGGGACAAACAAATTACAAGCTGTCATTTGTTTATCCCCTTTTTCTTGGCGGACTCGCTCACAATTCGTTTAGAACGGTTTTTTTTCCCACATACAGTTCTTTTCTGTGTGGGATTTTCTTTTCTCCTTCAGAGCGATCCCGTACAATCCTCAGACAGACAGTGATTGGCTTACAAGATAGAACAATGTTTTTAATGTTTACATAGGTTTTTTTGGTCACTACTATTTTGATTTGCTTCCCCTTTGCACTTAGATACATTCGAAATTACGAAATTGTTTCAGAAACAAACAGTCCACCCTAAAACTAGCGTTGTTCGTTGTTGTTGTAGATAAGTTTTAGTTCATTCTTATTTTTACCGCCGCCATTAAAGACATGATGTCACCTGCGTCGGTGGATTTGTTTGTGTGTTGACAGGCAGAAAGATCCCGCTTTGTGTGGTTGACAGGCAGAAAGATCCCGCTTTGTGTGGTTGACAGGCAGAAAGATCCCGCTTTGTGTGGTTGACAGGCAGAAAGATCCCGCTTTGTGTGGTTGACAGGCAGAAAGATCCCGCTTTGTGTGGTTGACAGGCACAAAGATCCCGCTTTGTGTGGATGACTGGCACAAAGATCCCGCTAAAAACTATCAAATCTTTTTTTTTCATATACAATTTAGCGAGATGATGGAACGCAGCCCCAACACAAACTCCTCCCGCTTGGGTCCGGATACATGGTGTGCATCTACGATCCGAGCACTGTGAAATAATTACATACATTAATAACTGTTCTAGTAGCGATACAGTTTCTTTAGCTGTGTACATGTTCTTATAGCATGAATATCAACATCTTCTACTTTCCTTAGCCTGTTAAATACAAAATCTCTGGAATGAAAGCTATCAATTTGTGTCCACTATTACTTCCCCTGGCGGGGAAATCTTTTATGAGGATCTTGGTGTTCGATCTTGGCAGAGGTATGCGATCTCCCTCAGTGTCTTTGAGTATCAAAATTAAACGACACTAAAACGTGACGCTTCAAACTATTCTCCGACACGTTCAGGAACGGCAAAGCAATTTATTGTGAATTTGCGAGCAGAAATCAGGTCTCTTAAGATTTGTCAGACGTTATCCTCAGTGGGGGAAGACATAAATTATCGTACTAATACCAAAATTTTCTTTTGTTTACTTTGTGAGTCCAGACCTTACCGACCTTTCTAGAATTCAGGTCACTTCAATTCTTTTCTTCTTCTTCTTTTAAAAAAAATAATTTATAGTTTATAAAGCTCCGCTGAAAGACGTCGACAAATGAATCACAAGAGAAAACACGACGCGTTTCCACCTCTAAGGTCTTCTTCAGGCGAGATACACAACACTCAGGACAACGAAAATTAACGAGCAATCACTCATCTTCATCCAGTTTGGCGCGAGATGGGCGTTGATACGATAATTTATGTTTCCCTCCACTGAAGGCGATGTCTGAACAATCTTAAGTGATCTGATTTCTGCTTGTAAATTCAACGCCCATCTTGCGCCGAAATGGACGAAGAGAAGTGACTGCTCGTTCATTTTCGTTGTGCTGAGCGTTGTGTGTCTTGCCTGCAGAAGACCTAAGAGGTCGAAACATGTCGTGTTTTGTCTTGTGATTCGTTTTGTCTACGTTTTTCAGCGGAACCTTATAAATCATTTTCCAAGTCTGTTTAGATTTCCGCCTGCAGTCGTCTCACTTTGCAGCTAGATCTCACTTTAAATCTGTCAGACGTTATATTCAGGGGAGGGCATTTTTTCTTTTTGCCTTTCCCTTTTTCCTCTCTTTCCTGTACGACTAATCCATCGGAACTGGTGCCAGTAGATGATCAAACCAATCTTCGAATTTTTTCATGTTTATCGTGTGCTTAATTCGTCCGGATCCCCTCCCCCCCTCCCCCTCCCCAACTCCCCGCCCCCTTATCCTTGAGTATGGGTTACATCAGCCTTTTTTTGGTCTCGTTGTTTAGAGGAGCGCTGTAGTCAAATGGTTAGTACGTTCGCCTGTAGAGCTGATATTTGTGAGTTCGAACCACACGCGGGGTTGAGAGTTTAAGGCTTAAAGACCCTGCCTGTTCACTCAGACGTCAACTGGGTTCCTGATTCATTTCAGGGAAAACGAAGGCGGCGGAAGGAAAGGGATGGGTACTGTGATCCACAATGACGTGTCCAGCCTTAGACAGGGTGCGCCGCTGACAGGTTGTCATTCCTACGGCCGCTAGGCGATGGAACTTTAGCCTGTACTGGGACAGTTGTCGGCGATTGTTTCTGCAGTACAGTCCGATGGTTTAGTCACAGCGGGCGCTTCAACATATACGGATTGTTTTTGGTTGCTCGAATGACGGTAGAAGCCCAAACAGGTGACGTGTCACAGGGAGAGGTCTCTCTGTGTCGGAGATATACACATACTCTGTAATCGCTTGATAACGCGCGCGCGCGCGCTGGTGTGTGTGTGTGTGTGTGTGTGTGTGTGTGTGTGTGTGTGTGTGTGTGTGTGTGTGCGTGCGTGCGTGCGTGCGTGCGTGCGTGCGTGCGTGCGTGCGTGCGTGCGTGCGTGCGTGCGTTCGTTCGTGCGTGGGTGCGTGGGTGCGTGCGTGCGTGCGTGCGTGTGTGTGTGTGTGTGCGTGTGTGTGTGTGTGTGTGTGTGTGTGTGTGTGTGTGTGTGTGTGTGTGTGTGTTCGTGGGCGTTCTGGGATGTACAAAGAAGAGTTAGAATAGACAGACACAGGTTTGGGAGAAATCACTCTAGTCACATACAAGATACGAACATTTTCCTTTCTCTTCTTACGTTCCTTAGAGAAAGGACAGACAAAGCATAGATCCAGACCAGGAAGAGACAGGGGATCGTTTACACTCTGGCCGTTCTCTAGCAGAACGTAATTTATTCCAAATACCATCAAATACTATTTGATCATACGACAAATTGCAACTCTTGCCTCTAAGGGTTAAAACAACGTGTTAGTAACCTACATAGTCTAAAGCAAAATAAGATGTCCTACATCAGCTGCCAGACTGGACGAAAGGTGCTGGTTTCTCTTGCACAATGTTTCGTTGCACCTGAAGCGCTTCTGTTAATTGGAGGTTGTTCAACTAGAAGATACTTAATGACACTGTGCATGTTTATCTGTCAAAATCCTTCTGTGGCTCCGTCCTGTATGTTAGATGCCCTCAGTTCTTTCCAGGAATGGCAGACTGTGCTGTGGTCTGCTGATCAGCCCTGGTCTGAAGCCTTCCTTGCTGTCGGTTTCAGAATGCTCTGACCACCTTCATGCGGTGCCAGACTTTCCGCCTGACCTTCAGGGCTCAGCCGTTTCATACACCTTCCTTATGTTCGTGTGGTCGCTGGCAGGACTTACGCCTTGCAGGCGCATGCCCGGGACGGTGGCATCTTCGTCTTTTTTTTTCAGGGGAAGGGGTGTGGGGGGGGGGGATGGTTGCGAGAGGTGAAGGGGGGGGGGGGGGAGGGTACGGCCTGGCAAATCTGGAACCCTGTTTCCGTATTGGCTGGATGGTTCTCGTGTTCGAAAATCTGAGTGTGTGTGTGTGTGTGTGTGTGTGTGTGTGTGTGTGTGTGTGTGTGTGTGTGTGTGTGTGTGTGTGTGTGTGTGTGCGTGCGTGCGTGTGTGTGTGTGTGTGTGTGTGTGTGTGTGTGTGTGTGTGTGTGTGTGTGTGTGTGTGTGTGAGTGTGACCAGCTAAAGTACGTTACGTGAGCAAGAGCGGTGCCAGAAAGCTTGGTGCCACACGGTGAGGAAGCCCCCTCAGACCGGCCGAGGCCACTCGCTGTGTCAGGGAAGCGGGGCGTGGCAGTAGCAGACCGTCCAATTGACCACCGCTTGTCCATAACACGCTTCCAGATCGCCAGGAAGTTGTCATTTGTGCCAGCATTTTTGTGTACACCAAGCTGTAAATTGCTGACTTTTTTCGGCTTTTTTCTTGCATGAGTTTCCTCATATATCTATCCTTTTTATTTCAGCCTATTAAAAGTCTAGTGTAAAATCACTCATAGAAAAAAATATACAAAAAAAAAGCGTATTGAGCTCCGTGCGTTTGACGTGGATATTCATACAGATACATGACAACTAATCTATTTCGAGACGAGACGCTCCAGTTAACAAAAACAAACAAACAAACAAACAAACACAGAAGTCTGGAATGTACCATTCAGCTCAATCAATAATCTCCCTGTAAAAGTAAAATGAGGCAGGGAACAGTGAACAATAAACAATAAACAAGTAGGGTAACTCTTGCTCCCACAAGAAAACATAACTCCAAAGGAATGCTGCTTACGACACCGAATCGCCTAGCAGACATTGACAGCACAGAGCACACAGAACAAACAAGGAAACATCCCCTACAAAGGATATTCCAAGCTTGCCATATACCCTGTCCCGAACACATCCACACAGCAACAAGAACTGGAGAAATGAACAGACATAAAGTAACTTTTATTCCAGACGTGCACAGCCTTTTCAAATTTGAATAAAGTCATACAAGTGCAACTCCCTATAGAGTTCAGAACCGTCAACAAATAGATAGCGACGTATTATAAAGAGTGAGTCAGACGCCGAACTAAACTGATTTGATAAAAGTCATGGTTCTTCACGAGTGAGCAAAGTGAAAGCAGAGTGGCTATGAAAAAAAGCTGCACCCAGATGAGTCCGCAATAGTTACCAAACGGCTCATGACTGCTTCTTCTTTACTGCCGCCTCGGAAAACATGGTAAAAACTATTTCAGGTTTATGGGGTTGGAGAAGGTACATTGGGGGGGGGGGGGGGGGGGGGGGGTGGTGACCTTCGAAGAGACTTCATTTTTTTTTTATTCATTTTTTTTTAAAACCTGCTACTGTTTCACGCTCCGGATGAGAAACGCGCGAGAATTCAATCACCCGTGAACGCCTCTAGGGTTAACGACCCTCTGTGGTGACTTACTGACTTCTTTACGTTAGTTGTTGTGGTTATTAACAATGTTGTGTTCTTTCCTTCCTTTATTTTCTCTTAGTTACCCCCCACACCCTTCCCTTCCCGAATACTTATGAACCTAATAGCAGGGAAAAGGAGCGTTGATACGTTATTGAATGAATCAATCGTTCAGATCACATGTGGTCACAACTACACTTGGTCACAACCACATCACCCCAGCGCTTTCATGCGCTCATCTTCTGTATTCGAAGTCAGTGTCAACGTGAGGTCAGTGTCAACGTGAGGTCAGTGTCAACGTGAGGTCAGTGTCAACGTGAGGTGACTGCAGGCGGAAACTGAAACAGATTTGAAAGAAAAACTATCATCATCATCATCATCATCATCATCATCATCGTCATCATCATCATCATCATCTCATCATCGTCATATCGTTGTCACGAGTTTGTCACGAGGCCTATGACGATTGACCCATCTAGGGTGGTGGAATTATTCATTTATTTATTGTCGTTGTTGTTGTCGTGTATCCGTCCCTTAATGTGGCTTGTGGTGTGGTTGCACTTAATGTAGTTCAGCCTCAGGTTAGGTTTACTTTCTCTCTCTCTCTCTCCTAATTCACTGCCCGGCAATTCATCCTGCAGGTTCACGGGGTGGTGGTATCTTTTTCTTGTACTGGCGGGTCTCTATCGTCCTCTCACCTGTTTTTTCACCTGCCGCACGTGCAAGATTCCTCTTAGGTTTGAGGTATTCTACTGTGATAGGGTGGCAATTTTGGGCCGCATAGGTTAGGCAGGTTTTCTCTTCATCGAGGGAAGATGTCTCTGGGAGCGCCTGCTCGGTCCTGGTTCTTCAACCACTTCGCGAAGGTAAGGTCGGTACCTTCATTCTACAGTCGGCCTGTAGGGGAGGGACATCATCTCTTTTCCGCATCTGCTCTGCTGTCCTCTCGCGGGACAGAGGGCAGAGAGTCGCTTGCCCACCCCCACTTCTGGGTCACCCACGGTAGCTGTAAGCATCAGTTTCGGGGTTTGTTTGTTGTGTTTTTGTTAGCCGGCTATTTCTCTCTTTTGCGCATTTTCTTTTGTTTTCAAAATTATAAAAAAAAATATTGTTTGATACCGCTTTTCTGGTTTAATTCAATCTTTAACCTGGCCATTCTAAATATATCCAAAATTCTTTCTCCTTTTTATGCATCTGGTGATGCGGTAGTCGGGGGGATGGGAGAGAACCTGGTGATTCAGGTTGGTACTTGCTTGGTCTCGCTCGTTCCGCCCCTGTCACATTCGCCGGACTCTTATTCTCGGCCACCGTCTGTTTGTGCGTGCAAGGGGAACGAGTTTTATGTTTGCGAGCGTGCGTACGCATGATTAGTCGTTTGGAGGGCGTGGTTGAAGAATTGTGCCCATTTTGGAAATGTTGCTAATAAAATTGTGGTGATAATTGTGCCATTGAATTATTATTATTTGCAAATGTGGTGGCAGTTATAAAGCAATGGTTGCTGTATTAGTTCAGTTCCTAAGAAAGGAAAATGTTGAACGGAGTGAGGGAAGGATAAAAGATAATTCATATTCGTTTATAGCCTGTGAATGTAATCTCTTACCTGCTTCGTGAGAGGAGACCTTTAGCGAACATTCCTCATTTTGGTTTGTTTACTGTTTTTATGCTCAGGTCTGTGTTGAGCTGGTGCTATTAAAGTATTCAGCAAACCTCCCCTCGCCCATCATGCGAGTGGCTGTTAGGATTTAACAGCAAAGCCCAGCCCGTAACTGACTGCGGGGTTCCAGTACCCTTTCTTCTTTCTCCCAGTTCGTTTTCCCTCCCCCCTCCTTTCCGGGGCTTCAAACCCGAGCGTGCACTGGTTTGGGGGCCCCGCACTGGTTGAGGCCGCACAGGTTGGGGGCCCCGCGCTGGTGGAGAACACGTTGGGCTTTGCCGGACGGTCCTGATCCTGTCCGGGACCTCCAGCGACAACCACCTCGTCCACGGGATGGCGCTCCACCGTCCCGCACTTCAAACAGCCCATGTGACCGGTGTGGTACTCTGTGGCGTGCGATTTGGGGGTATGTTTTTGTGTGTCAGTGGTGTCGGCATCGAAGGACACTCCCTTCAAGAACCGACCCGTTGGGGCACCTGGTGCGTCAGGGTGCTCCCAGTGGACTTTGGAGAGGCAGGGGTGTGGGGGAACTACATGAGACACGGAAAGGGGTGGGTGCTGGAAATGCATATTTATAATCATGGTTATATTGTGGGTGCAGGAAATGCTTATTTATAATCATGGTTTTTGTTGTGTGTGCTGGAAATGCTTATTTATAATCATGGTTATGTTGTGGTGCTGGGAAATGCTTATTTATAATTATGGTCAGTTGTGTGTGGGTTTGGGAAAGCTTAATTGTGTGTATGTCCGTGTTGTTTTAAATGCTTGATTGTGATTGTGTGTGTTGGTGTGAATAAATGGGGTGTTGTATTGTAATCTTTCTTGTGTGGTCTCTTGCGAGGCGTGTGAGGTCGTACTTTCCCTTCAAATCCCATCTAGAAACCCATCCTTTTCAGGGCAGACCTCCAGGGTCGGTCGTGACAATCGTCATCAAACGTCATCATCATCATCATCATACATCATCATCAAACATCATCATCATCGTCGTCGTCGCGTCGTCGTCGTCGTCGTCGTTAATTATTATTTTTATCATTATTATTATTATCATTATTATTATCATTATTATAATTATCATCATTACACTATTATTTATCATCATTATCATTATTATTATTATCATCATTATTATTAAACATCTTATCATTATTATTATTACATCATTATCATTATTTTTAAATATCACATTATCATTATTATTATTATTATTACACATATCTTTATTTTAAATTATTATTTTTATTTTTTAAAATTATTTATTATTATTATCATTATCTTTAAAAATCATTATCATTACTTTTCATTATTATTACACATTATCATTTTTATATCACATCACATTATTATTAATTATAACTTTTCATTTTTTTATTATTAAAAATTTTTATTATTATTATTATTTTAAAATTTTTAATATTATTATATTATCATTTTTATTATTTTTATCATTTTTATTTTATTATTATTTTAATTTATTTTCATTATCATTATTATTATTATTATCATCATTATCAACATTATTATTTATTATCATCATTATAATATTATATCATCATCATTATCATATTAATTTTAAATTAAAATCAATACATTATTATATTATTACCATCATATCATTATTATTATTTCATTCATCTTTTATTAGTATTATTAACATCCCTTAAATTTTTAAATTTTATTATCTTTATTATATCATCATCACTTATTATTATTGTTTCATCATCATCATTATATTATTATATTATCATCATCATCTTTATTATCATCACATCATTATTAATATTTTTATCAACATCATCTTTATATCCATAATGTCATTATATCATCATCTCATCATTTTAAATTCAATCATAAATATAACATCATTATCATCATCATCCTTTATTATATCATCATTATTATCATCACATCTTTAACATCACATCATCATCATCATCACTATTATCACTCATCATCATCATTATACATCACATCTCATCTTATCACACCATCATCACAACATCATCATCATCATCACATCATCTCATCATCTCATCATCACTTATCTCATCGTCGGGTCGCGAGGCGGTGCGTCGTCTTTCGTCGGACGTCACCATCATCATCATCATATCACCATCACAAATCACACCCATCATCATCACCATCATCATCAGCATCATCATCATCAAAATCATCATCATCACCATCACAACACCATCATCACCACATCACATCATCAACATCATCATCACATCATCATCACATCATCATACCATCATCATAAATCAACACCATCACTCATCATCATCACATCATCTCATCTTTCATCACCACACCTCACCATCATCATCATCATCATCTCATCACCATCACCACATCATCATCACATCATCATCATCATCCCAAAATCCCATCATCATCAAAATCACATCATAAACATCCCACATCATCACACATCACCATCATCATCATCACCATCATCACCATCCATAAACATCATCATCACCATCTCATCATCAACATCATCCCTCATCATCACCATCCATCACCATCATCATCACCATCATCATCATCCAAAATTCATCACCACATCATCACACCATCATCATAAACATCTCCATCATCATCCCATTAAACACATCATCACATCATCATCATCATCATCACCATCATCATCATCAGACCATCATCACATATCACCATCATCATCATCATCACCATCATCACCATCATCATCATCATCATCATCATCATCACCATCATAAACATCATCATCTTTACATCATAACATACATCATACATCAATCAATCACCCATCATACATCATCATCATCATACATCATCCATCATCATCATCATCACCAGCATCATCATCATATCACATCATCATCATCATCATCACCATCACCATCACCATCACAATCATCATCACATCATCACCATCACCATCACCATCACCATCACCATCATCACCAATCACCATCATCAATCACATCAATCATCATCATCATCATCATCATCACCACACCATCATCATCACCATCATCACAATCACCACACCCATCATCAATCATCATCATCATCATCATCACCATCATCTTCATCATCATCACATCACAACATCATCACCAATCATCCCCAAAGCACCACCACCATCATTACCAAACATATTACCATCATCATCACCATCATCATAACCATATCAATCACCATCATCATTACCATCATCATTACCATCATCTTTTAAACCATCATATGCCATAAATCTTTACCATCATCATCACCATCTCTTTACCAACATTACTCTCATCACCATCATAAATTACCATCTCATTACATCATCATTAACCATCATCAAAACCATCATCATACATCATATTACCATCATCAATCCCATCATCATACCACATCATTACCATCATCATCACCATCACATACCATCATCATTACCATCATATTCCATCACATCACATCATCTCACCATCATCATTACCATCATCTTTAAACATCACATCACCAATCACATTACCATCAAAATACATCTCATCACCACACATTACCTCATCATTACCATCATCATCACATCATCTAACCATCATCATCACCACTCATTACCACATCATCACCATCATCATTACCATCATCATTACATCCCCAAATCACCATCATCATCAACCATCATCTACCATCACCTAACATCATCACACATATCACCATCATCATTACCAATCATCACCTACATCATCACCACAATCATTACATCATCATTACATCATCCCATCATCATCACCATCAACATCCCCATCATCAAACCATCATCATTACCATCATCATCAACCATCATTATAACCATCCATTACCACTCATTACCATCTCATTAACCCATAAATCATCATCACCATCCATCTCTATCATCACCATCATCATATATCATCATCATCATCATCACCCACCATCATCACCATCATCACATCATCATCATCATCATCACCATTCATCATCATCATCATACATCACATCATCATCAATGATCACATCATCATCATATCATCACCAATATCATCACCATCATCACACCATCATCATCACACATCACTTCACATCACATCATGATCATCATCATCATCATCATCTCATCGCACCATATCACCATCATCATCATCATCATCATCACCATCATCATCATCATCATCATCATCACATCATCATCATCATCACCATCATAAATCATCACCCTTTCATCATCACCATCATGACATCATCATCACACATCATCATCGTCACCATCATCCCACATCATCTCATCATCATCACCCTTCCATCCAACTCATATCACCATCATCATCATCACCACATCATCATCATCTCTCATCATCATCACATCTCACCATCATCACCATCATCATCATCATCATCATCACATCATCAATCATCACCATCACACATCATAAACCATCACCATCATCATCACCATCTAAATCACATCATCATCACCATCATCATCACATCATATCACCATCATCATCATCATCATCATCATCACCACAACATCATCACCATCATATCACATATCATCATCATCATCATCATCATCATCACCATCATCATCATCACATCATCATCTTTATCATCCATCATCATCACCAATCATCATCACATCACATCATCAGCATCACCATTTCATCACATCACCATCATCATCATCATCATCACCATCATCATAAATCATCATCGTCATCTAAATCATACCATCATCATGATCACACCATAAATCATCATCTCATATCATCATCATCATCATCACCATCATCACACACTACCATCATCATCATCACACATCATCATCATCATCACCCATCATCATCAATCATCACACCAATCATCACATCATCATTATCATCATCATCTTTCCAATCAACCATCTCATCATCATCACCATCATCATCACCATCACCCATCATCATCATCGTCACCATCGTCTCATCACACCATCAAATACCCAACCATCAGCACATCCATCATCACCATCACCATCATCATCATCATCATCATCATCATCACCATCATCATCACCAACACCTCACCATCACCATCACCATCATAACATCATCACCATCACCATCACCATCACCATCATCATCACATCACCAAATCATCATCATCATCATCAACCAATCACCATCACCATCACCCATCATCACTCATCACCATCACATCATCATGACATCATCATCATAC
>CM031608.1:50000-51248 GCA_018398815.1 Conus ventricosus
ATGGAAAAATTGTAGTGAGAATTTATGATTATTCTATGGCTAAAATCTCTCTCTCTCTCTCTCTCTCTCTCTCTCTCTCTCTCTCTCTCTCTCTCTCTCTTCTCTCTCTCTCTCTCTCTGCATGCGCGCGAGCAAGTGTGTGTGTGTGTGTGTGTGTGTGTGTGTGTGTGTGTGTGTGCGTGCGTGCGTGCGTGCGTGTGTGTGTGTGTGTGGTGTGTGTGTGTGTGTGTGTGTGTGTGTGTGTGTGTGTGTGTGTGTGTGTGTGTGTGTGTGTGTGTGTGTGAATGCATACATAAATAAGCGTATACTCGCTATAGGAATGGGGTTCGTGCGTCTGTATGAGCACAGAGCTGTACAAGTTTATTCAAATGACTGTATAGAATAATGTACTGGACACATGGGTATGCTGAATGTCATTGTTAGCTTCTCACCTTTTAATTCATTCCCTGCCTGGTCCTCTTTCCTTAGAAACTTTTAACCGAGTGCTTGGGCTAAGATCATTTGAAAACATGCAGTGCTGGATTCAGGGTGGGTCGGGTTCAACTATGATTCTAACGGATTAGCCAATAGCTCAGTTGGTAGAGCGCCGGACTCGTGATCCTGGAGTCGCGGGTTCGAATCTCCGCCGGGCCGTTTCGGTACAGGGGGATTTTCCCCTCGGAGTTAACACTGGTTCTGACTCCTTTTCCATACAGTCCTTCGAATGAGACTATAAACCGAGGTTCCGTGTGTGAACACACACAAAAACATCTTGCACACACGTAAAATCCCACCACCAACTTTCGGAAGAGAAGGCCAGTTTGGCCGTTGGTATGGATGACACGTTACACATAGCATGCACCCTGTGTGAGAAATGGAAAGAATGAAAGAAGTAAGGATACTGAGTAAACAATATCGGACGATATTGACTGGATGACACGGAAAAGACTGAATGAAGCGCCAGCTGGCAGCTCTTCAGTCGGCACTACCCAGGTAGGCAGCCCGTTGTGTAAACGAGTGTGGATTGTAAAGCGCTTAGAGCTTGGTCTCTAGCCGAGAATAGCGCTATATAAATATTCATTATTATTATTATTATCAAGAAGCGTCAGAAGATGACAGGAGGGGCGGACAAAAGAGAGGGGAAGAACTGACATGACGTGTTCTCCCGTGCCTGTCTGGGAGGCGGTCGAGAGGTGAGGGGGTATGGGTTGGGTGTCACTCCTGTTTTGTCCCACTTTCGTTCTTTCTTCTTTCTTCTTTCCTTTCTTT
>CM031608.1:51348-74507 GCA_018398815.1 Conus ventricosus
ATCAATTCAATAACTGTCCTGTATATCAGATCAATAACTGACCTGTATATCAATTCAATAACTGACCTGTGTTCCAAATCAATAACTGACCTACACATCAATTCAGTAACTGACCTGCACATCAATTCATAACTGACTTGCACATCAATTCAATGCAGTAGTGAGAACTTGCACTGCTATTACAGGTGTGTGTGTGTGTGTGTGTGTGTGTGTGTGTGTGTGTGTGTGTGCGCGCGCGTGTTTGTGTGTGTGCATGTGTGTGTGTGTGGTGTGTGTCATGCGTGTGTGCGCGCATGCGTGTGTGTGTGTGTGTGTGTGTGTGTGTGTGTGTGTGCGTGCATGTGTGTGTGTGCGTGTATGTGTGTGTGTGCGTGCGTATGTGCGTGCTTGCACGCGCGCGCGCGTGTGTGTGTGTGTGGGGGGTTTGTTAGTGTGTGTGTGTGTGTGTGTGTGTGTGTGTGTGGTGTGTGTGTGCGCGCGCGCGTGTGTGCACATATACATATTCACCTTGGGTTACATGCGCGAAATGTTTTTTAGATGTTGTGAAGTTAAGGGTTTTGGAAAAAAAAAAAAGAAATGATTTTTTGGGGCACTTATTCATTATGATGCGAGAGAGAGAGGAGAGAGAGGAGAGAGGGGAGAGAGAGAAGAGAGAAAGGGTTTGGGGAAAATGATGAGATGTGATAATTTTTATTTTTTAAGGTAAGAAAAGGAGAGAGGGAGAGAGAGAAGAGGAGGAAGGAGGGAGAGGGAGGAGGCTGGGCCGACGCAAAGAGAACGAGATAAACAGACAGCAGCGAGGGGTGTTGAGGGCGTTGCCTGCCCTGGCCCACAGCAAACCCCCCAGTTATGCGACCCAGACACCCAAAAGGCCCGAAAATCTGCCCCTTGTCCGGTCCTCTTGTAAACAGGCAACACTGGTTTGTCCCCTTGTCCGGCCCTTGTAAAAACAGGAAACCCCACTGGTTTGCCCCTTGACCGGTCCTTTTTAAAAAGGGAACCCTGAGTTCTGCCCCTTGCCCTCCTCTGTCAAAAAGCAACCCCGGGTTTCCCGTCCTTGCCCCGGTCTCTGTAAAAAGGCAAAAAAGGTTTTTTCCCCTTGTTCCCGGTCCCCCTTGTCAAACAGGAACCACTAAGTTCTGTCCTTGTTCCGGTCCCCCTTGTCTTGGAACACCATGGTTCTGTCCCTGCCCCGGTCCTCTGTCCAGGAAACACCGAGTTTGTCCCTTTGGTCCTTGTCAAAAGGACACACTGGTTCTGCTTGTCCCGGCCCTTTGTCCAGGCAAAAAACCCTGGTTTGTCCTTGTCCCGGTCGTAACAGGAAAACCCCTGAGTTTGCCCCTTGTCCCGGTCCCCTTGAAATGGAAAAATGGTTCTGCCCCTGCCCCGGTCGTCTTTTCAAAAGGCAACCCCTGGTCTGCCCCTTGCCGGTCCTTGTCAAAACGGCAAAACATCCCGGCCTCTGTCAAACAGGCAACAATGGTTTGTCCCTTTCCCCCGGTCCTCCTTGTCAATCGGCAACACACTGGTTCTGCCCCTTGTCCCGGTTTCCTCTGTCAAAGGAACCATGAGTTTGCCCCTTGTCCGGCCCTTGTCAAACGGGCAAACAAGGGTTTTCCCCTTGCCCGCCCCCTTTGTCGTAGGAGCACCTGGTTCTGTTTGTGGGGCCCTCTGTCAACAGGCAAACACTGGTTTTGTCCTTCCCCGGTCCTCTGTCAATAGGAAACCCCAAATGAGTTTGTCCCTTGTCCGGCCCTTGTCAAAAGGAAAATGGTTCTGTCCTTGTCTGGTTTTGTCAAAAAGGCAAAAACCTGGTTCTGCCCCTTGTTGGGTCCTCTTGTAATCAGGCAACCAAAAAGGTTTGCCCCTTGAGGGTCTCTGTAAAAGGAAAGACCCTTGCCCCTTGCCCCGGCCCTCTGTCAAAAGGCAACCCCTAGTTCTGCCCCTTGTCTCGGTCCTCTGTAAACAGGAAACCTGGTTTGCCCTTGTCCGGTCTCTGTCAAACAGGCAACCATGAGTTTGTCCTTGTCCGGCCCTTTAATCAGGCAAACATGATTTGTCCCGCCCGGTGTTGTAAAGGCAAAATGGTTTTGCCCCTTGTCCGGTCCTCTGTCAAAAGGAAAAATGGTTCTGTTTGCCCCGGTCTTTGTAAATAGCAAACACTGGTTCTGCCCCTTGCCCCGGTCTCTGTCAAAGGCAAAATGGTTCTGCCCTTGCCCCGGTCCTGAAAACGGCACAACGGTTTTTTCCTTTCCCCCCCTCTTTTTCAATCAGGGCCATGGTTTTTCCCTTGTCGGGTCCTCTGTAAACAGGAAACCACGGGTTTTGTCCCTTGCCCCGGGTCCTCTGTCAATAGGCAAACACTGGCTGTCTCTTGCCCGGTCCTCTGTCAACAGGAAACACATGGTTCTGCCCCCTTGTCCGGTCCCCCTTGTCATCAGGCAACACACTGAGTTCTGCCCCTTGTCCGGTGTTGTCAAAAAGGAAAACCCACGGGTTTTGCCCCTTGCCCCGGTCTTGTCAACAGGCAACCCCGGTTCTGTCCTTGTCCCGGTCCTCCTTGTCATCGGCAAACCATGAGTTCTCCTTGCCCCGGTTTTTTAAAACAGGAACACATGAGTTTGCCCCTTGTCCCGGTCTTGTAAAAACGGCCCCTGAGTTTTTGCCCTTTTCCCCCACCCCTCCCTGTCTCAGGCGCCATGGTTCTGTCTTGTCCGGGTCCTTGTCAAAAGGCAAACCAGGTTCTGCCCCTTGCCCCGGTCCCTGTCAATAGGAAACATGGTTTGTCCTTGTCCCGGTCTCGTCAAACGGAACCCCGGGTTTCTGCCCCTTGCCCCGGTCCTCCTTGTAAAAAGGCACACATGAGTTTTTCCCTTGCCCCGGTTCCCCCTCTGTAAAAAGGGCGACATGAGTTCTGTCCCTTCCCCCGGGTCCTTGTCAAACGGAAAAACCATGAGTTCTGTCCCTTGTTCGGTCCCCCCTTGTCAAAGGAACCAGAGTTTCCCCCCTTGTCCGGGTCCCCCCTTGAAAAACAGGAAAACACTGATTTCTGCCCCTTGCCCCGGCCCTTTGTCTAAAAAGGAAACATGGTTCCCCCTTGTCCGGCCCTCTGTAAAACGGCCCACTGGTTCTGTCCCTTGCCCGGCCCTCTTTTTAAAAGGCAACCCTGGTTTGCCCCTTGTCCGGTCTCTGTAAAAGGGCAACACACTGGTTTTTGCCCCTTGTCCGGTCCTCGTCAAACAGGAACACCTGATTTTTCCCCCCTTTCCCCCGGTCCTGTAAAAAGGAACCATGAGTTCGTCCCTTGCCCGGTCCCCCTCTTTCAAACGGCAACACACTGGTTCTGCCCCTTGTCCCGGTCCTTGTCAAACAGGCAAACATATTTCTGTCCTTTTTTCCGGCCCTTTTAAAAAGGAAACACACGGTTTGTCCCTGCGTAAAAAAGCTCATTTATCGGTGTGTTCTGTCATCCCCCGTCTTTTCCCTTGGCGGGGAAAGAACCAAATATTCATTGCGTCTTCGTTTTGGAATCGTGTTTTGAAAATTTGATTTTTTAAACCCCCATTATTAAGCCCCACTTGTGAGTGTGGCAATGGGGAGGAAACAGTCCCCTTATTTTTGTTTGTGTCTTTTTTAAATAAAACCGGAAAAATACTTTTTCCGATCCCCCAAACCATACGAAATTTTTCGCTTGTAAATGGTGACCTTTTATCTGCGGAGGATATCAAGTATTGTTTTTGGGTTTTCTGGGTTTATCTTCGAAGCAAGCGGTTTTAGATGTTTTCCCTTTTTGGGGGTTTCAGGTTGACAAGGGGGATTGTGCGGGGGGGTGTTGCCTTGTTTCAGGTTGGTGATGGCAAATTGATGTCCCTGGGGGTTGTTTTCATCGTCTTTTTTTTGATCCCCTTTTCTTTTTTTTTCTTTTTTTTTTTCTTTCTTTTTTTTTTTAATTATTTTTTCTCTTTCCCGGGGGGGGGGGGGGGGGGGTGTTCCTTTTTGTTTTCTTATGGTTTTAAACTTTAAACTGTCAATTGTTTTCTATTTAAAAAAAAGATTTTTGTGGACTTGCCCCCGGTTTAAAAATTTTTGTTTTCATTTTGCAGAGCACCCTATAAGCGTTCGTTGTTGCTGCTACTTTGTTTGTGTAAAAATTGGAGCCTGTGATTAAGATTTGTTTAAACCGTTCGTCCCTTGTCCCGGCCCCCTCGTCAAAAAGGCAACACATGAGTTCTGTCCCCGTCCGGTCCTTATCAAACAGGCAAAACACTGAGTTTTGTCCCCGTCCGGCCTCTGTTTTAAAGGCAAAACATGGTTTTTTTCCCTTTTCCCCGCCTCCCCTGTCAATCAGGCAGCACCTGGTTCTGTCCCCGTCCCGGGGCCCCTTTTCAAACGGGAAAAATGGTTCTTTCCCTTTCCGGTCCCCTTGTCAAACAGGCACCATGAGTTTGTACTTGTCCCCGGGCCCCTTTTCAAAAAGGCAAACCTGGTTTGTCCCCTTTTCCCCGGTCTCCTTGAATAGGGAACAAATGGTTCTGTCCCTTGTCCCGGTCCCCTTGTCAAACAGGAAAAACACGGTTTTGTCCCTTTTTCCGGTTCCTTGTCAATCGGTAAACAGGTTCTGTCCCCCGTCCCCGGGCCTGACAAACGGCAAAAAACCCCAGTTTGTCCTTGCCGGGTCCTCTGTAACAGGAACAAATGAGTTCTGTCCCTTTTTGGTCCCCTGTAAAAGGCAACAACTGAGTTCTGTCCTTGTCTGGTCCCCTTGTCAAACAGGAAACATGGTTTGTCCCCTTGTCCCCTCCCCCGTCAAAACAGGGAACCCCCTGAGTTCTGTCCCTTTCCCCCGGGCCTTGTCAACGGCAAAACCCTGAGTTCTGTCCTTTTTCCGGTCCCCCCTGTAAAAAGGAAAACCTGGGTTTTGTCCTTGTCCCCGGCCCCCTCTGTCAAAAAGGCAAAACACCTGAGTTCTGTCCCTTGTCCGGTCCCCTTGTTTAGGAACCCTGAGTTTTGCCCCTTGTCCCGGTCCTCGAAAAGGCAAAAAATGGTTTGTCCCCGTCCCGGTCCCTTTTCAAACAGGCCAAAAAACGGTTTTGTCCCCTTTTCCCCCTCCCTTTTCAAAAGGGCCAGATTCTGTCCCCTTTTCGGGGCCTTGTCAAAAGGGCCCCACTGGTTCTGTCCCCTTTTCCGGTCCCTTTTCAATTAGGCAAAAACACTGGTTCTGTCCTTTTCCCGGTCCTCTGTCAAAAAAGGGAAACCCGAGTTTGTCCCTTGTCCGGTTCCCCTGTAAACAGGAAACCTGAGTTCTGTCCCCCCTCCGGGTTCCTTGTCATTTGGAAACCTGAGTTCTGTCCTTGTTCCCCGGGCCTCTGTCAAAAGGCAAACCCCCGGTTCTGTCCTTTTTCGGGCCCCTCTGTCATCAGGCAAAATGAGTTCTGTCCCCTTTTCCGGCCCCTTGACAACAGGCCCCCACGGTTCTGTCCTTTCCCGGGCCCCGTCAACAGGCCCACTGAGTTCTTCCCCTTTTCCCCGGTCCTCTGTCAAAAGGAAAAATTTAGTTCTGCCCTTGTCCCGGGCCCCCTCTGTCAAAAGGAACACACTGAGTTCTGTCCCCTTTTCCCCGGGTTTCCCCTGTCAAAAGGCAGCACACTGGTTTGTCCCCTTTTCCCGGTCCCCGTCAAACAGGCAAAAAATTTCTGTCCCCTTTTCCCCGGGCCTCCCCTGTCAACAGGAAAAATGGTTTTGTCCTTGTCCCGGTCCTCTCTGTCAAAAGGCAACACCTGAGTTCTGCCCTTTTCCCGGTCCCCCCTTGTCAACGGAAACACCTGGTTTGTCCCCTTTTCCCCGGGCCTTTCTGTCAACAGGGAAACAAATGGTTCTGTCCCTTTTCCCCCCCCCCCCCCCCCCCCCCCCAAAAATTTTTTCCCTTTCCCTTTTTTAAAAGGCAAACCACGAGTTCTGTCCCTTTCGGGCCTCCCCTGTCAATTAGGCAACACATTGGTTTTTGTCCCTTTTCCCGTCTCTGTCAAAAGGCAAACATGATTTGTCCCTTGTTCGGTCCTTTGTCAATTAGGCAAACAGAGTTCTGTCCCTGTTTTTCCTTTTCAAAGGGAAACCCCCTGTTCTGTCCTTGTTCGGTCCTCCTTGTAAAAAAGGGAAAACCCCTGGGTTTTGTCCCCTTTTCCCCGGCCCCTGTAAACAGGAAACAATAGTTCTGTCCCTTGTCCGGGCCTCCTCTGTAAAAAGGCAACAACTGGTTCTTGTAAAAAAACCTTTTTTTTTCCGGTCCCCTGTCAAACAGGAAAAACCCCTGGTTTGCCCTTGTCCCGGTCTCCCCTGTCAACAGGGGAACACATGAGTTCTGTCCCTTGTCCCCGGGCCTTGTCAAAAGGCAAAACACTGAGTTTGTCCCTTGCCGGTCCCCTGTCAAAAGGCAACACACTGAGTTCTGCCCCTTTCCCCCATCCCCTGAAACAGGAAACACTGAGTTCTGTCCCCTTTTCCCCGGGCCCCGTCAAAAGGCAACACACTGAGTTCTGTCCTTTTCCCGGTCCTCTGTCAAAAAGGCAAACCCCTGGTTTGTCCCCTTTTCCGGCCTCGGGCAAACAGGCAAACACTGGTTCTGTCCTTGTCCCCGGTTCCCTTTTCAAAAGGGAAAAACTGGTTCTTCCCCTTTTCCCGGCCTTGTCAAACAGGCAAATGGGTTTTGTCCCTTGTTTTCCGGTCCCTTTTCAAACGGAACCCTGAGTTTTCCTTGTCCCGGTCCCCCCTCTGCAAACAGGGGAAAAACTGAGTTTGTCCCCTTTTCCCGGGCCTCTTCAAAAAGGAACACTGGTTCTGTCCCTTGTCGGTCCTTGTCAAACAGGCAACCACTGAGTTTGTCCTTTTCCCGCCTCCCCTGTCAACAGGCACACACTGAGTTTTGTCCCCTTTTCGGTCCCCTTCAAACAGGAAAAAAAAATGGTTTGCCCCTTTTCCGGTCTCTGTCAACAGGCAAAAACATGAGTTTTGTCCTTTTCCCGGCCCCCTGTCCCGGAACACGAGTTTGTCCTTGTCCGGTCCCCTCTGTCAAACAGGCAAAAACCCGAGTTCTGTCCCCTTTTCCCCGGCTCTGTCAAAGGGGAAAACATGGTTCGTCCTTGTCCCCGGGCCTTGTCAACGGGAAAACACTGGTTCGTCCCTTGCCGGTCCCCCTCTTCAATGGAAACCTGAGTTTTTTCCTTGTCCCCGGGCTCTGCAAACAGCAACACATGAGTTTGTCCTTTCCCGGTCTCTGTCAAACAGGCCACACTGGTTTTTTTCCCTTGTCCCCCGCCCCCTTGTCATAGGCAAACCCTGGTTCTGTCTTTTCGGGTTCTGTCAAACAGGAACAATGAGTTCTGCCCCTTTTCCGGTCCTTTTCATCAGGCAACACTGAATTTTTTCCTTGTCCCGGCCTTGTTAACGGCCCCACGAGTTCTGTCCCTTGTCCGGCTCTCTGTCAAAAAAGGCAAACACTGGTTTTGTCCCCCTTTTCCCCGGTCCTCTGTCAAACAGGCAACACATGATTTTGTCCCCTTTTCCCCGGGCCTTGTCAAAAGGCAAAAACTGGGTTTTTTCCTTGTTCCGGTCTCCCCTTTTCAACAGGAACCCTGAGTTCTGTTCTTGTCCCGGTCCCCCTATTTTTCCCCCCCGGGGCAAAAGGGAAAAACGAGTTTTGTTCCCTTGTCCCGGTCCCCTTCAAAAAGGAACACCTGGTTCTGTCCTTGTCCGGTCCCCCCTTGTCAAAAGGCCAAAACTGGTTTGTTCTTTTTCCGGCCCTTTTTTAAAAAGGCAACCACTGAGTTTGTTTGCCCCGGGCTTGCAAACGGCAACCATGGGTTTGTCCCCTTTTCCGGTTCCTCTGTCAAAAGGGCAACACACGGTTCTGTCCCCGTCCGGTTCCCCGAAAAGGAACATGGTTCTGTTCCTTGTCCCCGGGCCCCTCTGTCAAAAGGAAAAAACTGAGTTCTGTCCCCTTTTCCGGGCCTTTTTGTCAAAAGGAACACTGAGTTTGTCCCTTGTCCGGGCCTCTTTCAAGGGCAACCACTGGTTCTGTCCCCTTTTCGGTTCCTCTGTCAATTAGGCCAAAAAATGGTTCTGTCCTTGTCCGGTCCCTGTCAAACAGGGGAAACATGAGTTCTGTCCCCTTGTTCCCGGGGCTCTTTGTCAAATTAGGCAAACTTTAGTTTTGCCCCTTTTCCCGTTCCCTGTCAAAAGGCAACCAAAATGAGTTCTGTCCCTTTTTCCCCGGTTCTTGTCAAAAGGCCAACTGAGTTCTGTCCCTTGTTTTCCGGTCCCCTGTCAAAAAAGGGAAACCTGAGTTTTTTTCCCTTTTCCGGCCGCCCAAAAACCCCCCCCCTCTGTCAAAAGGGACACATGAGTTTTGTCCTTGTCCCGGGCCCCGGTCAAAAAGGAAACACTGGTTCTGTCCCTTGCCCCGGGCCTCTGTCAAACAGGCCACAGAGTTCTGTCCCTTGTCCCCGGGCTCTGTCAAAAGGCAACACACTGGTTTGTCCCTTTCCGGCCCCTTGTCAAACAGGCACCACTTGTTTGCCCCCTTTCCCCCTCCCCCTGTCAAAAGGAACCATGGTTCTGTCCCCTTTTCCGGTCCCCTGTCAAAAAGGAAAAATGTTTGTCCCCTTTTCCCCCTCCCCTGTCAAAAGGGAACACCGGTTTTTTCCCCGGGGAAAAGGGGTTTGTCCCCGTTGGTCCTCTGTCAAACAGGCAACAAGAGTTTGTCCCTTGCCCCTTCCTCTGTCAAAAGGAAAAATGGTTTTGTCCTTGCCCGGTTCTGTCAAACAGGCAAAAAAAATGGTTTTCCTTGTTCGGTCCCCTGTAAACAGGCAAACAAAATAGTTCTTCCTTGTCCCCGGTCCTCTGTCAAAAGGCAAACATGGGGGTTTTGTCCCCTTTTCCCCGGGCCCCTTCAAAAGGAAACAGAGTTCTGTCCCCTTTTCCCCGGGCCCCTTTTCAAACAGGCCAATGGTTTGTCCCTTTTCCCCGGGCCCCCTTGTCAAAAAAGGCAAAACATGGTTCGTCCTTGTCCGGTCCCCTTTAACAGGCAAACACTGAGTTCTGTCCCTTTTTCCCCGGTTCTTGTCAACGGAAAAAACCCCGGTTTGCCCCTTTTCCCCCGGTTTCCCCTTTTCAAAAGGCAAAACTGAGTTTGTCCTGTTCGGTCCTCTTCCAAAAGGAACCATGAGTTCTGCCCTTGTGGTCCCCTTTTCAAACAGGGAACACCTGGTTTTGTCCCTTGTTTCCCGGGCCCCCTCTGTCAAAGGGAACCATTTAGTTCTGTCCCCTTTTCCCGGTCCCTTCAACAGGCAAAACATGGTTTGTCCTGTTGGTCCTCCTCTGTAAAAGGCAAAAACATGAGTTCTGCCTTGTCCCCGGGCTCTGTAAAGGCAAACACTGGTTCGTCCCTTGTTCGGGCCCCCTCTGTCAAATTTGGCAACCACTGAGTTTGTCCTTTCCCGGTTTGTAAACAGGACACATGGTTTGTCCTTGTCCGGGGCCCCCTTTTGTCAAAAGGCCACTGGTTTGTCCCCTTTTCCGGTCCCCTTTTTCAAACAGGCAAACACTGGTTCGCCTTGTTCCGGTCCTCTGTCAAAAGGCAAACACTGGTTTTGCCCCTTTTCCGGTCCTCTTTTTCAAAAGGCAACAACTGATTTCTGTCCCCTTTTCCCCGGGCCTCCTCTGTCAAAAGGAACCACTGGTTTGTCCTTGCCCGGCCTCTGTCAAAAGGCAACACCTGAGTTCTGTCCCCTTTTCCCCTCCCCCTGTCAAACAGGCAACCTGGTTCTGTCCCCGTCCGGTCCTCTGTCAAACAGCAACACATGGTTCTGTCCCCTTTTCCGGTCCCCTGTCAAAAAGGCAAAAAAGATTTGCCCTTGTCCTGGTTTGTCAAAAAGGCAAAACCCCTGGTTTGCCCCTTTTCCCGGTTCTCTGTCAAAAAGGCAAACCATGAGTTTTGTCCCTTGCCCCGGGGTTTTGTCAAACAGGCAACACCGAGTTCTGTCCCCTTTTTGGTCCCTTTTCAACAGGCAACCCAATGAGTTCTGTCCCTTGTCCCGGTCCTCCTCTGTCAAACAGGCAACACACTGAGTTCTGTCCCTTGTCCCGGTCCTCTATCAAACAGACAACACACTGAGTTCTGTCCCTTGTCCCGGTCCTCCTCTGTCAAACAGGCAACACACTGCCGCCCTCACTTCTAGTCTCTCGTCATCATTCCTTCCTTTCGTCCATTGTTTCATTTCATTCTTTCTTCTTGCCTCCTCTTCTTCTTCCTCTTCTTCCAATCATCGTTATTATTGTTGACTAACATTGTTATAGCAATGATAACAGTTGCCATAATAATTATAATGATGATTATAGAGGATAAAGAGGAGAAGAAGAAGAAAAAGAAGAAGAAGAAGAAGAAGAAGAAGAAGAAGGAGAAGAAGATGATGATGATGATGATGATGATGATGATGATGATGATGATGATGATAATGAGCAGGAGGGGAAGGAGAAGAATAGTTTAATAGTTATGATATTAATAATACCGATATTACTGACAATGACATTAATAGTGTACAAAATGGGCAAGATAGTTAAGTTAAAGCTGAGAAAAGTATACAGATAATTATACTGCTACACGTACTACTTCTACTTCTACTACTACTACTACCGATAGTAATACAGAAAATTCTGACATAAAGAAAATGGACAAGATAGTAAAATAAGCTGCAGGAAATTTACAAATACATAGTCATTTCTCTGCTGACACTTGCATTCATCTCATTGACAGACTTACGGTGTTTCCTTCCTCTCTGAACAAACAGCCACCTCACCAACACCAACACCCACCCACCCCAGCCTATTATGATTATTATTGTTATTATTATTACTACTATCATACATTACTACTATGATTGTTGTTGTTGTTGTTGTTATATTATCATCATTATTACTATTTTCTTGAGTTTAACTATTCATACCTTATGATGAGCTTTATCCTTTGATATTTACTGAATGTGACTGCAATTGTATTTTTCCGAGATTTCATCTTACTATCTCACCCATTTTCAATATCATATTTTAAGAAGTAGTGGCACTATCATTCACAGTGTTAGCATTCTTACAATGATAACTATTTGTATATTTTCTGGATGATGATGATAATGATGGTGATGATGATGATGATGATGATAATGATGGTGATGATGATGATGATGATGATGATGATGATGATTATGGCGATTGTGATGATGAAGATGGTGATGATGATGATGGTGATGGTGATGGTAATGATGGTGGTGGTGGTGATGATGATGATGATGATGATGATGATGATGATGATGATGGTGGTGGTGGTGGTGGTGGTGGTGATGATGATGATGATGATGATGATGATGATGATGATGATGGTGATGGTGGTTATGGTGATGGTGATGGTGATGATGATGATGATGATGATGATGATGATGATGGTGATAATGATGGTGATGATGATGGTGATGGTGGTTATGATGATGATCATGATGACGATGATGATGATGCCAGAAGGTTGCCTCTGTCTGCCGTATCCTTGCAGCTGCTTCCCATAGCAGAGTCTCCGTCCATTCAGTCACGTTCATAGACGTCACATGAACTATGCCTTCACAAAGTCCCGTTCACCTACCTAACAGAGACTATGCCCCTATAATGACATGCCTGAGAGTAGACCACACAAAGTCCCGTTCACCTCCCTAACAGAGACTATGCCCCTATAATGACATGCCTGAGAGTAGACCACACAAAGTCCCGTTCACCTCCCTAACAGAGACTATGCCCCTATAATGACATGCCTGAGAGTAGACCACACAAAGTCCCGTTCACCTCCCTAACAGAGACTATGCCCCTATAATGACATGCCTGAGAGTAGACCACACAAAGTGCCGTTCACCGACATACCAGAGATATATTCCCCAACAGTGACATGGCTAAGAGTACGCCCACACAAAGTCACGTCCACCGACATACCAGAGACTATGCCCTATAGTGACATGTCACGTTCACTGATATGCTATAGACTATGCCTGTATTGTCGCATTCACCAACATGAAACAGACTATGCCCATGAAAAGTCACAGTTCAGTTGCCGCCTTGACGTGACTCTTCGCATTTCCAACTTGTCCGTCGCTTAGCTGAGGCACTGCAACGACTGGACATAGAGTGAAGCAGCTAATGGTAATAACGACTGGACATAGAGTGAAGCAGCTAATGGTAATAACGACTGGACATAGAGTGAAGCAGCTAATGGTAATAACGACTGGACAGTGAAGCAGCTAATGGTAATAACGACTGGGCATAGAGTGAAGCAGCTAATGGTAATAACGACTGGATATACAGTGAAGCAGCTAATGATAATAACGACTGGGCATAGAGTGAAGCAGCTAATGGTAATAACGACTGGACATTGAAGCAGCTAATGATAATAACGACTGGACATACAGTGAAGCAGCTAATGATAATAACGACTGGACATAGAGTGAAGCAGCTAATGGTAATAACGACTGGACATAGAGTGAAGCAGCTAATGGTAATAGCGACTGGACATTGAAGCAGCTAATGGTAATAACGACTGGACATTGAAGCAACTAATGGTAATAACGACTGGACATTGAAGCAGCTAATGGTAATAACGACTGGACATAGAGTAAAGCAGCTAATGGTAATAACGACTGGACAGTGAAGCAGCTAATGGTAACAACGACTGGACATTGAGGCAGCTAATAGTAATAACGACTGGACACTGAAGCAGCTAATGTTAATAACGACTGGACAGTGAAGCAGCTAATGGTAATAACGACTGGACATAGAGTGAAGCAGCTAATGGTAATAACGACTGGACAGTGAAGCAGCTAATGGTAATAACGACTGGACATACAGTGAAGCAGCTAATGGCAATAACGACTGGACATACAGTGAAGCAGCTAATGGTAATAACGACTGGACAGTGAAGCAGCTAATGGTAATAACGACTGGACAGTGAAGCAGCTGGTGATAATAACGACTGGACATACAGTGAATCAGCTAATGGTAATAACAACTGGACATACAGTGAAGCAGCTAATGGTAAATAGTGGTTCAACGTCACCAGCTGGACATGTGAGGGTGCCAGCTTTACCCGGGCTCAGCAGATTGGACTTGGTCGAGAAAGACATGGTGCCAGAATCGGAGTCTGCCTTGAAGTTAGGGGGATAGTACACAACCTCTGCCATACTGCTTTCAAAGTTCACCTGTAACAAACAGCATCACACTTTACCTGTAACAAACAGCAGCACAGTTCACCTGTAACATACAGCACCACAGTTCACCTGAAACAACAGCATCAAAGTTCACCTGTAACAAACAGCACCACACCTCACCTGTAACAAACAGCGCCACAGTTCACCTGTAACAAACAGCGACACAGTTCACCTGTAACAAACAGCATCAAAGTTCACCTGTAACAAACAGCGCCACAGTTCACCTGTAACAAACAGGGCCACAGTTCACCTGTAACAAACAGCACCACAGTTCACCTGTAACAAAAAGCATCAAAGTTCACCTGTAACAAACAGCGCCACAGTTCACCTGTAACAAACAGGGCCACAGTTCACCTGTAACAAACAGCACCACAGTTCACCTGTAACAAAAAGCATCAAAGTTCACCTGTAACAAACAGCGCCACAGTTCACCTGTAACAAACAGCGCCACAGTTCACCTGTAACAAACAGCATCAATGTTCACCTGCAGCATACAGCATCACAGTTCACCTGTAACAAACAGCATCAAGGTTCATCTGTAACATACAGCACCACACTTCACCTGTAACAAACAGCATCACAGTTCACCTGTAACAAACAGCATCAAGGTTCACCTGTAACAAACAGCACCACACTTCACCTGTAACAAACAGCATCACAGTTCACCTGTAACAAACAGCATCAAGGTTCACCTGTAACAAACAGCACCACACTTCACCTGTAACAAACAGCATCACAGTTCACCCGTAACAAACAGCATCAAGGTTCACCTATAACAAACAGCATCAAGGTTCACCTGTGACAAACAACATCAAGGTTCACCTGTAACAAACAGCATCAAGGTTCACCTGTAACAAACAGCACCACACTTCATCTGTAACAAACAGCATCACAGTTCACCTGTAACAAACAGCATCAAGGTTCACCTATAACAAACAGCATCAAGGTTCACCTGTGACAAACAGCATCAAGGTTCACCTGTAACAAACAGCATCAAGGTTCACCTGTGACAAACAGCATCAAGGTTCACCTGTAACAAACAGCATCAAGGTTCACCTGTGACAAACAGCATCAAAGTTCACCTGTAACAGATAGCATCACAGTCCACCTGTAACAAACAGCACCATAGTTCACCTGTAACAAACAGCATCACAGTTCACCTGTAACAAACAGACACGTGAGTTCACACTGCAATAGGTTGGTCATTGCCTGGTGTGTGTGTGTGTGTGTGTGTGTGTGTGTGTTTGTGTGTGTGTGTGTGTGTGTGTGTGTGTGTTGTGTGTGTGTGGTGTGTGTGTGTGTCTTCTCTCTCTCTCTCTCTCCTCTCTCTCTCTCTCTCTCTCTCTCCTCTCCCCTCTCTCTTTATTCAAAATGGACGGCATGGTGTGACATTTGATATCTTGGAACTGTTCGTCTTACTTTTTGCTGATGACATTATTTTATTGTCTACAACCGTAGTTGGTCTGCAAAGACAATTGAACAGTTTGTATTCAGCTGCTACTAAATTAGAATTAAAAGTTAATATGAATAAGACCAACATTATTGTGTTTCGTAAAGGTGGATATTTAGCACGTTATGAGAAATGGATTTATGGAGGTGAATACATGGTTGTAGTCAATGCATACAAGTATCTTGGGTTCTATTTTACTACCAAATTAAGTTTCACCTTTGGATGTCGAGATCTAGCAAATAGAGCACATAGAGCGCTCACTCACTCACTCAGGCCCATAACTACAGAAGTAGTCGTTGGGGAAACCTGAGGACCGCAGACGCAACCTCTCTTCTCCATCTGTCTCTGTCAGCAGCCGCCGGTAGCAGCTCACGTGTATGGAGTCCGGTCCATTCCTTGATGTTCTTATGCCAGTTCTTTCGCTGTCTTCCTCTTCTTCTTCCGCCCTCGATGGTGCCTTGCATGATTGTTTTGGACAGACTGGTATGTCGAGTGTTGTGCCCAAACCATAGCAGCTTGCGTCTCTTCACAGTTGAAAGGAGAGGTTCCTGAGGTCCAGCAAGGTTCTCAATTCTGCTCCGTACATATTTATTGGTCCTGCGCTCTATCCAGGAGATTTGAAGGAGCTTCCTCAGGCATTTGCTCTCGAAAGCCTGGATCTTCCTTTCTGTTTCAGCCGTCAGTGTCCATGCCTTGCAACCATACAGTACAATGGAGACCACCAGGGCTTTGTAGAGTTTGAATTTTGTGGAGAATCGGATGTTACTTTTCCACACTCTGTTCAGTTTGGTCATGGCTGCGGTGGCTGTGCCAATACGAATTCTTAATTCTGTTTTGCAGCTTCCATCCTTTGTCAGGGTTGCTCCTAGATATTTGAAGTTTCCGACATCTTCCAGTTATTCTCCGCTCATGAAAATAGTGGCATGGTCCATGTTCTCGCCGTTTACCATGGTTTTGGATTTCTCTGTTCTGACCTCCATTCCATAAGCACCCGCTCTATCAACAAGTCTGTTGGTAAGTTCCTGCAGTTCTTCATTCGTTCCCCCATCAGATCTATATCATCAGCAAACTGGAGGTTGCATATTTGTCTGCCACCAATGGAGATAGAAGTCTCATGGTTTTCCAGTGCCTCTTGCATTATCCTTTCCAAGAATAAATTGAACAACGCAGGAGAGAGGATACAGCCTTGTCTGACACCGACGGTTGTTCTGAAAAACTCCCCTAGTTGATTGTTGAGGAGCACTGCACTGTTGGAGTTCTTGTATGGGGCCTCTATCACGTTCACGATGCCTTCGTCGATTCCATATCCTCTCAGCACATGTCATAGTCCCTCATGCCACACCCTGCCAAACGCTTTCTTGAAGTCAATAAAATTGTGGAACAAGTCGCGCTGGTGTTGAAGGTGCTTTTCAATGAGTGTTCTGCAATTGAATATTTGCTCAATGGTCCTTCTCCCCTTTCTGAAACCAGCTTGTTCTTCGGCAAGTACTTCTTCGGCCCTTGACTTCAGTCTGTTGAGGAGAATTCGTAGCATGATCTTGCTTGGGCGACTAATAAGACGAATGGTCCTATAGTTCTGGCATTGTCTCAGGTTGCCCTTCTTTGGCAGAGGAATCGCCAGTGATTGCGTCCACTGTTCTGGCCATCTCTTCTCATCAAGTATTGTCTGGCATACTGCTTGAAGGACTGCGACATACGCCTCACCACCTTGCCGCAACATTTCTGCTGGGATATTGTCTACACCCGGTGATTTCCCTTCTTTCAAGCTTCGTATTGCGTTTCTGACCTTCTCCTTCAGTATGGGTGGACAATAGTTGTCACGTTCAACTAACAGAGTGTCATTTTCCAATATGGAGCTGTCTGGGTGGAGCTGGTGGTTATACAGGCCAGTGCAATATTCTGTCCACCTTTCCAGGACGTCTTCACTGTCTGAAAGGAGTTTGCCTTCTTTGTCCTCTATTACGGCAGTTCTTGCTTGACTTGACTGAGTGAGGTTTCTTAGTGTGCTGCAGGCCTGTTTGCTGCTCCCATTTTCAAAGCCTTTTTCAATCTCGTTGCACTGTTCCTCTATCCAGTTTTCTTCTGCCTCCTTCATCTTTCTTCTCATCTTCCTGTTAGTTTCCTGGTATTGCCATCTTGCCAAATCACTTTCATTCTTTTCGCCCTTGAGTTCACGTCTCATGTCACACAGGTCAGGATTTCGTCTGTGATCCATGGTTTCTTTTTCTTCCTTTCCCTTCCGAGGAGCTCTTCGCCGGCATTCATGTACACTTCGTTGGCGTTGTTGAAGTGTATCCATGTCTTCTAGAAGGTTCAGTGCAGCGAACTTTCCGCCTACCTGGGCTTTAAATACCTCGGCTATCTCCGGTCTTCCAGTTTCTCCAGGTTAAAACGGATGCGAGGGCTCTTTGAGAATTGCTTCGCTTTGAGTTTGAGCTTAAAGTTGCCAGAACAAGGTCATGGTCACTTCCAATGTCAGCATCTGGGAAGGTTCTTGTCTGTGCCTTGTTAATGCTTGACTTGAAGCGTTGTGGTGCCAGAATGAAATCGATCTGGTTATGCACTTGCCATTTGGGTGAATGCCATGTCGCAGTCCTAGAGAGTTTGCGTGGGTGAACGGTGTTGGCTACAGTGAGGCAATGGCTTTTAGCAAATTCCAGCAGTCGGATGCCTCGTTTGTTTGTTTCTCCCAAGCCAAATTTTTCTACTGTTCCAGCCCAGTCGGTGTAAGTGTCAGGCCCAATTTTGGCATTCCAATCACCTTGTACTATGAGGATGTCTTTCTTTGGAATCTTTGCAATGATGGAATCTAATTGTTCATAAACTTCTCAACTTCTTCACCCTCATACTCAGATGTAGGAGCATACACTTGGATGATGCTCATGTTTTGCGGCTTGGCTGCAATTCAGATATGGATGAGTCGGCTAGATATAGGCGTACAGCTGAGAACAACCCATGAGTTGGAAAGATACCACTGGGACGTCATCGGGTTATCAGAAGTCAGATGGACAGGAATGGGAGAAACCTGCACCGACGAAGGGCATAGGATGTGGTACATCGGCGAAGACAAGCTACACCGACACGGAGTAGCCTTCATAGTGAATAAAGAAGCAACCAAAAGTGTTTCAGCTGTACGCCTGTATCTAGCCGACTCAGCAAAGAGAGCAGTCACAGTTATACTTCGTATTTTATACAAATTGAATAGTGGCGCATTTTCTGTTTTTTCGAAATTATTTGACTCTCAGGTGCAGCCAGTTTTACAGTATGGAGCAGAAATCTGGGCTTTTGAGAAAGGTGTTGTAATAGAGAATGTTCATTTATATGCTATGAAAAGATTTTGAATGTAGACAATCGAACACCAAATGATTTAGTTTATGGCGAACTTGGAAGGTATCCGATTTATATTAATTCTTTTTAAAATGCGTTAAGTATTGGTTGAAAATAACCAGAATGGAGGGAACCAAGATACCATTTAAAGCTTATAGGACGTTACGAAATTTGGATTATAATGGTAAGAAGACATGGGCTACCACTGTTCGTCAGTGCTTAAATTCATATGGCTTTGCATATGTTTGGGACAACCAGGGCGTTGAAAATATATCGGGATTTTTTTAATGCTTTAAACAAAGAATGACTGATTGCAGATGGCAAGACTGGCATGACCATATCAACAACAGTGACAGATTTGCACAATACAGACTGTTTAAAACAACGTATATGATTGAGCCATACATTAAGTGAAAATGGACAGGTATATTAAGAGTGCATTGACTAAATTAAGATTTGGTATCTCTGACATAGCTTGCCATCGGTTCAGATACAGTGCTTTGAATTAAAATAGACTGATATGTCGGCTATGTTACCAGGCCAAGGAAGATGAAATACATTTTTTATATTGCTGTCCTGCTCTCAATGACCTTCGAGTAAAATTTATTAAGTCAAAGTATTATTTTGATCCTTGTGGTTTTAGAGTCAGCTTACTATTAACATCAAGAAATGAGTGTGACCTCTTTGATCTTGCCAGGTACATAAACGAAGCACAAAAGCGAGTACGAGCGATGTATTCATAATAGTTTTGCATAGTATGTGTGTGTAACTGCTTTTTTCCATTTCTTTTTGTGAGAATTCTTCTTTATTCGTGTATTACGGGTGTCACACCTTCAGTATGGGCTATGGCCTAATCTGAATCATTCATTCATTCATTCATTCATTCTCTCTCTCTCTCTCTCTCTCTCTCTCTCTCTCTCTCTCTCTCTCTCTCTCTCCCTCATGCACACACACACACACACACACACACACACACACACACACACACACACACACACACACACACACACACAGATAGTAAGCGTAGGAGCGGCAAGACTCCTTCATCACTGACTCCACATCCATACGGATCAGAGATGACAAGTGTTGGCCAGTTGTCTTTTCCACGGAGATACAGGAAAGGACAAGAGAACCATCTGTCTGGCCAAACTCATGCCTGTTCCCTGGCACAGTTGTCCTTTCCACGGAGATACAGGAAAGGACAGGAGAACCATCTGTCTGGCCAAACTCATGCCTGTTCTCTGGCACGCCTTCACAGCAGATCTCCTGCCCTCAGATCGAGGCGTTCAGCAAGGTGCCCGGTCAGACCCGAACTGGACTTTGTTGTACGCATCTTTCAGGTCTATTGCAACTGCCAGTGTTTCTTTCTTTCTTTGGAATTCTATGTATCCCCTATAGGCCACATTTTGTCATGTACTTTTAGCTGGTCTGTAGCCTCCTTAATTGGGGAGAGGATTTGTCTACTTTGAAGGTTTCCTGCGAGTTTTCTTGCTATGATTCATTCCATGAGCTTTCCAGCTATATTTTGCATAGTGAGTATGCGCTTGTCACTGAGCCGATGATAATCTTTTCCTGGTTTTGGTAAAACTTTTGGGTAACTGTGTGTCTAGTCTAATGGGACATGGCCTTCATCGAAACTGTCCGGCTAGAGACTGAAGAGACAGTTCTGTCCTCGTCTAATCGCTGTTTAATATATGAAAACCGTGCTTTCTCTAGATATACAGCACTTTCTTTAGTGTAATTAGCTTTTGCTTCATCCAGTTCAGATACTGTAATTTGCTCATCAGTGCCAGTCTCAGCAAGCTATTGACTTAACTTAAGTTATTGACTTAGATATTTGTTCTTTTGGTCCAAATTTCTCTGAACTCTCTGTTCTATGAAACGTTTCAGTTGCGCCGACCCTTTCCTCATTTGTCTTGAGCTTTGTGGCCCCATCGGCGTCTAAGATATGTGGGGTGGTGTTGGCACAGTTTTGTCCTTCATGCGATGATAGAACTGACAGAACTGAGTGAGTGTTGTGTCACAGTGACTCACAAAATTGTTTTTTGTCATTTTGTTTCTTTTGCTTCTTTAGCTACTCTGGCTACTCTTTTGAACTACTCTGTCTTTTGATCCATGTCTGTTTCAAGAACTGGATCAGGGCAAGGTCTTCTTCCTTCTCTCTGCCAAGTCATCACAGCCTTTCCTTTCTCTTGCCACAGTTTCTGTGTCTATTCCACCAAAGGGGTTGAGCGATCTGTTAGGTTTTAGCATTGGTTCTTTCGCTTCTTTTGCTCCTTAGCCTTCCTATATTTCTTTCATTGTTGTCATACTGAAAAGGTTCCTGTTGTTTTGTTTGTTTTACTTTTGACGGTTTCTGTAAACTAAATAAGACAGAAATGGTCACTTCCATGATGTAAAAGTGCTTCCACACTTATGTATGCTGTGAATTTTGGTCCGATGAGTACAAAGTCAATGACACTCTCAGTGTCACCCTGCCGCCCTATACATGCTGGAGATGTTGTCAGTGCTCTGAGAAGAACATCATCCAATATCTCGTCCAGCGCAGTTCCTTGAGGATTGATACATGCTGATCCAACAGTTTTGACCGTTCATTAAGATCTCCACATAGTAATACAGAGACTCCAAATTCATATTCTATTTCCTCCAAATTGTCCAGACCGTTTTTGACGTGTGGGAACCTAAATGTAAGTATGCATTCATGAGTGCATGAATTTCCCGTTGACCATTATGTCTTTCCAGTCTCACACCCTTTAGTTCACGTGTGCTGCTACTGATGACCATCATGTCTTTCCAGTCTCACACCCATTAGTTCACGTGTGCTGCTACTGATGACCATCATGTCTTTCCAGTCTCACACCCATTAGTTCACGTGTGCTGCTACTGATGACCATCATGTCTTTCCAGTCTCACACCCATTAGTTCACGTGTGCTGCTACTGATGACCATCATGTCTTTCCAGTCTCACACCCATTAGTTCACGTGTGCTGCTACTGATGACCATCATGTCTTTCCAGTCTCACACCCATTAGTTCACGTGTGCTGCTACTGATGACCATCATGTCTTTCCAGTCTCACACTCATGGCCATTAGTTCACTTGTGCTGCTACACTATTTTTTAAAGTCTACTCTGGATAATCTGTTTTTCAAATTGTTTCTTACTATGAAAGCTAGTCCTCGTCCATTATGCTTTTAATACATTATAATACCATCCAGATGTAATGCTCTGTAGATGGTGCTTCCCCTTTTCTTATAGACACCGAACAGTAAAGGCGAGTGCTAGCCTTCCAATGACTGAGGTTTTCATCTTAGCACTGCGGCAGTTCCAAGCACAAATCCTGAAATATGTCATGGAGAAACTTTCAGCTTTTGTCATATTCCAACTACCTGTCTTCTTCTCTCACCTCTTTTGCTATGCAGACTGATATGTTGTTTTGAGGAGATCCAGTGTTTTAAGTCCCAAAGCTTGCACCCATCCTCAAGGTGCAAGTTAGACAAAGGTTTTTGAGAATCAATGAACAGGAATTCTTAGTGTTGAGGAATCATAAGCAGTCACCCTGACACAGCCTCGTATAATGGAAGGGCAATGGATGTCCATATGTGTAAGGAATGTCCACACATATGAAGTCCGTCAGCCTGGTATCACTTTAGGGCCAGACTGAATACAGTTCAAGACTGTTGAACCCAACAGCCATTCATCCCGTCGGTCCTGTATGAAAGCCTTGGGATCGGGGAAGGTCCACTCCTAAAAAGGAAAGCGGCAGCAGGGGACATAGTGGTGAAAGTTTTCATCCTTAAGTATGATAATAATAAAAATGATTATTTATGGCACATAATCTTAAATCATAAGCCCTAAGCGCTTACAAATACACAAAAGGTTAAAGAAAACATAAATGAAACCAACAAAAGATGACTATTACAATAAGTACCATGTACCTACCAACAAGGGTGTATATTCACACACGCACGCATGCACGCACGCTCGCACGCACGCACACACACACACACACACAACCACACGATCCCACACACACTGTCTCACAACAACGGGCACAACAGTATGCGCGCGCACACACACACACACACACACACACACATACACACACACACACACACACACACACACACACACACATTAGTCGCAGAATCAATTTGATAAGCAAGGGAAGGGGAAGAAAGAACTGCTATTGATAGGTGAAGAGGGTTGTTTTAAGAGATGCCTTGAAGGAAGACAGAGTCTGAAATACACAAAGATATTGGGGGGTTATTACAAGAAACCGGACCTGAAAAGAAAACTAACAATCGCCATAGGCTTTGGTTCGAAATCGGGGTTTGAGCAGATTTGTTGCAGATCTCTAGAATTAATAGAGAGAGGAAAGAGATCAGAAAGGTAGGAAGGAGCTAAGACATTCAAAGATTTAAAGCAGAGTAAGGACAGTTTATATTCTATTCATTTTTCGACCGGCAGCCAGTGAAGAGTAAGAAGTATGGGAGTGACATGAGAAGATCTGGGTGTCTGAGAATCAAACGAGCAGCATTGTTTTGTACTTTCTCGAGACGACTGAGAAGATTCTGGGGACAGCCAGCTAGAAGAGAATTACAGTAAACAAGTCCAGATAGAATGGAGGCAAAAACAAGGGTGTTTGTGGCATCAACAGAGAGTAGATGTCGCACAGATCCAGTGTGGCAATGCTCAAAGTAACAGACACGGCAGACTGTGGAAACATGTTCCTGGAAGGAAAGTGCTGAGTCAAGAGTAACACCTGAATTCTGTGCAGATGAAGATGTCTAAATAAGGCAATTTTCTAATTTGAATAGTTTGGGATACAGTCAGGTAAGAAAAGGTCTTTTGGATATCTGTGTTTGTGTTTGATTTTTCTTTAGATAATGTAGTTATTGTGGAACAACCCGGCCAATAAGTACTAAGGCCATGCAAAGAGTTTTACCTTGATGAGGTGACCTTTGTCCCACTGATGAAGATGTCTCCGGCAGGTGTCCAGGCCTGAGCCACGGGAACATGTGCACAGTGCTGATGTCAGTGAGGTGGTCAGCAAGGTCCCCGGTCATACCGGCAATGGCCGGGAGGACGCCTT
>CM031608.1:75762-78262 GCA_018398815.1 Conus ventricosus
GTCTGACTGGAGCTATTCAAGTCACACGCGATCGAGAGAGAGAGAGAGAGAGAGAGAGAGCGGAACTGACGTCAGCAGCCTCGCGTGACATCCGGTGGACAGCGGTTGACACTCAAGCCTCCTTGACTCTCAGTGCTCCACTTTTCACACCACCTTTGTCTGACAAAACTCGGCGTAAAGTACACGCAATAGCTCCCTGGAATATCTCCCAGGATAAATGTGGAGCATCGCATGTTGCATGGTAATATTTGCAGCTTTCTTCTTTTTCAGCTTTCTTCTTTTTTATAATAGTTTTTCCAGTAATAACAGCAAACAAGTAGAAAAAAACCGCATACGAATGAATATACAAAATCGAGAAGGGGGGACGGGGAGGGGGTAGAGAAATAATGACATACACATATAGACATACTGGACAAAAAACATTCTACTAGTTCAAAAAGAATTTTTTTTTTAAACGAATAAGAAACAGATCACAAAAACACTACTTATTTTCGTCTACAAGGCAGTCGAGGAACATGTTCATCTGCTATGCCTGATCATGCATGTTACAGTCATTAGATAAAAATTTTACACTGTCATGAAAAAGTTTTTGAACATCTTTTAAATGTAGCTATTGCTGTCGACCCAATTACTGCCATCTTTTGTTTTCCCATTTGCAGCTTACTTCTGTTTTTGCGTGCCAGATTTAATTGCTATGTTTTAATCTTGTCGTGTTTGTTTCCTGCCATACGTTTCATTTGGACAGAAGAACATAAAGAACATCGTATGTGTCACAAACATTTCGATGCTCTTTATGGTCGGTATTGAAAAGGGTCTATTGCACATTGTGTAGACAATCTAAGCTCTTTTTCACACCTATCCTACAGCCACTGGGAACACACAAGCTCACACCACACACACACACACACACACACACACACACACACACACACACACACACACACGACGCACACACATATATGTATGTATATATATATATATATATATATATATATATATATATATATATATATATATATATACACGCGCGCACACACACACACACACACACACACACACACACACACACACACACACACACGCGCGCGCGCGCGCGCGCGCGCACACACACACACACACTCTCTCTCTCTCTCTCTCTCTCTCTCTACTAAAGCAATTTTAAGAAGCGTCGTCTTCAACCAAACCCAGTGTGGCAGACAAAAATTGACCAGCAGATAACGACCAGACTGTCAGACATTCATTGTTAATCCCTCCTGTCGACTTTTTCTCTCCCTTCTTTCATTCCTCGCTGAACCTCTGTCTCTCTCTAATACCATTCTTCCCCCCACATCCATCTCTGGTACTACCCCCCCCCCCATTTCCCTCCATCCTCACTCCCTAATCCTCCTCAACTTGCCACTCCCCTCCCCACCCTCCCCACTCCCTGGCCAACATCTGTCCACCTCCCACTCTACTCTTCCCCTGATCCCTTCCCTACCACTCATTTCCACCTTTCTCTCTTCTTCAACCCTGTCTTTTTAGAGCTATTTCCTGTTCTCTTCTGATCAGAACGAGCGGAACTGACGTCAGCGGGCACGTGCAATATCCGGTGGACAGGGTTTTGCACCAAAGCCTTCGTGGATGTGATAGCTTCGATTTTCCCACCATTTTTGTCTGAAAAAATACTGCGTACGGGAAACACAATATCGCCCGTCTTATCTGGTTATCTCCACGGATAAAACTGGAATATCACGTTTATGTTTTGTTTCTATTAGCGGCTCTGTCTTTGTTTGCATGCTGGATTTACTGGCCATCCCCTAATCTTGCCATGCTTACGTTTGTCATATACTTCATTCACAGCGCGCAGAACAAAGTGTATTGTGTTAGTCATGAACATTCTGATGAAATGTTAGCTGCAAGACAGATTGATAACTGTGTTGGTTAGGTTTGCCATGCTATCTTTATTTTCTATCATATGTTTCATTTAGAGTGTGGTAAACAGAACCCATCCTTTTAGTCAGCTACATTCCAGTGCGTATTAGACGCATGGCAGATTGGAAAAAATAGTTGGGGGGGGGGTATCACAAATACTTTACTACTTCAAACTCGACCTCCACAAATACTCTGATGGGGAAAAAGGGGGGAAACAAAAAAAGAACAACAACAAAAACAAAAACAAAAAACCCGCATAAAACAAACAAACAAACGAACAAAAAACATCAATCACATTCACTGTCGGCCGTCCACCTCTTCATCCATTCCACCCCCTTTCACCCCCCCCCCCCCCACCCTTTGGCCTAATAGGTATAGATGTAGCCTGCATATCTATGGACTGACCCCCCTTCACCACAACCTCTCAGTCACTTCTCTTGTCAAAGACGAAAACGATGAACGGCAATTATTTATCTTGTCAAAGACGAAAACGATGAACGAGCCATCATTCATCTTGTCAAATCGGCCCATCTTGCGCCGAATGTTGACAAAGTAAGTGATGGCTCGATCTTCATTTTCGTTGTCGTGA
>CM031608.1:83262-88262 GCA_018398815.1 Conus ventricosus
AGAGGTCTGACGTCATCCATGTTCCGACTGTCATTGGAGATAACCCTCTCCCACTCACCCCCATCATATCCGCCCCCCCCCACCCCCCACCCCCTCCCCCCCCACCCCCACCTCCATTACCCGTCTGTGACATGAAGAAGCTTGTGATGGAGATGTATGACCTACATTTTGCACATCAAACAACCTTTGTTTCTAAACGACTGATACTGAATTTGATAACATGTTGTCTTTGCTTATATTCTGTTGCAAAAACAATGATTTTTATATCATTTCTTTTTGTCCAGTCTCTTAATTATTGACAATGACAGCTGTCTGGATTTTGATGCTTGACTTGATCGCGTTGGACCTTAACGGATTTTCCCCCAGCAGGTGGTTGTAATTCAGGCTCGGGGCTGTATATTGGGATAATGTAATAGTGCAGCTACATGTCGATTATCTAAGTGGTCACTTTCTGTCAACATTGCTCATCATCTGTATTGCCCAGACAGGTTTCCTATCCACGACTCAACAAGTATAAAAAAAACAACAGATGTAGTTACATTGATAAAAGGCAAACTATACGACAACATGAAATGCGACACTGTGGTGTGCTCTTGTTTGTTGTCCGAGACCCTGAATGTTTCAGCAAGTATACTGAACAACATTAAAAACGCACCGCTTGCCAAAAGACCCAGACAACGTTGGTAGTACAGAATTATTTAATGAAAGTAAGCATATTTGATTACGCATCCATTTTTCAATTAAACAAAATGTCTGTTCTTGACAAGATTGGCCGAATTCATCTGAAATTAGCTGGTGACTTCACTAGGGTCCCTGTCAAAAAGTACACCACGACGAGCATGTCCGTCCGCGAGCTCTAATACCGAGTGTATTCGCCATTTGCCCCGATGCACGCTTGGCAGCGCCTCCTCATGGAGTAGACAAGGTTGTGCAAGAACGCCTGTGGCAGTCCATCCCACTCCTCGGTCAGTGCGCGCCTCAAATGATCGAGAGTCTGTGGACGTCTTCCACGGGCCACAAGACGCCCCAGCTCATCCCAGACGTGTTCAATGGGAGCCATGTCAGGGACAGAGATGGCCAGGGCAACACGGCAATGTTGTTCGCCTGGAGAAACGCAGCGGTGGCTCTTGCTGTGTGGGGTCGTGCATTATCATGCTGGAAGAACTGCAGCTCCGGGTGCTGGCCAAACAGTGGGACGACGTGGTTCTGCAGCACCTGCTGGTACGTGTTGGCATTCACATGGTTGTCAAAAAGTACAGAGGTGTCCGGTAGTCATGACTGAATGCCCCCCAAACCATCAGACTGCACCCTCCCCATCTATTGGCTTCAAACACGCAGCAGTTGGCGTAGCGTTCCCAGACACGCCTCCAGACTCTCATTCTCCCGTCAGCATGAGATAACGCGAAGCGACTTTCGTCAGAGAACAGCACAGCTCTCCACTGACGTCGTGTCCATGGCAGATGCTGGTTGGCCCACTGCAGGCGTTGCAGACGGTGTCTACGGGTGAGGACTGGGCCAACATGAGGGCGTCTTGCATTGAGCCCTGATTCTTGCAATCGACGTCGAACGGTTTGTCCAGACACTGGACCCCGTCGACCAACCACCTGGCGACATGTTTCTGCTGCTGTAAGGAATCGATTACGAAGATGAAGCTGTCGAATGTATCGATCCTGCGCTGGTGTGGTAACACGAGGTTGGCCCGTTCGGCGCCGATCAGTGGTGGAACCAGTTGCTGCCAAACGTTGTGATAGCCTTACAATTGTAGAGTGACTGCAGTTCAGTTGTCTGGCTGTCTCTCTCGATGACATGCCGACCATCAACATTCCAATGGCTCGCTCGCGTTCTTGCATAGACAGTCGCGGCATTGTTTTCGGACCACTTCGCCTGGTCGAATGACAACTGATACCGTTTTCCAGTCGGCATGACTTCAAACTCACCATTTGAGACAAAGAAACAGATGAGCTACGTTCAGTCTCGGCCCCAGTGGCAAAAAAAGTGTTTTGGGCGAGTTGCACGTGGGCGTCACACGAACGTTGGCAAGCGCGGAGAAACCGAGGCAGTGTGAATCTGTGTCCCTTAAAAAGTGTGTTAATATACCAAATCCAAATACACATTTTTTCCAAATGGGAAATCGGCAAATCAAAACGGTGCGTTTTTAATGTTGTTCAGTATACATGGACCTCAACTTAATCATGTAACAGACCTTACTCTGGTTGCTGCAACATGCTATGCACCATGTGATTAGACACTAGCTGCACTTCATGTGGACGGACACACACACACACACACACGCGCGCGCGCGCGCGCACACACACACACACACGCACACGCACACATATATATATATATATATATATATATATATATATATATTATATATATATATATATATATATATATATATATACCAGTTTAAAATAGAATTTTAAAATGGAAAAAATTAAAAACCTACAAGCTTGTTTCAAGCTAGATAAAACGCTCTCCTCAGAGTATACAATTTGGGCACGCCACCGGTGTTTATATATGTGGTGTGTGAGTGTGTGAGCTCTGTTCGTGCGGCACGTGGCCTGCCGGTTTTTTCTTTTCGGGCGCGTTCAGGGGGGACGTGCCACGGAATGGTGCATTGACAAAGATTTCCATTTATGCCTGCAATTGTTTATCATTTCTACTTTAGAGTTCAGGGATGCTAGGTGGGGTTTACATAATATCAGCCACTTTTCTGTAGTACATAAGTTGCATTTTTTAGAAATGTTGTTGTATGGTGTTGCTCTTTTTATAATTTTCCATGATATGTTGTAATCTATTTTCTTATTTTTAAGCTTCCAAATATATTTACTTAATTCTGTTTGGTTTTTATATTTTTCATTTTTGAAAGACTGTTTATGGTTTGCATATCTGGTTTTAAAATGGTTTGTCGTGATCCCTATGTATGTTTCTTTATCACTGTCTGTTGTTACCGTAGCTTGGTACACAATGTTGTTGTAGAGACATTTATTGTTCAGAGGGCACTGGTCTTTTTTTGTGCAATTACAAGATATCCTTTCATCACCCTCTTTGGTTGTGTTGTTTTTGGTTTTATTGGAAGAATCAATTATATTTTTAGGTTGGGCATACACGAGTATGATAGCTTGACGGTATTTTTGTTGAATATTTTAGATAGTACATGTTCTTTTGGGAATGATGTTTTAAGGATTCTGAGGAATTCTTTTCCTACGTTAGTTTTTGTTCTTCCATCATATGGAGGGTTATACCATATAATTTTTCTTTTCCTGTTTTTTCCTGTTGCTGTTCATGTTGTTATCTGGGTTATATTGTAATTTGTAGTTGTAGCCACTTTTTTTTCAGCGCCTCTTGGTATTCAGCTGCTGCACTGTTAAATTCTTTCTCATTGCATGACAGTTTAGATAATCTTTTGTTTATACCATTAGGTATGGTTTTTAAGATGGAGGGTGGGTGGTTACTATTGATGTCTACGTAGACAGGTGTGTCATTAGGTTTTTTATATGGTTTGTATGTATGATCCTTAAGGTCTAATGTTATGTCTAAATAATTTACTGTTTTTTTGTTGGCTTCTACTGTGATTTTTAGGTTATGGCTTTGAAAAATTTTACAAAGTTCTTTTTTCTTGTTTTCAATGGTTTTTGGTTTATTGTTTAACATGGCAAGACCAACTGTATAAGCCAACCTGTTTACCAAGTATTTTCTGTATATGAGACAACATGAAAAGTCCAACTAATTCACAAGTTTCAGCTCCATCATAAGATCCCATCGTGACATCGAATGTGGAATTTCTGCTGGTGTTTTTTATCCAAGTGTCACTGTTGCTATGGAGAAGGGTTTTCTTAGTGTGGAGAATGATTTCCATCTCAGAATCTGTTATATTTGTATATTTGTTGGCGAATCTTAGTGCTTTAGTAAGTAATTCCTCATCAATGGAAGGGTAGAAGTCCACTATGTCAAAAGTAATGAACACTGTATTTTTCTGTTTGTTCAATTCTTTAAACCATTGGATAACTTCGTAACTATTTTTCCAGAGATTGAATTCAGTGTTTGTTTTTATGTCCTCTATTGCTTTTTCCAGGATCTTTTTACTAATTTTGCCTAATTCAGATTTTGATGGGTTGATCAGTCTACAAGTAGGGTTGTTGAGAAAGTTAGGTTTGTGGTCTTTAAGGGTTATAAAGGCTTCTTTTATTGCTGTTGCTTCTATCCTATCACCTAAATCCATCTGGTGCACAAGTTCTTTTTCTTTTTTGCAGATGTTGTCATATGTGGTCTTATCAGCTTTTTTATAATTTTTCTGAATATTTTTGTTGAGGAGTTGGGAGTACTCATTAGTTTCCATTTTATAGAAATTTTGTTTGTCTTGTCCGCCTTTATGATATATTTTTTGTCATTCTGGATTTGTTTTATGTTATTATTCAATGTTGTTTGGAAATTATTATGTGGTTTTCTGAATTCAATATTAGCTATTAGTTTTTTCATGCTTTCTTCAAAAGGTTTCATTTCCTCTATTACAGGTGGCGATTTCCATGACTTAAAACCATAAGTGTTTTTATCTTCCTTTTTGGTATCTGGGTTCAAAAAGAAAAACGCTTTCCACCTCATGTTGCGCACAAATATTTCAGTCTGCTCTATGAGTTTTTTCATGTAGAGTTGTATAATATAATAATATATATAAATATATATATATATATATATATATATATATATATATATATTTATATATATATATATATATATATATATATATATATTATTATTATTATTATTATCTGACTTTTCATATTCATTGTATATAACCTCCCCCCTCCCTCCTCCCCGCTTTTTGTTCCTTCGAATCTTTACCAAGTCATTATCATAATGATGGAAGAATGTTCAGCTTGCACTTGTTTTTTTCCACTACTAAATTGTTCAACATATTGCTTGTTCAAACAATGGGAGATTGCAGTTCTTACGAGACCCACGAAAAGGCTGTCCTGCACACTTTTTAGCTGCTG
>CM031608.1:95762-98262 GCA_018398815.1 Conus ventricosus
CTCAGCATGTCTTCATGGAAAACGTGTGACCGAAACGACTCAGCATGTCTTCAATGGAAAACGTATGACCGAAACGACTCAGCATGTCTTCAATGGAAAACGTATGACCGAAACGACTCAGCATGTCTTCAATGGAAAACGTATGACCGAAACGACTCAGCATGTCTTCAATGGAAAACGTAATGACCGAAACGACTCAGCATGTCTTCAGAGGAAACCGTATGACCGAAACGACTCAGCATGTCTTCAATGGAAAAACGTGTGACCGAAACGACTCAGCATGTCTTCAATGGAAAACGTGTGACCGAAACGACTCAGCATGTCTTCAATGGAAAACGTTGACCGAAACGACTCAGCATGTCTTCAATGAAACGTTATAACGAAACGACTCAGCATTCTCAAGAAAACGTATGCCGAAACGACTCAGCATGTCTTCATGGAAAACGTATACCGAAACGACTCAGCATGTCTTCAATGAAATCTAATGGAAACCGAAAACGACTCAGCATGTCTCAATTGAAAACGTATGAACCGAAACGACTCAGCATGTCTTCAATGGAAAACGTATGACCAAGACCTCACATCCCAAGGAAAACGTATGACCGAACGAAACTATTCTAATGAAACGTATGACCGAAACGACTCACAAGCTTCATGGAAAACCATAAAACCCAAACGACTCAGCATGTCTTCAATGAAAACGTAACCGAAACGACTCAGTCATGTCTTCAGTGGAAACCGTATGACCGAAAACCGACTCAACATGTCTTCATGGAAACCGTATGACCGAAACGACTTCAGCATGTCTCATTGAAAACGTATGACCGAAACGACTCAGCATGTCTTCAATGGAAAACGTATGACCGAAACGACTCAGCATGTCTTCAATGGAAAACGTATGACCGAAACGACTCAGCATGTCTTCAATGGAAACGATGACCGAAACGACTCAGCATGTCTTCAATGGAAAACTTATGACCAACGAACAGCAGTCTTCAATGGAAAACGTATGACCGAAACGACTCAGCATGTCTTCAATGGAAACGTATGACCGAAACACTCACAGCTGTCTTCAATGGAAAACGTATGACCGAAACGACTCAGCAGTCTTCAATGAAAACGTATGACCGAAACGACTCAGCATGTCTTCAATGGAAAAACGTAGACCAAACGACTCAGCAAGTCTTCAATGGAAAACAGATGACCGAAACGACTCAGCATGTCTTCATGGAAAACGTATGAAACCGAAACGACAGCATTCTCAATGGAAAACGTGACCAAACACTCGCATGTCTTCAATGAAAACTATGACCGAAACGACATCAGCATGTCTTCAATGGAAAACGTATGACCGAAACGACTACGCATGTCTTCAATGGAAATAGACCGAAACGACTCAGCATGTCTTCAATGAAAACGTATGACCGAAACGACTCAGCATGTCTTCAATGGAAAACGTATGACCGAAACGACTCAGCATGTCTTCATGGAAACGTATGACCGAAACGACTCAGCATGTCTTCAAGGAAACCGTATGACCGAAACGACTCAGCATTCTTCAATGAAAACGTATGACCGAAACGACTCAGCATGTCCAATGGAAACCGTAATGACCGAAACGACTCAGCATGTCTTCAATGAAAACTGATGACCGAAACGACTCAGCATGTCTTCAATGGAAACGTATGACCGAAACGACTCAGCATGTCTTCAATGGAAAACGTAACCGAAACGACTCAGCATGTCTTCAATGGAAAACGAATGACCGAAACGACTCAGCATGTCTTCAATGGAAAACGTATGACCGAAACGACTCAGCATGTCTTCAATGGAAAACGTATGACCGAAACGACTCAGCATGTCTTCAATGGAAAACGTATGACCAAACGACTCAGCATGTCTTCAATGAAAACGTATGACCGAAACGACTCCCGCATGTCATCAATGGAAACGTATGACCGAAACGACTCAGCATGTCTTCAATGGAAACGTATGACCGAAACGACTCAGCATGTCTTCAATGGAAACCGTATGACCGAAACGACTCACATGTCTTCATGGAAACCGTATGACCGAAACGACTCAGCATGTCTTCAATGGAAAACGTATGACCGAAACGACTCACATGTCTTCAATGGAAAACGTATGACCGAAACGACTCAGCATGTCTTCAATGGAAAACGTATGACCGAAACGACTCAGCATGTCTTCAATGGAAAACGTATGACCGAAACGACCGCAATGTCTTCAATGGAAAACGTATGACCGAAACGCTCAGCATGTCTTCAATGGAAAAGAAGACCGAAACGACTCAGCATGTCTTCAATGGAAAACGTATGACCGAAACGACTCAGCATGTCTTCAATGGAAAACGTATGACCTAAACGACTCAGCATGTCTTCAAAGGAAAACGTATGACCGAAACGACTCAGCATGTCTTCAATGGAAAACGTATAACCGAAACGACTCAGCATGTCTCAATGGAAAACGTATGACCGAA
>CM031608.1:108262-110762 GCA_018398815.1 Conus ventricosus
TGAAGGTACTATTTAAAGGTTTGAAAAGAAAAGAAGTTTATCTGAAGGTACAATTTAAAAGTTAGAAAAGAAAAGAAGTTTATCTGAAGGTACAATTTAAAGGTTAGAAAAAAGTACAGAGGAGACAGAAACATGTTCAGCATCTTCTTCAGGCCCAGCAAAAAGAGATAACAATAAAATAAACGGCTGGCTGACAAAACCTCAAACAAAGAAAATAATACATGAAGCAGCGCACGCTCCGAATCGTCGTCATGTGACGAAAACACAGTAAACCTTGAATTTATTTTCAAACAAAAACAATCGCAGGGACGAAAACAATTACGCTTCCTTGAAGCGTTTGGACAAACGAAATTTTACCCATGAAGAACGTGAGAGGAAAGGCTATAAAGCATCGTCTGAGAATTTCTTGTGTTCTTGAGCGCTGTAGCTTGGCGCATGTGCTTGGCAGTTAGGAAGCACAGTCTCTAACCAAAGCGTGAAGGGGTGGTGTGATGGTTTATTTGGTTTGTTGGTTTGTTTGCTGTTGCTTTTTTAAGATCCACTTTATGAGAGATCAGGCCGTCCATTCGAACGTCAAATACCAGGATATATGGTGCCTGTGTATATTCTAATCTTTATTCTTCTTTCCATTGTCTACTTTAAAGTAATTAATTGTTTATCGAGCAATGTTAAAAACGTTAAAAGACATCGCCACAAATGTAGTATTTTAACAGTTAACGCTTTTTCCTCCCTCCCTCCCTCCCTCCTCCTTCCCTCCTCTCTCTCTCTCTCTCTCTCTCTCTCTCTCTCTCTCTCTCTCTCTCTCTCTCTCTCTCTCTCTCTCTCGTGTGTGTGTGTGTGTGTGTGTGTGTGTGTGTGTGTGTGTGTGTGTGTGCGCGTGCTTGCGTGCGTGCGTATGTGTGTGTGCGTGCGTATGTGTGTGTGTGTGTGTTTGTGTGTGTGTGTGTGTGTGTGTGTGTGTGTGTGTGTGTGTGTGTGTGTGTGTGTGTGTTGTGTAATTTTTTCAATCGGGCAGTTTGAATGGAAACATTCATACCCGTGCGCGATATTCGCTTTACAAAGCCTTTAAAACATCTGTCAGTTTGAATGATCTTGAAAAAAAACCTGATCAATGATACATGTATGAATACTTATCTGATAAAATTCGGTTTTTGAATGGTAGATATGACGGTGCATAAGTACTGACACAGATATGCCACAAACATCAATGTGATATGTCCTTCAGGCAAAAATGCAAATAGAAAAGACCACTTTGAACTTCCTCGTCCTGTATTTCTGGATTTCCAAATGAATGTATTCCACAAAAATTCTAGGACATCTTCATTCCCGTCGGCTCTGTTTATGGGAAGTGAAAAGAAAGGAGTGCGAAGAAATACACACATATCTATGAGGGTTCAAGAGACGCATAATTACCCTTTATTTGGTTAAACGTCGCTTACATTGTGTGTATCTAGCTGCGTATGTGCCGATTCATTGTCATCTGACTGTCTACTCTATCTTTGATGTAATTATTTTCATTAAATGGAATTCTTATGTTGTGCCCCCTTTTTCGAAGAGTCATGGCCCATACTGAATACAAATTTTGGTTCGTTTTAGGTGTTTGTTTTTTCCCTGCAAGTCACCTAGCCCCTAACCTATGCAGGCTTTACCCTACCCCATCCCTCTCCCGTCCATCCTTTCTTCGCCTTCATTCCATGGTGTCAAAAGATTCAGCAAAGCTTGAAAGGATTTATTTCTGATCTGCATGTTCTGGGTTAAAATAAAGCATTGGAAAGGGTTCCATGGTGTGTGAAAATCACATCATTTAATGTATGATTTATGGTACGAATTCTTCGTTAGAACTACAGATCGGCTGGATAAAAATCCTACCAGTTTACCCCCACCTTCTCCTGTCAATAACGCTATTGTTTCCAATGATCGTCAACGTCTCTCCGTTGCCATGCGCCTCCTTACGAGTCGCCCACTTCCATCTCCATCTTCTGGCCACGGATCATGAAAAACACCAAGAAATTATCACGGGTTGTAATTAGATCATCAATCAAATAATGAATGATTTGGGAAACACCAGCAATAAAGAGTTCCAATAAAATAACGCAGTAATTAAAACATCACCCCCTCTCTCTTAATCTCTACAAGACATCAAGGAACACACATACAAAATAATTCTGTCAAAGGGATTTTGGATTAAGAAATAACAGAACTTGGACTCAAACAAAAAACAGCACACACACACACACACAAAAAAAAACATAATGCACCTTTTCTGATCACATTGATTTCACGGGTAACGTAATGAGTCAACTGAAGCAAACCTTTAGCGGAAACAATCACAATCATGCACGCATGATCGAACGCGCGCGCATAGACAGACACACACACGCACGCGCACACACACACACACACACACACACACACACACACACACACACACACACACACACACACACACACACAGATTTGGACGTGTGTGGAAGAGAGAGAGAGAGAGAGAGAGAGAGAG